>CM046666.1:29850001-29891307 GCA_025594165.1 Tamias sibiricus | reverse complement strand
ACACATAACGTAGACCTAAGTATGAATGAAATGCTACAAATCTGTTAGGAGCTAAAACTAGATTACATTTTCATGATATTGGAGTTGTGACAGATTTCTTAAGTCATTAAAAGCACTAAACATAAGTAAGATTGACTCAGCAAAAGAAACAATCAGTGAGGTGAACAGAGAACCTACAGAATGGGAGCAAATCTTTACCACATGCACATCAGACAGAACATTAACTTCAAGGACATATAAAGCTCTCAAAAACCTCTACACCAAAAAACAAACAAACAACTCAATCAATAAATGGGCTAAGGAACTGAACAGACACTTCTCAAAAGAAGAATTAAATCAATCAACAAATATATGAAAAAATGTTCAACATCTCTAGCAATTAGAGAAATGCAAATCAAAACTTCTCTAAGATTTCATCTCACTCCAGTCAGAATGGCAGCTACCAAAAACACAAACAACAATAAATGCTGGCGAGGATATGGGGAAAAGGGCACACTCTTACATTGCTGGTGCGGCTGCAAATTGGTGCAGCCAATATGGAAAGCAGTATGGAGATTTCTAGGAAAACTTGGAATGGAACCATCATTTGACCCAGCTATCCCACTCCTCGGTCTATACCCAAAGGACTTTAAAATAGCATACTACAGGACACAGCCACATCAATGTTCATAGCAGCACAATTCACAATAGCTAGATTGTGGAAACAACCCCGATGCCCATCAATAGATGAATGGATAGGGAAACTTTGGTATATATACACAATGGAACACTACTCAGTGCTAAAAGAGAATAAAATCATTGCATTTGCAGGTAAATGGATGGAGTTGGAGAAAATAATGCTAAGTGAAGTCAGCCAATCCCAGAAAACCAAAGGTCGATTGATACCTTTGCTATGATGATACTGAATTATAGTGGCAAGGGAGGAGGGATGAGAGGAATGAAGGAATGTTAAATAGAAAAAGAGGGGGAGGGGAGGGAAAAAGGCAAGGGGATAGAAACAATGGCAGAAGGAGTTGGACATCAATATACTAAGTGCATGTATAAAAACTCAAATGGTATGAAAATACTTTGTGTAAAACAAATGACTTGGAAAACTGTGCTCTTTATATGTAATATGAAAGGAATTGCACTCTAAAAGCATGTATAAACAAATTAAATTAAATTCAAAAAATTTTTAAAGAATATATTTAAAGAATGAGAAATTGCACTCCATTATATGTGATGTATCAAAGTGCATCCTACTGTCATGAATAACTAATTAAAACAAATAACATTTTTTTTAAAAAAAGAAAAGAAAGATTGATAAATTCAATTCATTAAAACTAACAGCTTCTGCTCATCAAAAGATATCATTAAAAGAATTAAACAAGCCAAAAGTACAAATATTTGCAAAGCACATACTGATGATGTGCTTGATTCGAAATATATATTTTATCTTTTTGAAATAAATGAGAAAAAAATAAATATGGGGACAAATAGAAGTTCAGTAGATTTGACTAAGAGGAATGAAGGAAAGGAAGGAGGGACAGGACTAGGAAAGACAGTAGAATGAATCAAACATAACTTTCCTCGGTTCCTGTATCCACAGTGAAACTCCACATCCTGTACACCACAGGAATGGGATCCTAATTAGAATAAGTTATACTCAATGTACATATAATATGTCCAAATATACTCTCCTATAATGTATATCTAAAGAGAACAACTTTTTAAAAATAAATAAATAAATACCAGTAAACAATTAACATATGCAAACTTGCTGGTTTTAATTAGTAATCAAAGAAATGCAAATAAAAATTACAGTGACATACCACTACACACTCACCAGACAGCAAAACATTAAGTAGTCTAAGATACCAACTGTCAAGAATTGGATTTTTCTATGAACAGCTAATTTGAATAACAGTTGGATATTGTCTTGTCAAGTTGAAGATAGGCAGACCATTCCAATTGAAGCATATATTTCAGTCTAGAGAAATGGAGAACCAAATGTTCCAGGATCCCAGGATACATTTTCTTTTAAGCAAGAGCAGCCCAAACATCCATCTACATAAGGACAGGCTAAGTACATTGCTAAGCCCTCATAAAATGGAATATAGTACCCAACAACGAAAATGGATGAATGTTGCATCAAAGATGTGTGACAAGTCTTCCCAGACATAATATTGAGCAAAAAAAGCAAGACAGAACACAGCATTTATAGAACATTTAGACAGGGGAATACTAATCTATATTGTTTAAGGATACATTCATATATATGCTAACTATAAAAATGAGCAAAAAAAATCACATTAAAAGAGTCACAATAGTACTTACTTCTGGAAAGAGAAAATGGGTATGATTGGAAAGGAGCAAACAAGAGTCATTTGGGTGTTGGTAACATTCACACATGTTCAACTTGATTAGTGGTTATTGGGATATTTCTTTATAATTTTTGTTGTATATGTGTGTTTTATAATGTCTGTGTTATGTGATTTTCCTAATAATTAGTATAAAAATATACCATAATAATGCATACCCCAGAGTCATCAATTTGTGTGTGTGTGGGTTTTTGAAAGACTGAGTGAGGAAATTGATGTAACACTATAACTACCGGGCTTGAGATTTAGTGGGTGCAAAATAAATATCAATCCTTTTGGCTTTTTTCACCATCCTCATAGCCCCCATTCACCATTAATACTGACTCAAGTACCTAATTCACCCAGAATTAGTAACAGTCACTGCCTGTCCTTACCACATTCTTCCTCCCAAGTTCTACAGTGTCATCTCCATGACCCCACTGTTAGCCCCAAGGCATGGGTAATTGTGCTCTTCAGGTATTGAAGCTCCAGACAACATAGCTGTCTTGAATTTCTCCAATCTCAAGGCCTGAAGTAGATGAATACTATTGGGCCCAGGAAGTCCCCAGAGTGGCTAGTTCTTTTAACTTACCTGGTGCTTCTCAATTACCTCATTTGCATTTGTACTGTGTCTGGTATAGAAATGTACTTTGTCTTTTTCTTCCAATTCTAGGATCCCAAAGTCCTATAGACATATCACATATCAAAGAGAACGTTCAGTCTTTGGTTCAGTTAGATAAAACAAGACTAATTAGAACAAAATATATATAAATTTAGGTGTATGGAGCAAAGGCAAATTTACCAGAAAGAAAAAACATGAGCTTAAAAAGACTTTAAAAAATTACATGTTGGGGCTGGGGTTGTGGCTCAGTGGCAGAGTGCTCGCCTAGCATAAATGAGTTGAATGAGGCACTGGGTTCGATCCTCAGCACCACATAAAAATAAAATATAGTCCACCTAAAATAAAAAATAAAATGTTAAAAAAATTACATGTCTGTAATTACCCTAGTAATGGGACACGTGGAACATCTATCAGACCAGAGTGCAATTGAAGCAGATTAGAGTCATCTGCATAGCTAAAGAATGTAAAAGCCCATGAGGTCCAAGGAGAGGGTGAACCTCAGGAAAAGTTCTCAAGAAAAAGAAAACTTGCACAGATGGGAGTTTTCCATTTTTCTTCCATGTGCAATCATCATTCAGTAAAGAACTTAGTGAGAAAGCACAGTCCCAGAGTAAAGAGAAAACACCCATTTAGGTCCCACTGAAGCTTGAATTTAGAAGTGGCACTTTTTTCCCCTCTGATCACAAACCAGATTTTCTTACACTCCAGATGCAAGTATTAGAGGGATAGATTACCAGGCAGGCAGCTAAGGAGTAAGGAAAGCTGTTGTTTTAAACAGGCATTAAATAGGGCAACTTGACCAGGAGATGGAGGGCACCCTTTGAGTCTTGAGTGTCTAATGATGTTCTGTGTTCTGGGATAAAAAAGAGATAAAAAAAAGTCATTATCCTAATGGGCACCGGGGTCCAAAATCTCATAATTGCTGGCCTTCAGTTTCTACAGGGCGTCACCCTTGCCAGGAATTTCTTAATTGCCAGTGGAAAAGCCTTGTCTCCCCCAAAAGGCTGAGGGTGAAGCCTCAACTCTTAACCTAAGGGCTGCAGCATCTGAGCTTCAATCAAGAGATCTTTAGGTTGTTATGAGAGTGTTCTCTAGCCAAAACCCCATCAATTACCTCAAGATTTTTCCTCTAGTCACCAGGAATCTGAGGTGGGATATAGAGGTTCAGAAAAAGCTAAACAGAAAAGTAGCCAGAAAAGAATGTGGTAACCAATGAGAACCAGGGGGAGAACCCCAAATATTACAGGGCAGATGACCATCGCAAAGCTGAGGCAGCTGTGAAGGTCCCCTACAAATATGCTGTGGACTCAGGATGTTTGAGAAGGAAGGGGCTGGAGAGCTATTTCCTTTGGTGGGGAGTATGGAAAGGGTGGTTGGTGTTCCCCTGAGAGAACAGGAAGGGGTCATCTATGGGAGACTGAAGATGGCAGATCAGAGGAAGGCTGCATTCCTAGTTGCTCTGTGACTTGGGATTCAGGCAGCAGGAATACTGCTTTTCAGTGAGATTGGTGAAAGAAGGAATTCACTAAAACTCAATATTGGACAGTCAGAATGTTTCAGAGACTCAGAATTTGGGTACATTAAACAGAAGAAATCATATGTTGGTGTCACACTGGTTGTTACAGTGGCACCGATAGTGGTACTGGTTCACCACAGAGGGAAGAATAACAGAAAGAAACACAATGGACATATTTGGTGTGGGAAACCTGATATCTATTAACTTATAATTATATATAAGTAATATATAATTACATATAATGAATCATTGGCACATCTTTCTTTTTCTAAGAAATACCCTATGAAATGCTGTCATGAATCTGCACACACACTACTAGAAGTCATAGATAACCTAAATGCCTCCATATCTTTTTAAACACAATGAAATTTGTAGTTAAAACCTTCCCACACCAGATCAACAGGTGATTGGGTAAACCCAATGAGGTATATTCATACTGTGGAATAATATTCAGGAATAAAAAGGAATGAAATACTGACACACAGTACAACACAGGTTAACCTCAAAACATTGTGGTAGGGCTGGATGTAGCTTGGTGGTAGAGTGCTTGCCTTGCATTGTGCAAGACCCTGTGTTCAATCCCCAGCACTGTGCATGTGTGCATACACATACACACACACACACGCACACACATACTCATGCCTACACATCATGCTAAGTGAAAGAACCCAAACAAACTAGACAACAAATTATATGCTTTCAACTTTTTTTTTTTTTTTTTTTTTTTTTTTTTTTTTTTTGGTACCAGGGATTGAACTCAGGGGCACTTGACCACTGGGCCACATCCTCAGCCCTTTTTTTTTTTTTTTGTATTTTATTACAGACAGGATCTCACTGAGTTGCTAAGTGCCTCACCATGGCTGAAGCTGACTTTGAACTTGTGATCCATTAGACCGGTGACCAAGCCTTTGGCATATTGGGCCTTTGGGGGACATTCAGGATCTACACCACAACACATAGACAAGTATGCCAACTCTCACCTCTTCTGTTACACACTGTGACTCAACACCTTAGCTACAGTCTTGATGCAAGAAATAGAAATAAAAGGAATGTAGATTGCAGAGACTATATTTCAATTAATAGATTATGAAGTATCTTAATTTGCAGGTGACATGATTGTATATATAAAAAATCCTAGGGCAAGGAAAGTTCCTCGAATTAATAAATGAATTTAGAACAGTGCAATGTATGAAATCAATTGTATTTGCATGCACCAGCAATATAATATTTGGAAAATAAAAAAATTAAATTCCATTTATCATAGCATTGAAATAAAATATTTAGTTACCCATTCTTTAAAACTCAGTAACTGTCTTAGTCAGCCTTTTTGTTGCTGACTAAAGGACCTGACAAGAACAATTTCACAGGACAAAAAGTTTAATTTGGGGGCGGACAATTTCAGAGGTCTCAGACCATAGAGGCCTGACTCCACTCCTTGAAGCCTGAGGTGAGGCAACATATCATGGCAGAAGCGGGAAATAGAGGAAACTGGACATCACATCAGGAAGGGGGGGGGCACTCTGCTTAACAAGGATAAAATATATACCCCAAAGGCATCCTGCCAGTGACCCACCTCCACCAGCCACCCTACCTGTCTACAGTTACCATCTGCTTAATCCCTCTCAGGGGATTAATTCATTCATTAGGTTAGGACTCTCATAACCCAATAATTTCACCTCTAAACCTTCTTGCAATGTCTCACACATGAGCTTCTGTGGAGCACCTAATATTTAAATAATAACAGTAACATTGTACACTAAAATCTATAAACCATCCTCAAGAGAAAGTAAAAGAAAAACTAAATAGAAATACTATAGCCAAGGGTTTGGATAGCTGATGTTGAAAAGGTATCAGTTTTCTCAAAATTGACCTATCATTTAAATGTATTTCCAATTGAAATCTAGCAGCCTATTTTTTTTTTCAAAACTAACAAGCTGAAGTCTATAATTAGTATGAAAATGAAAAGAAAATATTGAATTGTCAAAATAATTTTTCCCTTGGAAGATGCACACTGATTTCAAGATTTACTATGGCATTCGAGTAGTAAAACAAAGAGGCCCAGGATCGCCTACACTGCTAGGATAGAATAAAGAGGCACAACTAGAAATGCACATCCATGCTGATGGAAAGGGACTCAAGGAATCCAATGGGGAGAGGATCGTCCTTTTAACAAACACAAGTGAACAATGAAACACAGAGAGAACAAACACCATGTACAAAAACAATTGGAAATGAATCACAGACCTGAATATACAAGATAGAGTTATTAAGATCCTAGAAGAGTGCTAGCCAATAAGGTATAATTTGAACCACAATTGTGAGCCAAAGATGCAAGCTTAAGTTTTCTAGTACAATGTTAAGAATAAAAAATGTAATGGACGAAATTATTATTTTGTTAAAAGTTGCTTAGTACATTCAAAATATAATTTCTGCATGAAAAGCCAATTAAAAAAAACTTAGTATTGGCAAGATATTGTGCATTATTCTCACACCCTTTCTCGTTGTTGCTGTTTGGAGTATCTGAGGGCTAGAAAGTCCTCTATTTTAGATCCTGCCAGGTGGTGACTGTCCTCCAGCTGCAAGGACTCTGGCATTTGCTGATCCTGTCAGATTCACTTACACCTCAAACTCTGCATGCAATCTTCAACAAATGGTCTGGGGAAATTGGAAATCCATGTGTATCAAAGTGAAATTAGACCCCTATCTCTCACCCTGCACAAAACTCAACACAAAGTGGATCAAGGACCTAGACATTAGACCTACTAGAAGAAAAAGCAAGCCCAACTCTCCACCATGTTGGCTTAGGAACCGAATTCCTCAACAAGACTCCTAAGGTGCAAGAAGTAAAATCGAGAATCAATAAATAGGATGGTATTAAACTAAAACCTTCTTCACAGCAAAGGAAATAATCAAGAATGTAAAAAGAAAGCCCACCGAATGGGAGAAAATCTTTGCCACCCGTACCTCAGATAAGGTGTTAATTTCTAGGATATACAAAGGATTCAAAAAGGTTAACACAAATAATGAAATAACCCAATCAATAAGTGGGCAAAGGAACTGAACAGACAATTCACAGAAGAAGAAATACAATCGGTCAACAAATATATGAAAAATATTCAACATCTCTAGCAATTAGAGAAATGCAAATCAAAACTACACTGAGAGCCGGGCGCGGTGGCGCACGCCTGTAATCCCAGCACTTTGGGAGGCTGAGGCAGGAGGATCGCGAGTTCAAAAGCCAGCCTCAGCAATGGTGAGGCACTTAGCAACTCAGTGAGACCCTGTCTCTAAATAAAATACAAAAAAGGTCTGGGGATGTGACCCAGTGGTCGAGTGCCCCTGAGTTCAATCCCTGGTACCACAAAAAAAAAAAAAAAAAAAAAAAAAAAAAAAAAAAAAACTACACTGAGATACCATCTCACTCCAGTCAGAATGGCAAGAATACAAGAATATCAAGAATACAAGAAACAGGAAATGTTGGTGAGGATGTGGGGTAAAAGGCACACTCATACATTGTTGGTGGGACTGAAAATTGGTGCAACCACTCTGGAAAACTGTATGCAGATATTCCTCAGAAAACTGGGAATGGAACCACCATTTGACCAAGTCATTCCACTCCTCAGTTTATACCCAGAACTTAAATCAGCAAACTATAGTGACACAGTCACATCAATATTTATAGCAGCTCAATTCATAATAGCTAAGCTATGTGGAACCAACCGAGGTGCCCTTCAACAGATGAATGTATAAAGAAAATGTGGTATATATACACAATGGAATACTACTCAGCCATAAACAATAATTAAATTATGGCATTTGCCAGGAAACTGGAGACATGCTAGCCCCCACAACGACTCACACACGCCAAAAACACACCCTAAAATGTGAAATAAGCCAGTTCCAAAAAACCAAAGGCCAAATGTTCTCTCTGATATGTGGGTGCTAACTCACATTAAGTGAGGGGGATAGAAGTTCCCTAGGATTGAGAAAAGGGAATGAAGGGAAGAGAGGGGGGATGGGAATAGAAAAGATAGTAGAATGAGTTGGACATAACTTTCCTACATTCTTATATGAACAGACTGGTGTGACTCCATACCATGTACAACAACAAAGGTTGGAAGTTATACTCCACGTGTGTATGATATGTCAAAATACACTCTACTGTCATGTATAACTGAAAAGAACAAACAAACAAAAAACCTCTGTGGGCGAGAGAAGAGCACAGAGATGGAGCTGGTGGGACCCTCACCTCAGCTTGCTCCCTCCTCTCCAACCTTCCTCCAAATGCCAGGAACCTTACTGTCCCCAAACTTCAGGACTTCAGGAATCCTTTAAGAAGCACAAAAGAGAAGCCATCGTGAGATCCACAAAACTTCTGCCCAGAATCACCGACAGGAAGTCCTTCCTGAAGTCTGCCTATTACAGGATTCACACAGAGAGATGGGACACCCAGGCTTTGAGCAGGAAGCACCGTTTATTAGTGCTGGCACTGGCCCAGCAGATTTGCATCCCAAGGCTGAGCCTGAGCGCAGTGAAGAGTTGCCTCATATGCCCTCTGGCAGTTCCCCTTTACATCAGCCTCTTTGTCTCCCCATGTGGTAACATGCACTCCAGAGCATTCTATTCCATGGAGTTGCAACCCAGTTGTATCAGAGTTGCGCATGCACACACAGACACTGTTTGCACCACGTGGCCTTCCTTGTGTGGGCTCTTACCACATGCCCACTCCCATTCCTGCTGCAGCCTGTTGTTCCCCAGTACAGCCCAGAATGCACAGGCAGGGACCAAATGTTACCTCTCAGTAAACCCCACTCTGAGGACAATAATTAAAATTATTAAAAATTATAACCATCTCCCTTATCCCTACTTTGTTCCTTTTCTCTAAGTCACTCTACTCTCTGACACTCCTCTTTTACTGTAGTCGCCTTGATATTTATTAGGTCCCCCATCTGAAGGTCAGCTCCTTGAGGACAGTGAATTTTGCCTGGCTTTGGTTAATGTATTCCAAATGCCAGGCACATAACAGGTAAACACTTGTTAAGGAGTCAGTAAGTCCAAGGACAAGATCTCCTTGGAGCACAGTCTAGGAGAGGAGAGGCAGGTTGTTTTCTTGGATGTGACTGGGGGTCCTCTGTGCATGCATGCATGGCAGAGGCTCCTCACTACTTTATTTCCTACTGGAACCCCTCACTCAGCAAGCCCTACAGCACCCCCACACTCTGGACAGAGCACCGAGCCCATGGCCAAGGGAGGAGTTCCGACCACTAACTGTGTTCACAGCCTCCTGGAGCCAGGAGGGAAATCCTGGCCAGGCGCAGGATGCTCCCAGCAGCCTAAGCTCGGGAATTCACTGCTGCTTCCCATCTCACAGTCCTGCCCCAGGTGCAGACTGTGGATCCCTCAGGAGCCTCCCCAGAACAAAACCTCCAAACTCTGGGGCCACACAGCAAAGATGAAAATAAACTCAAACCCACAGGACCATTAATTTGGGAAATGGTGATGACAAGGTGTTAGGCCTGAAGAATGCAGCAACAGGTCTTTGTCTGCTTAGGTCCCAAAAAAGAAGAAATGAAGCAGGATGCGTGTGTGCTAGACTCTTGGGGTTGTGGAGAGGTGGCCCTCCAGGCTCCAAGACAGTGCCTGGTCTGATGTCCTGGAGGAGGGTCCACCCTTGGCATCCAGAGGGATGGAGGTTGGACACCTGCATTTGGAGGTCTGGAGAGGTGGAGAGGGGCCACCTCAGGGTCCAGGGGAGATGCTGGGTGGATGCCTGGGCTCCACTCACCACAGGTCTGGTTGTAGCCCCCTGTGGTCTTCAGCTACTGCCACACCTATTCTTGACCCTCTAATAACACTGTCTCTGTGGCTGCCAGCTGTGTAGCCACTCCCAGCCCACAGCACCATGTTCCTGCAGCGGCTCCTACCAAATTAACACATGCAGGTGGCCAAGACTTGCTGCAGGATACCTGGGCATAGGCTTGGAAAAGACCATGACATTGTAGCACAATAAATGGGACCCTGGGGACCCTGAAATCAGGGGCCAGGGCTGGACACTTCACCATGAGGCACAGGCCTTACTCTTCCCTACTCTCCTGTGTTCTTCCTGCCACCCCGGCATTAGGGGATGTGGCTCTGGAAAAGGGGTGTCCTCTTAGTCAATGCTCCTCTTACATCTGCTGCTTTTCACATACTCCTTGTGTGTGTCTGAACTATACTATGCATGTAACATAGAAAACTGTCCAAAACCTACTATGGCCTGCTGATGACTGACAGCCAAGACCTGTGTCATCACCATCCTACTGAAAAATGGAGGCCTCCTCCAGCACCCCAGCCAGAAGACCCGAACCTCTCCCCAGAAGACCCATCCCCCCTCACAGGTGTTGACCTTTCTGGTGCCTCTTTTGGTCTGATTCTTCCCCTCCCCTCTTCGGCCTCCATTCCCTAATGTCCCTACCTCCTCCCCACGTTCACCTCTTCAGGAGGCTCCCTCACCACCGGAGGCCAGCACTTCAGTGGCTCCTCTCACTCCTGCCCCGTCAGTGTCACAGGTAAATGGGGAACTGAAGCTCCAGGCCTCCGTTCTTGTCCCCCATGAAAGAAAATTTAGAGTCACACATGAAAAGCGCAAGCAAAGAACACTCTCTAGAGAGAAAGAGAGCATGTCATCTCCCAGCAGAGAGTGACAAAGGAAACTTGATACTACTTCCAAATGCATTAACTTTGATGCTTACCAGGAGAACAGGGGTCCACCTTCTGCAATCTTCATCAATCTGAGCAGGAGACTTTTTTATCCTAGTTGTTGCTTTCAGTAACTGTCATGGCGACCATCCCAGACAGGGGGGCTTCACCCACAAGTCAATCCCATGTTAATACAGGTGCTGGGTCTGTGACCAAGCAAACTTTACCTCAGTGCACCTTTGCTATTAAGTTCCCTTTTCCTATACATTGAGAAACCCATGGCTATAAATCCTAACTTTACAAAGATCTTACTAGACCTTGTCAGGAGTTAGCCTCATAGATCTTTCCTTCTGGACTCATTTCTTAATCGGTTCCCTTTTTTTCTCCCTGTTTATTCTCAGGGTTAGTATACCTGCTGTTTTTATCCTATGAATGCGTTTATTTATCAGGTTTTTGTTTTGTTTTTCTTACCAGAGATTAAACCCAGGGGTGCATAGCCATTGAGCCACTAAGTTGCTTCCATGCATTGCTGAAGCTGGCTTTTAACTTGCCATCCTCCTGCCCCAGCTTCCCCTGGTTGCTGGGATTACAGGAGTGTACCACCACGATGGCTGTTCATTAGGATTAAAGGCAATTTAAAGAAAACCACGTGACCCTCCTACCTGTAGCTTCCTAATCCTCTGTTCATTCCTAATTACTACCTAACACTAGGGTTGGAAATTCTGGCCCAGTAAAGGGTCCCCATGATCCTGGGAGCAGCAGTAAGAACTAGGGATCAGTGGTCCAAGGTTCCATCCAGGAAACTTTTTTTTTTTTTTTTTTTTTTGTGAGGTTCACCCATGCCCTGGGAACTTGCCTTTATGGAATGGAGACCTGGATGCTCCCTGGGATAAGAGTTCACTATCAACTGTGAGGAAACATATTTCATCTTGTATTTTGAATGACAGTTGGAAATCCCAAACCTGACTGACATGGGATGAAAGCGCCAACTTGTACACAGACCCCAGTACAGTTGCTGCAAGCCTAGGAAGACCCAGGACTCCCAAGCGAGCATGGGAAATGGGAGTTCAGGTCTTCTGTGCTCAACCACGTGGCCACACGGGGGCGCCACTGCACTGCCCTCGGAGGCCTGAGCAGCAATGGAGAGGACCAGGCTGTGGAAGGACCAGGACAGAGATGGCTGATCTAGAGAGGGTGCAATGATGTGGGGATGAAGATGCTTCTGCGTTGTCTTTAAGGAGCAGGAGTTAGCAGATGCTCCTACAAGGAGTCCTGCCGAGTTCTCAGATCTTCTCTCCCAAAGCCCTTTCTTTCTCCATTATCTGATAATCACCTGGAAAACTGAAAGAAAAGCAGATATGTATATATTTTCTTCCTACAAACTGTTCCAATCCCAACTATTCCTTTTTAAACATAGACTTTAGCAGGGGCTAGGGCTGTGGCTCAGCACTAGAGCCTCGCCTAGCATGTGCTTAAAATTACAACTTAAATACAGTTTGAGCCCAACATGGGTAAGTTAGCAAGACCCTTTATCAAAATCAGAGGAAAAGGACTGGGAATGTAAATCAGTGGTAGGGTGTCGCTGGTGTAATACCCTGTGCCACCAAAATAAATAAAAATAATATTTTCAGGTTTAGAAAAAGGTAAAGGTAACAGAGTGCCTGTAGATCACATATTTTTTCTCCTACTGTTAACATCTTATGTTATGATCATGCATATGTCACACTATTAAAGCAATATTGATAAATTATTACTCAGCAACAGGTTTATTTGGATTTCATTAGCTTTTATCGATGACTCTTTTCTGTTCCAGGATGTCATCCAGGATACCCAACTGCATTTATTTACAATCACATCTCCTTGAGGCTTCTCTGGCATGACACTTTCTCAGATTTTCTTTCTTTTCTCCTTCTTCTTCTTCTTCTCCTTCTTCTTTTGTTTGTTTTGTTTTTTTCTGATGACCTTTACATTTCTGAGGAGTGCTGCTCAGGAATATTGCAGAATGATCCTTGATTTGAGTTTGGTTGTCTGGGCTGTGGGTTTGGGGAGACCACAGAGATGAAATGCCACTCAACACAGCATGTCCAGGGCATGCACTGCCCTCTTGACTCATCCCTGATGCTGTGAACCTTCTTCATTCTGGCCAAGCGCTACCCAGAATTCTCCCCGTGATGTTCCTTCTTTAGTTCACCCTTTTCCATGCTGTATCTTTGGAAGTCACTATGTGCAGCCCACACTTATGAGGTGTTCTGCTATAAACATTTGCATGCAGGTTTTTGTTTGAACAGAATTACTCAGATTAGATGAGCAAAGAACTAAGAATATGAACACTGGGCTGTACAGCAAGTCTATGTTTAGCTCTACGGGAAAATATCCAATATCACCCATCCTGGTTGTAACATTTTGCATCCCTGCCAGCAAGAATGAGAGTTCCTATTGCTCTGTGTCTTCCTCAGCATGTGGTATTACCACGTGTTTAAAAATTTTAGTCACACTAATATCTGTGTAATAGTATATTTCCCTGATGACTACTCACATTGTATTTATTTGTCATCTGTAAATTTTCCTTGAAGAAGTGTCTGTTAAGGCTTTTACCCATTTTTTCCTCATATTTTTTGTTGGTGCAAAATTATACATAATGGTGAGATTTGCTTTGACATATTTTGTCATGCACATGAAATAACAATGTAATTTGTTTTGCCAATTTTTAAATGGAGTTTTCTTATTGATCAGTTTTTAGAGGATTCTTTCCATATTTTAGATACAAATCTTTTATCAGATATGTCGTTTGCAAATATTGTATCCCAGTCTGTGCCTTTTACTGACATAACAATAGTGATGGACAATTTTTAGGCAACAGAAGTGAGAAATTACTATCTGAGGTGGTTTGTGTGTGGATGACCTGAAGGACAAGGGATGATGTTGTGAGAGGGGAGCACCATGAATTACTTACCTTTGAATTTTCTTGTTTGGGTATGAATCCTATTTTCGAAAATAAATACCATTAACATTCGTTACACTTGAGACACAATTGACAGGTCATGTCCAGATTATGCACTAAGACCAGGTGTGTCATAGGCTATGCCATCTAGGTTTGCGGAAGTATACTCTGATGCTGGCACAATGATGAAATTGCCTAACAATGCATTTCTCTTTCTTTTTATTGGAGCATTAAAATTATACATAATAGTGAGATTCATTACGCCATAATGTTACATGCACATAACTTGATCAATCTGATTCCTCACTATCCCCCTTTCCCTCTCCTCCACTCTCCCCTGACTCTTCTCTTGCTCTACTCTACAAGTCTCTCTCTCTATCTCTCTCTCTTTTTTTTTTTTTTTGTAATCAACTTAGTGCATTATACTTATATATAAAATCAGGTTTCAATGTGGTATTCCTGCACATGGACCAAGCATAATTTGGTAGATTTCATTCCCCAGAACTTCCCCTCATCCCTTCCTCTCAATCTCACTTTCTACTCTACTGGTCTCCCCCATTCTAATTTCATGAGATTCCTCTTTATTGTTTCTTTTTTCCTCTCCAGCTTCTATATATGAAAGAAAACTTCTGCTCCTTGAATTTTTGAGTCTGGCTTATTTTACTTGGCATGATGTTCTCCAGTTCTATCCATTTATTAACAAATCACATTATTTAATTCTTCCTTATGGCCGAGTAAAACTCCATCGTGTATATATAGCACATATCATACACATTCATCTGCTGACACACACCTAGGCCGGTTCTACAACATGGCTGTCGTGAATTGCACTGCTGTAGACATTGCATGCATATCTCAATAGAGTATGCTGATTTTAGTTCTTTTGGACAAATATCAAGGAGTGGGATAGCTGGGTCATATGGTGGTGCCATTCCTGGGATTTTTTGTTTTGTTTTGTGAAATCTCCATACTGATTTCCAAAATGGTTATATTAATTTGCAGTCCCACCAACAATGTTTTAAGTTACATATACCCCCACATCCTCTCCAGCATTTATTATTTGTGTTCTTGATAAGTGCTCTTCTAACAGTAGTGAGAAATGAAATCTCAGTGTAGTTTTGATTTGTTTATATATGCATATATATGTATATATGAAATGCCATTTGCATTTCTTCTTTTGAGAAATGTATGTTTAGTTCTTTTGTTCATTTATGGGTTGGGTTACTTGCTTTTCTTCTGGCAAGTGTTTTGAGCTTTTTATATATTCTGGATGTTAAATCCCTGTCAGAGAGGATCTGTCAAAGGTTTTCTCCAATTCTGCAGGCTTCATGGTCTTGTTACCTTTGTTGTGCAGAAGTTTTTTTTTTTTTATTTGATTTTCATTTATTGATCTCTGGCTTTATTTCTTGAGCTTTAGGAATATTATTAAGGAAGCTGGTGCCTGAGCCAAGATGTAGGAGTGTTGACCCTGTTTTCTTCCAGCACTTGCAGTGCTTCTGGTTTAACCTTAGGTCTTTGATCTGCTTCCAGATGGTTTTTGTGCAGGGTGAGAGAAGGGATCTAGCTTCATTCCTCTACATATGGATATCCAGTTTCCCAGGTACCATTTGTTTAAAAGCTATGTGTTCTCCAACATCTTTTGGCACCTTTGTCAAGGGTCAGATGACTGTATCTCTGTAGGTCAGTCTCTATACCTTACATTCTATTGGTGTATGTTTTTATGCTAATATTAAGCTGGTTTTGTTATGTCAGTATAATTTGAGATTGGGTATTTTGATGCCTCCAGCATTGCTCTGATTAATAGTTCAGCATTGCTTTGGCTATTCTGCGTCTTCTCTTCTTCCATGTGAAATTTAGAACTGTTTTTCCTTTGGGAACATTACTGGTATTTTGATGGGGATTGCAAAGAATCTGTAGATCACTTTTGGTAATATGGCCATTTTGACAATATTAATTCTGCCAATCTAAGAACATGGGACGTCTTTCCATCTTCTAGTGTCTTCTTCAGTTTCTTTCTTCAGTTTTACAATTTTCACTGTACAGGTCTCTTATCTCCTTGTTTAGATGTATTCCCAGGTTTTGAACTTTTTGAGGCTATTGTGAATGTAATTTTCCTGAATTCTTTCTCAGACGGATCAATATTGGTGTCTAGGAAAATTTGACTTTTGTTTATTGATCTTGCTTCTTGCTGTTTTGCTGAATTTATCAGCTCTAAAAGTGTGTTTTTCCCCCTTGGGGTTTTCTAAGTATAGAATAATGTCATTAGTAAATAGGGATAACTGACTCCTTTTCTATTTTTAATTTTCATCTCTTGCCTGACTGCTCTGGCTACTGTTTCAAGTACTATATTGAATAGGAGTGGTGAGAGTGAACATCTGTGTCTTATTTCTGTTTTTAAGGAAAATACATTCAGGGCTGGGGTTGTGGCCCAGTGGTGAAGCCTAGCATGTGAGCAGCCCAGGTTCAATCCTCAGCACCACATGAAAATAAAATTGCATTGTGTACAACTAAAGCAAATAAATAAATATTTTTTTTTAAATAAAGGAAAATACATTTAGTTTTCCCTAATTAGTATGACATGGGCTTTGGGTTTGACATATATAGCATTTACAATGTTGACACAAGTTCCTTCTATTCCTAGTTTCTTCAGTGTTTTTCTTATGAATAGGTACTGAATTTTGGTAAAGGGGTTTTCTGCATTTACTAAGATGATTATGTAATGTTTGTCTTTAATTCTATTTATGTGATATATTCATTTACTGATTTTCATATACTTATCCAAACTTGCATCTCTGGATAGAACCTGCTTAGTGTATTATCTTCTTAATTTTTTTTTTTTTACCAGGGATTGAACTCAGGGGCACTCAATGACTGGGCCACATCCCCAGCCCTATTTTGTATTTTATTAGAGACAGGGTCTCACTGAGTTGCTAAGTGCTTGTCATTGCTGAGGCTGGCTTTGAACTCGCGATCCTCCTGCCTCACCCTCCCAAATGCTGGGATTACAGACGTGCGCCACTTCTTAATGTGTTTTTGAATGTAAATTGCTAATATTTTATTAAGGTTTTTTACATCTATGTTCATCAGGCATACTGATATACAGTTTTGTTTTCTTGAGGTGTCTGCCTTGGTATCAGGGTGATATTGGCTTAATAGAATCAGAACACATTTCTTGTCATTAGGTGATATTTGATACATAAATAAAATGCTAATCATAATAAATTACAAGAAAAAAATAATCCATATACCTAGACCAGAAAATTTTGTTCCATTTCCTTCCAGTCTGTTATCATCTTCCTCCTACAGCCTAAACTCTGCATGTTTCTCTTCTATCCCTCTCTTTCCCTCACATGATGAACACGGGCTTCAGTGGCCCCTGTACTGTCCTCTCCAAATGCCATTTCCCAGGTCAGTGGCTCTCTGCTCCCACCAGGGAGCAATTTCTCACTTTCTCCTCCCTTCTCACATCCCAGTACTACATCCCCACTCCTCTCTTCTAGGGGATGAAATCCTTTCTCTTTTCACTTGGAAAAAAAAGTAGGACTCTGGTAAGAACTGCCTCATAATCCCATTACAGCCCCACATTTGAAACTGTCCCACCAGTGATGGTGGATGGCCTGTTGCTGTCTGAGGCCACTCTGCACTTGGGAACAGGTTGGCCCCTCCCTCCCCTGCATCATCCCTTCCACTCTCTGTGTCTCATTTACTTCTGCATTAATAACACTGCAATATCTCCCATTAAAACAAACATTATTAACCTCAGTATATAAAACAAAATCCCTCCTTAAAAATTTACCACCTAATCCTATGTCTCCCTCCCATTACTGCCCCATTTCTCATATAGGCCTTATAAAGTGAATTCTGAGTCCTTTCTCTCATGTTGTCTTTTTAAGCATTGAATTTTTTTTTCTAGTGGAATTACAGCAGCATTTCAAAGGTCAAACACTTCTACAAGGCTTGCTATAAAGACAAATGACCCCAATCTTCCATGCAGCCCCATTTCCTGGTCCCCAGAAGTAGCCTGCTTCACTTCTGTTGCCTGATGCTGTTATTGTTACCTGTGTCCCTAAAGAGAATGCTAATAGGGCTCCTTCTTAGTTTTCCAGTTTCCTGTGGCACTTTTAATGAAGAGCTTTCATTCACATACCCCTGTCCTCTCAACAGTCATTTTATAATTTCCATTGGATCAGTATTGTTTACGTTATTCTGACTATGCAACTGTTATTCACAACTAGGACTGTAGCTTTCATTACTTTGTTTCCTTGAAGTTTTTAACTTCCCTGCAATTAATAAAAGTGTTCTTCCTTCACTTGCTTAGTTTCTGTTGTTCTCATTACTGAAACTTTCCCAAACTTCCCACCAGGGTCTTTGCTATGGCTTGAATGTGTGCTCTGAAGTTCACATGTTGGAGGGCTGGGGATAGAGCTTAGTTCGTACAGTGCTTACCTCACATGCACAGGCCCTGGGCTCAGTCCCCAGCACCATAATAAACAAACAAACAAACAAACAAATAAATAAAGTTCACATGTTGGAAACTTCATCTTCGATGTGGTGGTGTGAAGAGATGGGGCCTAATGGAAGGTGGGTGAGTCATGAGGGTCCTGCTCTCCTATATAAATCAGTTATCTTGGGAGTGGGTTGGTCCCTCCTACCTCTCTTGCCCTTACACTTTCTATCACATGAGGAAACAGCACAAGGGCCCTAGCCAGATGCCAGTGCCTTGACCTTGGACTTCCCAACCTTATGTATGGTTAGAAAATCAATTTCTGTTTTTCATAATTTACTCAACATGTGGTGTTCTGTTAGAGCAGCCAAACAGACTAGGGCAGTCTCCATGAGTGCACCCGAGCATATCCAGGATTCCACCAACCTGGTCTTTGTGAAGACACCTGTCCCAGAGCCCTCAGTCCTGCCAGACCTGGACGAGATGCCTTCACACCTGGAGCGAGGCTGACTCCCTGGATCTCCCTCACCTCACGGGGGAACACACGTGGCTTCCCCCTCTCGTGCTGGCTCCCCTACTAACTACATGTCACACATCACCTTTGCTTGATTTTCTCCATCATTGTTTCTCACTTCATTTAGGAAGATGGAGCAGAAAATATGGAAACCACAAACATCTGAAAAGTCTTTAGGACACCCTAGTCCACCCTTAACTTAGTACAGAATTCTGTGTTGAAATATTTTTACTTAGAATGCACCTGATATTGCTTCAACATTGTCTAGCTTCCAAAGCTGGTTTTTCCTGCCTTTTGAAATGTTCAGGGTCTCTTCTTTTCTACCTACTTTCTGAAATTTCATTGCAACATATCTTGGCATGCCTTAGTTTTCATTTGTTTTTGTTCAAATGTAATTTGGGGAGACTGTAAATGCTGAGAAAATTTTCTTGAGATTTTAAAATCATTCCTTACTCTTTACTATTTTGGAATGCATATGGTTCAGTTGTTGAAAATCCTTTATTGATAGTCTTGTGCTCTTACAGTTCTTCTGTCTTCCTTACCACTATTTTTTTTTTTTTTTTAGCTGTACAGCTTCTTTTCTGGTACTATTTTAATTCTCCAAATCATCTATAGGCTTACTCATTTCTGTGATCATATTTTAATTTGTAAGCACTTCTTTTTGTTTTCTTTCTGCATATACTTGTGCATAATTCCATTACTTGTTCATAAATGCTATATCTTTTTACATGTTTTAGCAATTATTGAGAGTAGTGGCAGTGAATCAAGCAAAGAAGTTGGGAGCAGTTGGGATCTCTCCACAGTTTACTCAGAGGAGCAGTTCTCAAAGTGTGATCTGTGGAACCCTTGGAGTGTTCAGACTATTGCACAGGATCTATATTATCAAAAACTATTTTTATAATATCACTAAAACATTATTCACAATAAAGTAAATATTGGCAAAGTGGAAGCTATGGTACCAAACTGCAATAGTAGTTACTGTGTTCTTGAGCACCTTTTAACTGCAAAAGGAAAAACATTCCAGTTCACTTAAATAGGTCCTGATTAAGGTATTAAAAATCATGAACTTTATTAAATTGCCATTCCAGAGTCCACATTATAAATATGCTTATTTGATATAAAGGGAAGTACACATAAAGCACATCTGCTACATTCAACAGTAGGGTGTCTGTGTCAACCAAAGCCATTTGGTGAGTTGTACCAGCCCCATTTTTATGGAACACCATTCCTGCTTAAAATAATGAACGACAGAGGAACTATTCCTTAGACTTCAATATTTGGCCAACATTCTAAAATATGACCTGAACCTGTCCCTTCAAGATAATCCAGACAGCAATATATCCAATGATAACATGTATGCTCTCAAGAGAAAATCAGAATCTGGGCGAACCTGCATCCACCACCATCAACCTGACAGACTCCCAGGTACTTACAACACTTTCTGGTGAAATCCGAGGTGATATCAACATATGACCTCCTGATTATTTTCACTTAAATATGTTAACACTAGAAGGTCTATATAACTTGGTCAAACAATGTGTGACTAAAAAATATCATGCATCAGTACAAGATCCATTCAATGTGTAAGACACACCCACAGACTTTAGTGGAATAGAATATGAAATATTCAGTGATAATGTTTCAGGGTCCACGTGGCAAAGAACCTTTAAGAAGCTAACACTTGCATCATTTTAGTGTAGCATCAAAGATGAATATTGGAAACATTATTAAAAACATTCCTCCTATAAATTTGTGTGAGGCTGTATTTTTTGTTTATTTGTTTCAACCAAAATCACAGGTTAAATGCAGAAAATACAATATCTAGCATTCTCTGATGACAAATAAAAAGGACTTTCAAAATTGTAAAAAGTAAAATGATTCATTTTTCTGATTAAACTTTTTTATTTTGGAAAACAATTATTGCTCTTTGAAACTACTGTTTCTGTTAGCATGCAATCAGTCATTAATATTGAGAAGGAATAAAATATCTTTCAAATGGAATTAATTTCTAAGATTGCAAACACTGATAGACATAATCCACACACACATGATAACCTCTGGAGTGCACACGACTTTCTGAGAGCATATAAAGACCCTGAAACCAAAACGTTTGAAAACTGTTGATTTTATAACCTGAGGCAGAAATCAAGGGGACCTTGTGACAAAGACCGGTTAGTGCAGAGGAGTGTGCAGGGCAGAGTCCCAGGTCCCTGGGCTCAGGTCCAGAGCGGTGTCTGGGGTGTGGACACAGAGCACTGGGGTCTCCTCCTCCCTGCAGTTTCACTTCTCCCTCTGCCAACCTAGGCCTGGTCGTTCTGCCCGGACACTCCTGACGCGGCCCCAGGTCTCACTCCCATTGCGTGTCTCGCTCCTGGAGAAGCCAATCAGCGTCCCCGCGGTTCGGGTTTTAAAGTCCCCACCCGCCGGGCGAGTCCCAGAATCTCCGCGGAGCTGCAGGATGGGGGTGACGGCGCCCCGAACGCTGCTCCTGCTGCTGTCAGTGGCCCTGTCCCTGACGCTGACCTGGGCGGGTGAGTGCGAGGTGGGGAGGGAAACGGCCTCCGCGCGGGAGGAGCGAGGGGACCGTCCCGTGAGCACACACGACCTGGGGAAGCCGCGTCCCCGTTGCGCCGACCCAGACCCCCCTCCGCGGCTTGACGCGGCTCGTCCTGACCCTCCACTCGCCTAAGTCCTGCCCTCCCGCGTCCCACCGCCCCCTTAGCGTCTCTAGACCCCGCTCCTCTCCTCCTGGCGTAGTCAACCTGGGACCTGGGTCGGGCGCCAGGAAGAGATCGCGGGGTCTCAGCGGCTCCCTTCCGCAGGCTCCCACTCCATGAGGTATTTCTCCACCTCCGTGTCCCGGCCCGGCGGGGAGCCCCGGTTCATCTCCGTGGGCTACGTGGACGACTCGCAGTTCGTGCGCTTCGACAGCGACGCCGCGACGCCGAGGGTGGAGCCGCGGGCGCGGTGGATAGAGCAGGAGGGGCCGGAGTACTGGGAACGGGAGACGCAGAGCGCCAAGAGCAGCGCACAGACTTTCCGAGTGGACCTGAACACCGCGCTCGCGCTACTACAACCAGAGCGCGGGCGGTGAGTGACCCGGCCCTGTGGCGGTCGCGACCCCTCACGTCCCTCACGGAGGGTCCCGAGTCGTCAGGGTCCCCAGGCCGCGTTCACCCCAAGGCCTGGGACCCGGGAGACCCCGGCCCAGAGGCGCCGCGGGACGGTGACGGGTTTCGGTTTCAGCTTAGGGAACCCCGGGGAGGGCGGGGCGGGCGCGGCTGACCGGGGCGGGGACAGGCTCTCACACCATCCAGACGTTGTACGGCTGCGACGTGGGGACCGACGGGCGCCTCCTCCGCGGGTTCTGGCAGCACGCCTACGACGGCGCGGATTACCTCGCCCTGAACGAGGACCTGCGCTCCTGGACCGCGGCGGACGCGGCGGCTCAGATCACCCAGCGGAAGTGGGAGGCGGCGGGTGCGGCGGAGCACAGCAGGGCCTACCTGGAGGGCACCTGTGTGGAGTGGCTCCGCAGATACCTGGAGAACGGGAAGGAGACGCTGCAGCGCGCAGGTATGGGGGCTGCAGGACCCCTGCCTGACTCCTGAAGACCGCTCCTCCAGCGTCCCGGGAGGAGGGGGGGAGAATGTCACCCATGCTAGAACAGCTCCTGCTCCTCCTCCAGAGGGAGTGAGGGGCCTGGGCTCCCAGGTGCTGTACTGGAGAGGAACTGAGGCCGCTGTCTCTCAGGACCAGTGGGGGATCCCGTCTCTCTCCCTGGCTGGTGGAAAGACAACAAATACCTGGCCACAGTTCCCCGTCAGCAGTCTTGGCATCGGGGACAGACTGTCAGGTCCACTCCAGCCTAGTGTCCTTGGAGGTCTGACTCCTGCTCTTCCACACCTCTCAACCTCTACCCAGACCTAAATCTGAAGTCCCTCTCAGACACCTGAAGCCTCTTCCATTGGGTTTTCTCAATCTGATTCTAGAACTTTCCAAGTAATAGATTATGTGAGAAGCCTGTGTCCCGGCTTGTGTCTAGGTTTTGTGCTCCCACCCACACCACAATCAAGTTGTCTGTTCTCAGGATGGTCATGTGAGTGCTGCTTCAATGGCCCATGAAAGGTAATGCCAAAATGTGTGAGTTTTGGTATTCTCTCTCAGACCCCCCAAAGGCACACGTGACTCACCACCCTAGCCCTGAAGGAGACGTCACCCTGAGGTGCTGGGCCTGGGCTTCTACCCTAAGGAGATCACCCTGACCTGGCAGAGGGATGGGGAGGACCAGACCCAGGACATGGAACTCGTGGAGACCAGGCCTGCAGGGGATGGAAACTTCCAGAAGTGGGCAGCTGTGGTGGTGCCTGCTGGAGAGGAGCAGAGATACACCTGCCATGTGCACCATGAGGGGCTGCCTGAGCCCCTCACCCTGAGATGGGGTAAGGAGGAGACGAGTACACAGAGCCTGTTGGCAGGGAAAGCAGGAGCTCTTCTGGAGGGTCAGGGCCGAGAGCTGGGGGTCAGGGTCCCTCACCTACTTTTCCCTTCTCATCTCAGAACCACCTTCTCAGTCCACCATCCTGTCATGGGAATTGTTGTTGGCCTGGTTCTCCTTGTATTTGTGGTCACTGGAGCTGTGGTGGCTGTTACGATGCAGAGGAGGAATGCAGGTAGGGAAATGGAGGGCTCTGAATGTTCTTGTTCCAGGTCCCTGGGAGAAGTGAGCTCTGCCTCATTAATGGGAAGCGCCATCCGTGTGCACTTGCTGCCACTCTGTTGTATAGCACAAGGAAAATACAGGACAAATTTATTACCTTTATGGTGGTGATGATGAAGACCTGATTCCCAGAAGTCAGAGGTCAGAGAGAAAGTTATTGCTGAGGACAGACCTCCAGGATGGCAGTTTATTAAGCTCCTGAATATCTCCTTTCCTTATCCTTCCCTGGGTCTATGGTCACAGCCTGGAAACTTCCCTGAGGTCCAAGACCAGGGGGTTCCTCTAGGCCCTCATGGCCCTGCCTTCTCCCTGGCCCCTCACAGTTTTTTTTTTTCCTTTCACAGGTAGAAGAGGAGTTATCTAGGCTCCAAGTAAGTATTGAAGGAGAATGTTGTCTCTGGAACCTTTGGGATAGTGTATATAGGAGCCCATGGGAGAGCTCACCCACCCCATAATTTCTCCTTTAGGTGTTGTCTTCTGGGCTCTGAGTATATCTTGTTTTTCTGCCCTAAGTAATGACTGTGCCCAGGGCTCTGATGTTTCTCTAGGCCTGTAAAGGTGAGACCTAGGGGGCCTTAATAAGTAGGAGAAGGGGTGGGGCAGAGGAGACTGGACTAGGTTACAGGTACTCTGGATCTTTTGAGTGAGCTATAGGTTGTTCAGAATGTTACCACTGGTAGGAACTGCCCTGAATTTGTTCATGGTACTTTTATTCTATAGCATGAGACAACTGCCTTGTGTGGGATGGAGCAACACAAGATTTGTTCAAGTCTCCTCTTTCTGATTCCAAAAACACAAGGATTCTCCTTCTGCAACTAGTTTCAGTTTTTTTTTTTTTTTTTTTTTTTTTTTGGACGGGAAATTGAACCCAGGGGCACTTTACCACTGAGTTACATCCCCAGTCCTTTTTTTTTACTTTTAGATGGGGTCTTGCCAAGTTGTTTAGGGCCTTGCTAAGTTACTGAGGTTGGCCTTGAATTTGCGATCCTCCAGCCTCAGCCTCCTAAGTTGCTGGGATTACAGGCATACACCATCACATCCACCTCTGTAGATGATCCAAGGTAGATGATCCAATAGGCTCCAATGTAAATTCAAGTATTTATAATTCAGAGCCTAATTTAATTTGTTTTTATTTTCAGTACTAGGAATTGAACCTAGGGGCACTTAACCACTAAGCCACATACCCAGCTCCTTTTTTATATTTAAATTAGAGACAGGGTCTTGTTGAGTTGTTTAGGGCTTCACTAAGTTACTAAGGTTGGCTTTGAACTCATGATCCTCCTGCCTCAGCCTCCCAAGCTGCTGGGATTACAGGTGTGCACCACCACGTCCAGCATTAATTTAGATTTATATTTATTTGGAAAATAGGACCTATGAGCCAAGAATTGTCATTCCTGAAGGGAGAAATATACTTGTATGCTGTGGAGTGCGGGAGGGCTGGTGTGAGAGGAGAGATGATAGCGCTGTAACAAAAGCCCAGACAGCCCTGACCTCAGTGTTAGGGGACATTGTGCTGCAGTTGACCTGAGGCTCCATTAATAAAGATAGTGTGTTAGAAGACAGAGGTGCTTTACAGTGATCATTCATTCAGTTGATATTTGTTGTGTGCTGGATATGTGACACACTGTTTTTTGCATGTGGGAACCTTATTGAAGGAGAAATAAAAAAAAAATTGTCTACCTGTGGAGCATGTGTCATGATGGGAAGAGGCAGAGGATACATTCTAGGCAGAGTTAGGAAAGTGTTGATGTTAGAAGGTGAAAGTATTATGGGAAAGGTGATCCCAGTGTGCGGGGACAAGGAAGATGACTGTTTTACTAAGGTGGTCAGCATGGAAATCACTGGAAAGGAGATTTTTGAAGCTTTGAAGGACATGAGGAATCATTCCTGAGGGTGTCTAGAACAATTTCTTTCCAGGCAGGGGAAGCTTTAGGGCAAGTACATTGGGGTAGGAGTGTATCCACATGTTCTGGGAAGAATAAGGAGCTGGGGTGTCTGAAGCAGTCACTGAGATTAGGATGGTGGTTCAATCAGATCATGAGTCCTGGAGGATGCTGAAATATCGCCACTCTCCTAGCTGGTGACCTATTTTGGTTTCATTAATCTAATTATTCCAATAACTAATAAAAATGGCCAATAAAGCACACAAACACACAGAAGTACCTTTTCAAAATCCGAAACGGCTCTCTGACTTTAGGGGTCCTTGGAAAAGAGAGCAAGCTACTGAAATTCTTTATTCTTATTTAGGGGACACACAAGAATAGGTTCCATGGAACATTCTATCCCAAACAGGGCAAAGGAGTAGGATTACAAAGGAATAGGTGAGTGTAACTCAACCCTAGCGGGTGATGCCTACTCCTAGAGCCATGCCTCATTCTCCTAGTGGGGGTAGTGCCCAAGTCACCGCAGAACACAATAATTGTTCAGAACCCCTTGCTTCAGGATTTAAAGGCATCTGCATCCAGGGTAGCTTCCGTCACTGGAAGACTTTGGTCCTTTTCCTTGAGTGACAGGGAGTTGGAAGTCAGTTTGAGCAGAAGAGGACCACCATGTGATCTGTTTTGTAACAGAAATGTGTTGTAATAGGAACTATGGTTTCTCTGCTGAGAATCTTTTTTCTTTTGTTTTTTTTTTTTGGTACTGGGGATTGAACTCAGGGCACTCAACCACTGGGCCACATCCCCAGCCCTTTTTTGTATTTTATTTAGAGACAGGGTCTCACTGAGTTGCTAAGTGCCTCAGCAATGCTGGCTTTGAACTCGTGATCTTTCTGCCTCAGCCTCCCAAGTGCTGGGATTATAGGCATACGCCACTGTGCCCGGCAAGGAGAGAATCTTGAGGTGAGGAGTAAACTAGGTTGCAGGAAAACTGCAGAGGACTGCTAGTCTTCTGTTCCTGGATGGAGACATGGGTCCCCTCAGCAGTGTTGTGAGCAGTGAAAATGGTGGGAGTGACCAGAGCCTAGATCTATTTTTTTTTTTTTTTTAAACCAGGGATTGAACTCAGAGACACTTGACCACTGGGCCACTTCCCCAGCTCTTTTTTGTATTTTATTGGAGATAGGGTCTCATTGAGTTGCTAAGTGCCTCAGCATTTCTGAGGCTGGCTTAGAACTTGTGATCCTCCTGCCTCAGCCTCCCAAGTGCTGGGATTACAGGCATGTGCCACCTTGCCTGGCTAGCTTTGATCTATTTTGAAGACGGACTTTACAACATTTCCTAATGGACTGAATCTGGAATGTGAGAAAGGGGTCAAGGAGGACACCAATGATTTTGGACTGCGAAATAAGATAGGTGGAGTTGCTGGAAGACTATGGAACGTGCATACTTAAAGATGACTGAATGCCTCCCAGACTTTCAGTGTAGGAGACATTGAGCTGAGATGTCCATTGGGTATGCAGGTGAGGTGGCCAGGTCAGCAGGTAGACAAGTTTGGAAAATTCTGATCCAGCCTAGCATGGTGGTACGTGCCTGTAATCCCAGGTACTCAGGAGGCTAAGGCTGGAGGATCGATCATAAGTTTGAGGCCAGTCTGGGAAACTTAATGAGAATGTGTCTCAAAATAAAAATTAAAAAGGTTGGGAATGTAGTTCAATGGTAGAGCAATCTGGGTTTAATCTCCATTACTGGTGGTGGGAGTAGTAGGGAGAAGGAAGGATGGAATGAATGAATGAATGAATGAATGAATGAGTGAGTGAATTAATTCTGGCCTGGATATAGATTTGGGAGGTGATGTTACATAGTGCTTTTTAAAATACTGAGCAAAGCTTAGGTCAGCGAGGGGAGTAATTGGCTGTAGAAGAGAAAGGGCAGAAGGACTGAACCCCTGAAGCTCCAGTGAGAGCCATCTGATCTGACCACACATGTAAAAGCAGACTGTACTCTTCTGGTTGCCTCATGTCATATCCTCCTGCAAGAATATTTGGGAAAGTGATCTTTCCTCCCTTGTGGAGGGAAGGGACTTTTGTCTTTTATCAGAGTGAAGTGTGGGATTCCTCTAACATAGGAGGAGAGGTGCTGGGGGCTGAGAGATACAAAAAGAATGATTAATTTCAGTTCTTGGAATAATGATTGGAGATTGGAACTTTGTCTCTTTGTAGGCACTTGAGTTTGGCTAATGAACAAATAACTAAAAAATTACATCTTCCCACTCATTCACTTGAGAGTGTGTTACTAGATTCACCTTTGGTGTTTACCAGTTTATACTTGAGATAATTGCAGTGGCCTTGTGGAACGATGAAGTGGTTACTGGAAAAATCTCCTTGCCTTTGCCTCTTACTAGTATTGAACCAGACAGGTCTGTAACTCTGCAGAATCTGCATATACACTGGTTTTTTTCTAGTAATAAGTTTAGGCCATGATCAATTGGTAGCAAACTTTTTAGCAGAACAGAGGACATGATATAAATCCTTGTATGTTGCTGATCTTTGCCAAAGGAGAAGTTACAGTTGAAGTTTACATTCTTCCTCTTTCTCTGAATTTGTTTTTGTGAGGGGATTTTTCTCCTACCCAACCAATTATGTGATCCTCTGACAGCAAAAGGAATTCTGCAGTTCAAGTGTGACACTGAATACATGAAGTTAGCATTGCACTCCATAGGTCAAGGGCTCATCCCACAAGCCTGCCCTTAACTCACAAGGCAGTATAAGTATGGGGTCCCTAGGTTACCTGCATTTCTGTCCCTCTTGGCTACAAATTCAGAAGTTTCTACAACCTGTCTCCAAGTTTTGATAATCTGCTGGAAAAACTAACAGAACTCAGAACAATGCTATCCTTACAATTCCAGTTTATTTAAAGGTCATAAATGAGTGGACAGATAAAGAGGTACATAGAATAAAGTCTAGGCTGATCCTGAGTGTCGGATCCTTTGTTTCATGGTCACCTTCCCAGCACATGGATGTGTTCAGCCATTCAGAATCTCTTCAAACACCCTCATTTGGTGGTTTTTATGGAGGGGTCACTATGTCAGCATGGGTGATTAAATCATTAGTCATTGGTGATGGAACTCATACTTTAGCTCCTTCCTCCTAGAGGTCTGGAAGCATGGCTGATAGTTCAACTCTCCTACCACAGTTGGTCTTTCTGGCAACCATTCCTATCTAAAGCTATGGAGGAGGCCCTGAGCCTAGAGAGCTCTCACTGGTATACTAAGGACAGTCTCATCACTGGAGAGATTCAGTTTGAGGAACAATCTGACAGGCCACTCGGCCAAGACCAAATTTCTTTATTATACCAAAGATGACAACACAGTGTTCACAGACCCATACTGGCCAGCAGTGGTTAGGATGGCTATGGATTCTTGCCCTTTCCTGTGTCAGGCAAATAGCAGGAATTAACAAATAGTTAAATTGGGTTTCCTCTCCAGTAATGTGGTTTTAAGGTTGGGTTTCAATAACAACCAATAGTAAAAACAGACAAAATAAAATAAAAACAACAAATAAAAATAAAAACACTAAAACAAAAACAATAGCAAGCATGTCGAAGAATAAGCAAGAGAATCACTCGGCCAAAATATAAATGTGGGCAGGAATTTATTATTTATTTATTTTACAACATAAACAGGCAGTATCCCCCAAAATGGAACACTCCATGAATTTGCCTGTCATCCTTGTGCAGGGGTCATGCCCATCTACTCTGTATCATTCCAATTTTTGTGCTGAAGTGACCACATGGACAGGAATTTAAAGGGAAGGGTTGCTGTTATTTTGAGAACATTTACCACATTTGAAAAAGCATATCTCTGGTTTTCTGGGACTGATAAGCTGTAGTAGATAAGAGAAGATACTTAGACTCTGTTCATGTGGAAGACATGATACCTCTGCCCCCTCAAAATCTGGGAAGCCTGAGATTCACATTTTTTTTTTTCAGTTTTGGGTATTGAACCCAGTTGTTCTTTACCCCTAAACTACTTCCTCAGCTAAGTTTCCAAGTCTGATCTTGAATTTGTAATCCTCCTGCCTTGCCTTCCTGAATAGCTGGGATTATGGGTGTGTGCCCCTGTACCTGAGATTCCCATATTTAGAGTAAGTGTTAAAAGAAAAGTCTATCTCATTCCCTATGTTAGTCAGAGTTTGTGCAAGCCATAAAGTTCACTGGTACAAATAAATAAAAGGGCAAATTATGAATACTCTGTTACTATAATTGTAGTGTATAAACCACTTACATATTTAGTATGAATGCTTAAAGACAAAACTATGAAAAACTAATAACTCCAATAGGAAGTTGTTTATTCTTCTACATGCTTGCTAATGTTTTTATTTGTATTTGTAGTTTTTATTTTATTTTGTCTATTTTACTGTTGGTTTTTATTGAAACCCAACCTTAAAACCACATTACTGGAGAGGAATAGGCGATACTTAAAGATGTTAATTGTGACATCAAAAATTCAAAACATGGGAGAGGGGAAAGAAGTCTAACTATAGAATGTATTTCTTCATTCTGTAATCAAAGTTACTTGTTATCAGTTTATAATAGCTGTTATACAGAAATCCATTGAGTATGATGAGGGAAGTGTAGACCAAGTGTAACCAAGTATATACCAAGTGTATAATTTTGTTGTATATGACATGGGCTTAGATTACAAAGTGCTTGTGCACAGAGCTGGAAAACTTGTTCAGCAATACTATATTGTTCAGCAATAGAGTTTAGCAATACTATCTTGTTTATCAAGAACCCATTCCCACAACTCAGTGGTTACAGGGTTTAGCTGCTGTGATGCAAGAATCCATGTACCAGCAGCAGGTGATGTCCTTCCACTTGGAGTTTCCTTATTTGTGGATGGAATGAGGAGGACCACATTCATTTCTATCAGTGCCATCTGGAGTTTACTTTGCCTCAAAGGCTGAAGCAATGAAAAAATAACTATGTAGATGGAAAGCCTTTCCTTGAGAAAAGCTGTAATAAAGATCTGGAGCTTGAAGATGCTCCAAAGGAAAGCTTTGAAGGGCAAATGACAGAAGATTATATAGAAGTTGACTTGAGTACAATGAAACTGGATTTAGGGGGCTTATTCCAGCTGAAGGTAAGTATTACTTATCACTGAATATTAATGAAGTGACTGAAAAATCAAGAATTTCAGATAATCTACCTACTTGACCATGTTTAAGCTATGTTTAGTTTTGCATACTTATTTCTGTATTGTTTCATCAAGTTACACTTTCATAATGATACTTATAAATCAAATGAGTTATTAAATCCAAAATAAATAAAAATAACTTGCTTTAAATCTAAGATTTTTGTAAGCTCAGAACTACAAAGCAAAAACTATGATATATGCAGTAAAAAAGAAATAATCCCCCCCCAAAAAAACAAACAAGATACAACTGTGTGCTGCCTATAAGAGACTCTCTAAATAAGTAAGAACACTGAAGTAACTGCTTTCATGCCTTATAATGCTATGAATTAGTTCAGTTTTTGGAATTTATACATATGGAATCACATAGCATCTGCTTTTTTGTGTCTTCATGGTATTGATGAAAAGTATATGTGTATGTATTTTTAGTGAGATTGTCTGTGTTTTGTGCACCGCAATAGTTCATTTCCATTCTGTAAATATTCTGTTCTCTATTTTTAAATCTCTCCATTAGTGCAGTCTGCCAAAAGCCCTACTGTACTTCTTGGACTCCTAGTCACCACACTGACTTTGACAAAAACTTTGAAGTAGAGTGCCGGGGTCCAGCCCCAGTGGGATCCAAGGAGTCCTGAAGGATGAGTGGCGTAGGTGCAAGGAATGGCATGAGGAGTCCTCTTCCAGCAATCTCCAGAGAGAGAGAGAGAGAGAGAGAGAGAGAGAGAGAGAGAGAGAGCTAATCCTGCTTTCTCTGGATCTTTATTTATGTGCTTTTTTCTTTCATTATGGATACAGAATCATTCTAACAAAATATGTCATTAATTTACAGTTTTCAGATATGTGTAATTCTCCCAGAATGTAACAGTTCCTTATTTAACAGGTGCCAAACTACATAACCAGACTCTATGTCTTCTAACCTGTTATTAATCTTTAACTTTAAATACACCTGTACTTTATTTCTAATCTAAGGTTCCCATCTAAAAGTCCCCTTAAGTCTTATGCTTATGATAACCTAAAATTTATAAACTATAACCTAAAATCTATAATCTTTTTTTCTCTTTTTTTAAAAATATTTATTTATTTATTTTAGTTGTACACAATGCAATGCATTTATGTTTACGTGGTGCTGAGGATCGAACCTGGGCTGCGCATGTGCAAGGCGAGCGCTCTGCCGCTGAGCCACAACCCCAGCCCCTAAAATCTATAATCTTAAAGCATCTAAAAAACCCATACACCTAAAGACTCAAGAATCTGAAAATATTTCTAACATTATTCTAAAAATATATCTTATAAAACTTATTTTAATTAGTGCCTACATTTATTTTCTCATAAAACTGGTTGAGCTACTTTCTCAGAGAGTTTCTTTATTCTTTTGTTAAAGTGCACCAGGCCTCAAATCTTTGTAATCTTTGACTAAAAGGTAAGTTTTGTAAGTCACCCCGGTATGTCAACCCATTTGCTATCAATATTAACTATGTGTTTCCCATCCTTATTATAAATCCCTGTGTAAGGTAAAGGAGGGTCTGTTGGAGGATACCATAATCTTCCCTCAGTCAAGTAGGCTATGTATGGTAGGCCCTGTACTGTGGGTAAACTAATTCTTTCTGTAATTAGGCCTTTGCAAGAGTTGTGGCTGTAGAACAAAAGGTTCAGTAGAAATTATTAACTGAGGGACAAACAACTCCCGTTGCCTAAGTTTCTCCCAGATACCTGTGGACACTTCCCAACCATGTTTTTAGACCCATTCTGGGAATATTCCTGCATGTCTAAACAACATGTTTTCTCCCTTGGAACTGGCAAATTTCCCGTCATTCCACATCATAAGTATCAACAATAAAAAAAAATTGTTAAATCAAATAACTCCATGGTTCTGGTTTCCAGATACAGCGGCCTTGAGGCTGTGTTTCATGCTGTGACCTTGTCAGACAGCAGGTGCTGGAATGCCTTCACCAGTAGAGTGTTACCAAATACTGACATCACATACCTAGCATTTCCCTCTCTGAATTCTGGTCTCATGGAGTCTTCAGTGTCTTGGTAGCAGTGTCTGATTGTGGATGTTCTTACCTACTGACCATTTTCGCCGTTGTTCTTGGAGGAGGGTCAATCTGAAACAGGCTGGTCTGCCATCACTGAAAGTGGAAACTTGTCTGGTTTCTTTTAAGATACAGTAAGAATTTATAAATCTTTACTTTAATCATGATGAAAATTGCATATGAATCAACCTACAAATTCAATCCAGTAAGAAAGGAAGAATTGCCCAATAGTCGACAGACCAAAAATGCCACTCTTTTTTCTCACAAGTGAATAAGGCCAGTGAATTTGTTTAAAAAATGGCTTAGAGCAGTCACAAGTTAGGGATGATTACTCTGTCTCGATGTCCATGACCTAAAAACAATAACACACACACACACACACACACACACACACACACACACACACACTTCATACTTAAATTATGTACATTTGGAGCAGTTTTCAGGAGGGATGCTGTGTGGCCTTGGTTTTTGTGTTAGTCAGATCTGCCAAAATACCTGACAAGAACAATTTAGAGGAAGGACAGTTTTTTTTTTTTAAAAAAATATTTATTTATATACTTTAGTTGTACACAATGCAATGCATCTATGTTTACGTGGTGCTGAGGATCGAACCCAGGCCTCGCACGTGAGAGGCAAGCGCTCTGCCGCTGAGCCACAACCCCAGCCCCAGGAAGGACAGTTTGTTTTGGCTCACAGTCAGAGATTTAGCCCATGGTGGACTCCATCATTTTGGGTCTGGGGTGAGGTGGAATACCCTGGCAGAAGGAAGGCTCAGGAGGACATTACTCACCTCCTGGCAGTTGGGAAGCAGAGAGAGGAAGAGGAAGGGGGCAGAGGAAAATGAACCCTTTCAGGGTCCACCCTCAGTGACCCACCTCCTCCAGCCACGCCCCATCTGCCTATAGCTACCACCTACTTAATCTATTCAAATTAAGATGGACTGATTAGGTTACAGCTCTCATAATCCAATAATTTCATCTCTGAATATTCCTGCATTAACACAGGAGCTTTTTTGGGGGGGGGCACCTTATATCCAAACCCTAACAATTTTAATTGTTACTGAAGTTAGATGGCAGTGGGGGGGAAGGTAGATTATTTATTTCTGGTGTGTACTTGTGTATATAGACATTGGCAGTAATTTTTTTTTCATATAAAATATTTATTTTATTTTTTTTAGATTATTTATTTACTTATTCATAATGCACAAGTATATCATCTTTTTACATACAACTGCTTGTATACAAAGTATATAAGTACCATTCAGATCTTTAATCATGCATTTAGGATAGTGATATCCATCTCATTCAACCACCAGTTTTTCCCCCCCTTCTCCCCCCCTGCTCCCCTCCCTTGCCCTCCCTCATTGGCAGTAATTTTATCTAAAATGTACAACTTATTAGGTTTTAAGATGTGTGAATTTTAGTGCAAATCAGAGTTGTGTTTATTCCTATTAAAGCAAATGAACATTACATATAAATACACAATAATATATGTATGTGTGTATATATGTCAGCTTGCATATGTTAAAGTTTATTGTTTTGTAATATATAGTGCTAGAGGTTTTAATAAATGCATGGAATTCTGTTTTTATTCCTCATTACTGTTTAGGACAGTTCCTTCATCATAAAAATTTATTTTTTAATCCTCTTTTTGACTCTCCTGTCTGGCCCTCAAAACCAGCTCAAATCTGTTTTCTGTCCTATAGATTTTATTTTTCCATAATGATGAAATGCTTTTTTGGGGAGAAGTGTTGAAGATTGAACCCAGGGTCCTCACATGCTAGACAAGAACTGAACTACATCCCCAGCCCCAGAAATGACAATATAAATGAAGTCAGATGATATAGCTTTTTGTGTTTGATTTTTTTTCACCTAGTGAAATGCATTTAAAGACTCATTTGTGGTGATGTGTGGAATAGTAGCTGGGGAAGCCAGCTGCTGTCATGAGCAGTCTGTGGGAAGGTCCATGGAACTAGGAACAGAGGCCTCCAGGGACTAGCCAGCAGGAACTGAGCCCTGTCCCACTGCCATAGGAGGGAGCCGTGTTCCATGGGAACCTGGCTGATGACTGCGCAGAGACAGAGGTGCAGCCTGGGCTTCTCCCCTCCAGTTACCTGAGAAAACAAATGCAGACTCTCTCCCCTATTCAGAAGTCTGGGAAGGCAGAATGCAGACTGTCTCCCATTCAGTACCCTGAGCCCTAAAAATAAAGTTACTTTCCTAATAAATGTTCTTAAAGTCATGTTTCAGAAATAATATTCCACAGGCTACTCTAAGGGGCATGCACCAGTTTCTGAGAGGCAAACTTTATTCATTTCCCTTTATTCATGTTCTTCTGACAAGAAGGAGCATGCGGTCAGACTGCGCCTGTGCAGGACCATCCCCACCCAGGCATGTGATGATGTCTAATTAAACACAAAGGGAAGGAGCAGGTCTCCCAAATAGCCGCCCCCTGATTATCTACCTTCCCTCAGTTAACCAATCAAATGCTAAGGTAGGAGCTACTGTGAAGGGATTTTGTAGATGTAATTATAGTTCCAAATCAGTTGACCTTAAAGAGGGGAGTTATCATGGGTTGGACTGTCATAACCAGAGGAACCCATAAAAGGATCAGGGTCTTAGTGAGCAAGGAAGTCAACAGTGTGAGAGGGATTCGGTATGAGATTTCCTCCACTGTGGGTTTTGAAAATGGAAGGCCATGTGACAAAAAATGTTGGGGCCACTGTAAGTTCCCAACAGCTTTCCCCTGTCTCCAACCTGACAGTTGGCAAGGATGGAAGGACCTCAGGCCTAAATCTGCAGGAAATAGGATTCTGCCCACAAACTCTGTGGGAATTTGGAGGAGGACCCCGAATTCAAAATAAGAATACATCTTCACAAAACCCTGAATGAGAATCTCTCCATACTATGCCTGGACTTCTGACTAAGGAACTGTAAGCAAATAAATGTGTGTTGTTTCCATCTGTCAAGTTAGTGGTAGCTTGTTGTGCAGTAATCAAAAAATAATACATAGGTTTAACTGTGCAACAAAAGCACAGATAAGTGTTTTCATCACTGAATGAATTTATGAACTGTTGTGCACACTAGGTGCATGAAATAAAATCTTTACTTTTTATTTTATTTTGATTTTTGTGTATTGCAACCTATCCTCCTCCTCTTTCTCCTCCTCCTCTTATTCCTTTTTTTTTTTCTTCTTCTTAATACTGGAGATTAAACCTGGGGTCACTTTACCACTGAGCTAAGCTACATCCCTAGCCTTTTTTATGTTTTATTTAGAGACAGGGTCTCACTAAGTTGCTGAGGCTGACTTTGAATTTTCAATCCTTCTGCCTCAACCTCTTGACAACTTCATTTTAATGTAGTTATTTAATTCCTTTATTCAACAACAATCAATGTACTGTCTACCATGTATCATGTAAGACTATGCTATGGATACAACTATGACTAAAACAACTTTCAGCCCCTGTGCTCCTGGGCCTTATATTCTAGATGTCTTTTGGGAATGAGATGGAGCCATGAGTATTTTAAATGAAGAAATGACACAACCTGATTCACCTTAGAAGTATGGCTGGCCACAGTGAGAATAGTCATGAGTGGCAGGTGAGGGGTCGATTCTAGTGCCACAATTCAGGAGTGAGGAGATGGTGGGTACTAAAAGGAGAGGGGGCCTGCGGGATGAGAGGGATGAGAGAGAGAGAGAGAGAGAGAGAGAGAGAGAGAGAGAGAGAGAGAGAGGCTGGAGGAGCCTCCTGCTGCTCTCAGGAGCCCTGGCTTACACTAAGACTTGGGCCGGTGAGTGTGTGGTGCATTGCTTCTTTATGAGAAGAGGGAGGGACCGCCTGGCAGGGGGTGCAGCCCCTCCTGGGCTGTACACCAGCCCCATCATTCCCATATACTCTCTTTCCCATGCCACCCCCCACCCCCTTTCGGTCTCACTAGTCCCCACGTCCCCTATTCCCACCCACCCCAGCCTCTTCAACCTGGCACCCAGGGTTCCACGCCAGGAGGAGGACCGCTCTGAGTCTTAGCCGCTCCTGGTTCCCAGGTTCCCACTTGCTGCAGTATAACCTCACCACCGTGTCCTGCCCCGCCGCAGGGACCCTTGGTACATGGAAGTCGGCTACATGGACAACACTCGAGTCACGCTCTTAAACAGCAACGCTGGGCGTCTGAGGAGGGAGCCGTGGGTGCCTTGGGTGGAACAGGAAGGGTCGCAGATGAGGAACGCCAGGGCTCACGCGCAAATTTACCGACTGAATTTTCGGACCCTGCTTGGCTACTCTAATCAGAGCGAGGGCGGCGAACGACCCCAGGTCCGGGTCGGAGGTCACGACCCTTTCACATCCCCCACAGGTAGCCCGGGTCCCCAGGTCCAAAATTTACTAGGACGTTGCAGGATCCGCAATAATCTTCGTCCCAGAAGGAGCCCGCGGGGACTGTTACCCAGTTTCTTTTTTAGCTTCGGTCGAAGTCCCAGCCCGCAACCCGCTGGTCCCGGCGTGAGCGGGGCTAGGTGGACCCGCGGACTGAGTGGCCGGGACCAGGCTCTCACGCCTTTCAGTCCACCCATGGCTGCGAGGTGGGGCCGGATGGCCGCCAGGGCTCAGTACGGTCAGTACGACTAGGACGGCGCGGATTACCTGGCTCTGCATGAGGACCTGAGCTCTTGGACCCTACTTCGCCTCTAGGTGCAAATCCAAGGCAGCTGGGTGTGGCTGCCAGCCCCATCTTTTGTGTTTATTCGTCGTTTCTATAGACGATTACCTCTGTTCTTGTTCTCATGTATAAGTTCTGATTTCCTTCTCCCATGGGTGTCCTCTGAATGCAACAGGAGGTATTTTCTCTGTCACTGTCTTCACAAGGCCCAGGAGGCCTCTGCACACAGGAGACTTTGTGGTATCAGGAGATGAATATATTCAATACTTTGTATACAAACTGTTTTGTGTAAAAAGAGGCTGTATATGTATACTTTGTACTGTAATACATACTACTACTCTAAATAAAAATTAAAAAAATAAAAATAAAATTACTATACTGATAAAAAAAAAAAAAAAAAGAGAGAGAGATGAATATATTCAGACCCATCTAGTGCTTGCCCTGTTTGCCTTCCTTTTGGGGCTGTTTGTTGGATTATTTTTTCTTTTTTCTCCAATGCTTTTTTTTTTTTTTTAAATGAACCAGGTTCTGGAATTAACACAGAGGAGGGATTCTGTAATTTCACAGTTTAGATAAAATTCCTGTTGGAATTCTTTTTCTATTCTACCCACCCAACCATGTTTCTGCTCTTAGCTCTAGTAAGAGCAGAATCTAGTAATCCTAGTTGTGCCTCCAATGTAAACTCAAGGGCAGTCTAATTTAGACTTATTTTTATTTGAAAATAAAATCCATAAACCAGGACTGTTCTTTTCCAAAGAGAAACTGTGATTATGTGCAATGGGAGAGCAGGAGGGCTGGAGTAGGAGGGAGGGAGGAATGAGGGTAGCAGTCCTTACAAAAACCCAGCAGCCAGCCCTGCCATCAGTGTGAGAGGATGTTTTTGCTGCCGCGGCCACAGGGCAGCACTTGGCCTGAGGCTCCATTAAGAAAGATAGTGAAGTCTATCTTCAAGTCTCCGCTTTTGAAGGGGCAGGGTATGTGTAAGGTTGCAGGTCTCGGCAACTGAGAAGTGTTGCAGCTTTCAGTGGTGGTCCATGCCCTCCAGTGATGCAGTGGACCCCAGCAGCTCACTGTCAATTTCTTCTTTCTGAGTTCTTGTCTCATGAATTTGAAGAATGAAATCCAGAGACCTGGCAAGTATAAGTAGGATTTATTCACGTGTGCATAGAACTAGAATTCTCAGAGGGCCAGAGTGGACCCAAGAGGGGTTACCATCTGAATGTGCTAGTCTAGGGTTTATATAACACTTGGGTCAAGCTATTGGGCCAAACCTATGCTAATCAGGGTTTGAAAAAAGTACCAGTGGTATTATTTCAAAATTATGCTAATTAGGATTGGGAAAAGTACTAACAATTTTGGTTAGCCCTGAATCCCATTCAGGTTTTCCTTACTTCACTCTTCTCCCCACTTCTTGGGAAGCAGGAGGTTGAGGTTAGTGAATTGCTTATGCTCAGTGATGTTGGCTTCTGGAGCTGCAGCACAGTGTGGACAGATGTCTGTACTGGGCCTGGTGGAGCTGAGGTTCAATGACAGGTCAGTGCACCTTGGGTCACCAGAAGCGGGACTACCCCTCCTCAGGTCCGCCCCCACTCGCCAGGCATGGCAGGCTTCCTTGGGCTGTGGCCCATGCTCACTGTCCATGCTTGCTGCCTGCCCTCCAACTCATCCAGGTCGTTGTTGCTTGGCTGCCAGAGAGCAGTGTCAACAGGGAGGCGCTCTACAGTGATCCTTCATTCAATCGACAATTGTCGTGTGTCAGGTGTGTGACACCATTATATTTTGCATCTGGGAAACTCATGAGAGAAACAGAAAAATTGCTGGCCTTGTGGAGCATGTATCTTAGTGGGATGAAGCAGAGGATATGCTCTAAGCAGAGTAATTAAGAGCTGTGTTCATTTAGGAGGTGGCAAGGGGAGGTAATTTAGAGGGTGGGTGTGTAGGACATGGATGATGGCTCTTACTCGGGTGGTCAGCATGGACTGCAATGAGATTGTGACCTTTGCAGAAAGTTTGGAGCATAAAGAATCAATCTCCCTGAGGATGTCTGGAACAAGTTTGTTCTAGGCAGGGGATCCTTCAATGCAAATACTGGGGCAGAAGTGTGTCTGTGCATTCTGAGAGTGAGGATTCTGGTATGGGTGGAGCAGACAGGAATTGAGATGAGGTTGTGGTCAGGTCAGATCCTGCAGGCCTGAAGATGCTGGAAGGCTTTGGTCCTTTTCTCTGAGCAAGATTGGGAGTTAGAAGACAGTTTGACCTCAGGAGTTTGTGGTCAGACTTCTGTAAAAAGATCCTGCATAAGAAACTCTGGGCGCTGTGCTGAGAAGAGAATGCCAAGGTCTAGATTGAGCCAGGCAATGGGAACTATAGGGAACTAGCTAGCACACTGTTTCTGGCTGAAGTCATTCTACTGGTGTATGAACAGTGGAAATGATGGGATCCATTCTGAAGATGGTTTTTTTTTTTTTTTTTTTTTTTTTTTTTTTTTGGTATTGGGAATTGAACCCAGTGTCACTCTACCACTGAACTACATGCCCAGCCCTTTTTATGCTTTTTATGTTTCATTTTGAGGCAGGGTCTCAAAATGAAGTTAAGTTGTCCAGGTCCAGCTCCAACTTCAGTCTCCCAAGTAACCTGGAATTACAGGTAGGTACCATTGTACTTTGCTTGTCTTGGTTTTAACTGGCATTTCAGTAATCACAAAATGATATCAAGCATCTTTCACATATTAACCCATCCATATGTCTTTGTTGGTGAAGTGTCTGCTCATTCACTTATTTTTTGGACTGGGTTTTCCCCCCAAATTTTGGGTTTCTATGTGTGTGTGTGTGCGTATTTTATTTATTTATTTTTTTTTTTACAATTTATTTATCTTGCATATAACTGTAATTTGTTTTGAAATATTTCTCCGGTGGGAGAATCCCTGGGTTGATTCATGTGGAGGCCCAAGTCCCAGAGGGAGCAAATAGAACAAATGACAGGAACTTGGCTTCTAAGTTCCCATCCAGTTGACTAAGGGCACTAATATTTTGTGGGTCTACACTGGATCTGGGATCTGGATGCTATGGGTTGGAGACCTTTCCTGTCTTGTGCTCATTCAGTGGACAGGAAATATGAATACCGCTGTGGTTTTAGGAAACATGTTGCGCCTGGTGCCATGGAATAGGAGGACCCCAGTGTGCAGAGCCCTGTCCTGGTGCTGGGATCCTGAAGTATCCTTTGGAGGAGGGAAGAGCCAGGCTGGGTTTCTGTGCGTTGTAGCCACACGGGGGCGCTGTCGCGCTATTCTCGGATTTTGCCTGAGCAGCCCAGGAGAGGGCTGGGCTGTGAGTTGGGTAGAGGTGCCACCCTGCGGCTGGGTGCCAATGGGGATGAAGAAGCTTCTGAGGAGCCCTGGACTCCACCGGGTCCAGGTCAGGGATGTGGCAAAGACTGAAGAAGAAAGCTCAGGAGACCTTTTGCTCTTCCAAAGGCTTCTATCTTCTCTCTGCAACCCGCCTTTTCAGCTTCCTGACGACAACACCTCATTACATATGACAAGTAGAAACGTTTTCCTCTACTCCCTATTTCTGTTTTTTGAAGCTCAGTTTTAAGAATTTCCCTATTCACTGAGGTTTTCAATAAAATCACCTCTTATTTGGGAACAATGGCTTAATATCCACCTAATATCCTAGAATGTGGACATGCACCCTGGGACTATCAGGACAAAGGGCACAGCCTCTCTCCTCCTTGGGCCTCTGGTACCCTCAGCAGGGCAGAAGAAAGCCCTGTTC
>CM046666.1:29825709-29849901 GCA_025594165.1 Tamias sibiricus | reverse complement strand
GGAGTACAAAGTCCCTGGGGAAGCACCGTGGGAGAGAACCTGAAAGGGGCTAGGTCCTCAGGAAGACCCAGGCTTCTGTTAGATACAAGATGAAGGGACATCCTGAAAGGATGCTTAATTTACTCCTGTCCTGTAAGAAGAGAGGACACCCACCCCAGGGCTCAGGTCCGCTGACACCTGCTGCTAGAGGTGAGACTTCTGGGAACATGTCTGACCCCAGAACAGGGCTTTCTTCTGCCCTGCTGAGGGTACCAGAGGCCCAAGGAGGAGAGAGGCTGTGCCCTTTGTCCTGATAGTCCCAGGGTGCATGTCCACATTCTAGGATATTAGGTGGATATTAAGCCATTGTTCCCAAATAAGAGGTGATTTTATTGAAAACCTCAGTGAATAGGGAAATTCTTAAAACTGAACTTCAAAAAACAGAAATAGGGAGCAGAGGAAAACGTTTCTACCTGTCATATGTAATGAGGTGTTGTCGTCAGGAAGCTGAAAAGGCCGGTTGCAGTGAGAAGATAGAAGCCTTTGGAAGAGCAAAAGGTCTCCTGAGCTTTCTTCTTCAGTCTCTGCCACATCCCTGACCTGGGTCCGGTGGAGTCCAGGGATCCTCAGAAGCTTCTTCATCCCCATTGGCACCCAGCCGCAGGGTGGCACCTCTACCCAACTCACAGCCCAGCCCTCTCCTGGGCTGCTCAGGCAAAATTCGAGAATAGCGCGACAGCGCCCCCGTGTGGCCACAACGCACAGAAACCCAGCCTGGCTCTTCCTCCAAAGGATACTTCAGGATCCCAGCACCAGGACAGGGCTCTGCACACTGGGGTCCTCCTATTCCATGGCACCAGGCGCAACATGTTTCCTAAAACCACAGCGGTATTCATATTTCCTGTCCACTGAATGAGCACAAGGCAGGAAAGGTCTCCAACCCATAGCATCCAGATCCCAGATCCAGTGTAGACCCACAAAATATTAGTGCCCTTAGTCAACTGGATGGGAACTTAGAAGCCAAGTTCCTGTCATTTATTCTATCTGCTCCCTCTGGGACTTGGGCCTCCACATGAATCAACCCAGGGATTCTCCCACCGGAGAAATATTTCAAAACAAATTACAGTTATATGCAAGATAAATAAATTGTAAAAAAATAAAATAAGCTTTTTAGACCTGGCAGACGTTTGCGGAGCATCTCTGGTAAAGCTTACGGAAAAGTGTATTCACTGTCACCCAGAGTAAGGTGCTTCCATTTCCCTCTAGAGGAGGTATCCAGGCATCATGAGTGACTGGAGTGGCTTAGGCAAACTCCTTGACAAGGTCCAAGCCTACTCCACTGCTGGAGGGAAGGTGTGGCTATCTGTCCTGTTCATTTTTCGAATCCTGCTACTGGGGACAGCACTTGAGTCAGCTTGGGGTGATGAGCAGTCTGCCTTTCGTTGTAACACCCAACAACCTGGTTGTGAAAACATCTACTATGACAATGTCGGGCCTCAACACTGTCTGCCAAGGGGATGGACCAGACCTAGGCTAAGCAGGGGGCGTGGCTGTAAGAACTGAAACCACCCCAAAGATAGGCCAATGGCATCCACCCATGCTCCTTATGTGTCCCTATGATCTTTCTGTTGATTGGCCCATGTCCTATATAAGACCGTCCAACTTCCTCAATAAACCGAGTTCCAGCATTCTACTGACTGGGCTCCCTGTCATGGCTCTGAGTCTTTTGAAGGGTTTGGGGGGGGGTGGGAGGCGTCGGCGGCCTTTACTTTCCCAATCCAGTCTCATCGTTGAGGTAGGCCCCTCTGGCCTCTTTTACAAGGGAGGTCCATCCCGGGTACGGGGGGCTAAAGACCTCAACCCCTTATAATAATCCGACATGACAAGTCTTTCCCAGTCTCTCATGTGTGCTTCTGGGTCCTACAGATTATATTTGTGTCTGTACCCACACTCTCGTACCTGGCTCATGTGTTCTATGTGATGCGAAAAGAAGAGAAACTGAACAAGAAAGAGGAGGAGCTCAAAGTTGCCCAAACTGAAGGGGTCAATGTAGATATGCATTTGAAGCAGATTGAAATAAAGAAATTCATGTATGGCGTTGAGGAGCATGGTAAAGTGAAGATGCGAGGAGGGCTGCTGAGAACCTACATCATCAGTATCCTCTTCAAGTCTGTCTTTGAGGTGGCCTTCTTGCTGATCCAGTGGTACATCTATGGATACAGCGTGAATGCTGTCTACACTTGCAAAAGAGGTCCCTGCCCACATCAAGTGGACTGCTTCCTGTTAGAAAACTGCTGAAACATAGTTAACTTAGCTGGGAACACCGTGTTAGTGAAATAAAAGGGTTTATTGGGGTGCCACGTGGGCAAGGGTAGGGAAAGGAAGGGAAGGGGGGTAGGGAAGGGATGGGCAGGAACCGAGAGAGGCAGGAACAGAGAGCAGGAACAAGGAGCGAGTTCAGTCCGGGGCTGGCTTAAATAGAGTGGGGGTCATAAAACCCCCTTGGAGTGAGTCCTTGTCCTATAGGCCAGCAGAGGTCGGGGGGGGGGGGGGGGTAGTGGACAGGGGACTTGCTGGTCAGGTTTTTTGGTCGCGCTGAGGATCCTGGGAGCTGTAGTTTTTCACAAGGCACCTGGGGAGGTGTGGCCTTCTGCCTGGGAGGCGCAGCCTTCTGCCTAGAATCCAACACTTCCTCTCTCGCCCCACAGAGAAAAACCATCTTCATCATCTTCATGCTGGTGGTATCCTTGTGTCTCTTGCCTTGAATATCATCAAACTATTCTATGTCTTCTTCAAGGCCGTTAAGGGAAGATTTTGGGGGATCCTGCAATGTCTAGTAAATTTTGGACCTGGGGACCCGGGATACCTGTGGGGGATGTGAAAGGGTCGTGACCTCCGACCTAGACCTGGGATCATTCACCGCCCTCGCTCTGATTAGAGTAGCCAAGCAAGGTCTGAAAATTCAGTCGGTAAATTTGTGCGTAACCCCTGGCATTCCTCATCTGCTCTTCCCAATATTCCGACCCTTCCTGTTTCCACCCAAGGCACCCACGGCTCCATCCTCAGACGCCCAGCGTTGCTGTTTAAGAGCATGACTTGAGTGTGTCCATGTAGCCGACTTCCATGTACCAAGGGTCCCCTGCGGTGGAGCAGTGCAGGAGCCCTGTTTGGGGATTGACTTTAATTGCAGTTGACTATGAGCCGTAGAGATTTGGCCATTGTCGCCACCCGTAGTCTCACGGGATTTGTTGCGGGATCTCGAGTGACTTGGCCGAGATTGCTGATCGGGTCAGCGCCATTTTTAGGGTGTGTTTTTGGCGTGTGTTAGTCGTTATTAGAACCAGAGAGAAAAGTTATCAGAATAAAAAGCTGTTTGTCTCCAGTTTGCTTCTGAAGTTTTTCCCGCGGCTCCGTTGCTCCAAGCGCTTCAGGCAGCAACAGAGCAGGACACCGTGGTGAGGTTATACTGCAGGAAGTGGGAACCTGGGAACCAGGAGCAGCTAAGACTCAGAGCGGTCCTCCTCCTGGCGTGGAACCCTGGGTGCCAGGTTGAAGAGGCTGGGGTGGGTGGGAATAGGGGACGTGGGGACTAGTGAGACCGAAAGGGGGTGGCATGGGAAGAGAGTATATGAGGGGCTGGTGTACAGCCCAGGAGGGGTTGCACCCCCTGCCAGGCGGTCCCTCCCTCTTCTCATAAAGAAGCAATGCACCACACACTCACCAGCCCAAGTCTTAGTGTAAGCCAGGGCTCCTGAGAGCAGCAGGAGGCTCCTCCAGCCTCTCTCTCTCTCTCTCTCTCTCTCTCTCTCTCTCTCTCTCTCCCTCTCATCCCGCAGGCCCCCTCTCCTTTTAGTACCCACCATCTTCTCACTCCTGAATTGAGGCACTAGAATCGACCCCCCCCCCTCACCTGCCACTCATGACTATTCTCACTGTGGCCAGCCATACTTCTAAGGTGAATCAGGTTGTGTCATTTCTTCATTTAAAATACTCATGGCTCCATCTCATTCCCTAAAGACATCTAGAATATAAGGCCCATGAGCACAGGGGCTGAAAGTTGTTTTAGTCATAGTTGTATCCATAGCATAAAGTCTTACATGATACATGGTAGACAGTACATTGATTGTTGTTGAATAAAGGAATTAAATAACTACATCAAAATGAAGTTGTCAGGAGGTTGAGGCAGAAGGATCGCAAATTCAAAGTCAGCCTCAGCAACTTAGTAAGACCCTGTCTCTAAATAAAACATAAAAGGGCTAGGAGGGGCTGGGGTTGTGGCTCAGCGGCAGAGCGCTCGCCTCGCACGTGCGCATCCCGGGTTTGATCCTCAGCACCACGTAAACATAAATGCATTGTATTGTGTACAACTAAAAGCAAATAAATAAATATTTTTAAAAATAAAAATAAAAAAGGGCTAGGAATGTAGCTTAGCTCAGTGGTAAAGTGACCCCGGGTTTAATCTCCAGTATAAAAAAAAAAAAAAAAAAAAAAAAAGGAAGAAGAGGAGGAGGAGGAGAATAAGGAGGAGGATAGGTTGCAATACACAAAAATCATAAAATAAAAAGTACAAAAAAGTAAAGATTTTATTTCATGCACCTAGTGTGCACAACAGTTCATAAATTCATTCAGTGATGAAAACACTTATCTGTGCTTTTGTTGCACAGTTAAACCTATGTATTATTATTTGATTAAGGCACAACAAGCTACCACTAACTTGAAGATGGAAACAACACACATTTATTTGCTTATAGTTCCTTAGTCAGAAGTCCAGGCATAGTATGGAGAGATTCTCATTCAGGGTTTCGTGAAGATGTATTCTTCTTTTGAATTTGGGTCCTCCTCTAAATTCCCACAGAATCCTATTTCCTGCAGATTTAGGCCTGAGGTCCTTCCATCCTTGCCAACTGTCAGGTTGGAGACAGGGAAAAGCTGTTGGGAACTTGCAGTGGCCCCAACATTCTTTGTCACATGACCTTCTATTTTCAAAACCCACAGTGGAGGAAATCTCATACCGAATCCCTCTCACACTGCTGATTTCCTAGCTCACTAAGACCCTGATCCTTTTATGAGTTCCCCTGCTGGAGGCCTGCTCTGGTGGGGGCGGGGGGAGACGATGAGAGAAAACCACGCAGCACACAGGTCTGGAGGCTTAACTCTAACTTAATTTCTTTGCCCAGTTTTTATAGCCCAGCAAACACAACATTTTACATTACAGCTTTTGAAGTTACATTAAAGAATTTTTGAGTTATACGATCTGAGGGAAACAGGGTATTTTTCTAAGTACACATTACTGATTAAACTTTTCCAAAGATGTAAGAAAAGCATACATGGATCAAAAATGTCAAGAACAATCATATAGCAATACAAAGCATGTTTTTACCTAAACCTATTTTTGTAACCCCCTAAGTCCACTCATAATGTCTCACAGCTTGATTGCCCTAATACATCATACCTAAACCTTAACTGAACTCAACGTATTATTAGGTTTCTATTGTTTCCTATAATAACTGTTTTGAACTTAGGAAGAAGGAAGTATAGTTATTATTCAAAAGTCAAGCTAACAGGTATTTTTTCCTTGATCAAATGTCAGATCTAAGGGGTCTCTACCATGGAAAACTTATATCAATATATCCTAAACTAACATCCTAAACTACTTAAAATAAAAGAAGTCCTTATCAACCACAAGAAAGCCTTATAACTATAACTTAGAAAGTTTGAACAACGGGACATAGCAGGAGCCACAAGTTTAATCATTACTTACAAGCCTAATGTCTAATTATAATAACCTGTTCTACTAGTATACCTAAGAATTTGTTATTGAGCTCCTGACCCAGATTCCACAGAGTAATTCAGTGTGGTCAGTTTCAGGCTTAATAACTAACATAAGCCCTAGTGGCCATATAGAAAATAAAGCTGTAGAAATATAGAGAGATAAAGTTAACCCATTGCAGTGCCATATTGTTTCACATCAATTCCTCAGAAGAGGGAAAAATGCCTTGCTTTTTTTCCCTATTTTTTCAGACAAGGATGCCTTGCTTCACTTGTCATGAGGAAGATGTCATATTCCCCTGGTTATGACAGTCCAACTCCCCTCTTTAAGGTCAACTGATTTGGAACTATAATTACATCTACAAAATCCCTTCACAGTAGCTCCCTACCTTAGCATTTGATTGGTTAACTGAGGGAGGGTAGATAATCAGGGGGCAGCTATTGGAGAGACCTGCTCCTTCCCTTTGTGTTTAATTAGACATCATCACTTGCCTAGGTGGGGGTGATCCTGCACAGGCGCAGTCTGACGGTATGCTCCTTTTTGTCAGAAGAACATGAATAAGGGAAATGAATAAAGTTTGCCTCTCAGAAATTGGTGCATGCCCCTTAGAGTAGCCTGTGGAATATTATTTCTGAAACATGACTTTAAGAACATTTATTAGGAAAGTAACTTTATTTTGGTGGCTCAGGGTACTGAATGGGAGACAGTCTGCATTCTGCCTTCCCAGACTTCTGAATAGGGGAGAGAGTCTGCATCTTGTTTTCTCAGGTAACTGGAGGGGAGAAGCCCAGGCTGCACCTCTGTCTCTGCGCAGTCATCAGCCAGGTTCCCATGGAACATGGCTCCCCTCCTATGGCAGTGGGACAGGGCTCAGTTCCTGCTGGCTAGTCCCTGGAGGCCTCTGTTCCTAGTTCCATGGACCTTCCCACAGACTGCTGATGACAGCAGCTGGCTTCCCCAGCTACTATTCCACACATCACCACAAATGGGTCTTTAAATGCATTTCACTAGGTGAAAAAAATCAAACACAAAAAAGCTATATCATCTGAGTTCATTCATATTGTCATTCTGGGGCTGGGGGATGTAGTTCAGTTCTTGTCTAGCATGTGAGGACCCTGGGTTCAATCTCCAACACTTCTCCCCAAAAAAGCATTTCATCATTATGGAAAAATAAAATCTATAGGACAGAAAACAGATTTGAGTTGGTTTTGAGGGCCAGACAGGAGCGTCAAAAAGAGGATTAAAAAATAAATTTTTATGATGAAGGTACTGTCCTAAACAGTTATGCAGAATGAAAACAGAATTCCATGCATTTATTAAAACCTCTAGCACTATATATTACAAAAAATAAACTTTTAACATATGCAAGCTGACATATACACACACATACATATATTACTGTGTATTTATATATAATGTTCATTTGCTTTAATAGGAATAAACACAACTCTGATTTGCACTGACAGAAATGGATATGGTCCTCCCTCATTCCAGCCACAAATAAGGAAACTCCAAATGGAAGGACATCACGTGCTAGTAACTCCACCTATCTCCTTTCACAGTCCAAAATCATTGGTGTCTTTCTTGACTCCTTTCTCACGTCCCAGATTCAGTCCATTAGGAAGTGCTATGAAGTACATCTTCAAAATGGATCCACTCCCACCATTTTCACTATTCACACCTCTGCTGAAGGGACCCACATCTCTAGCCAGGAACTGAACACCGGTAGTTCCCTATAGTTTTTCCTGCAGCCCGGTTCATTCCTCACCTCAAGATTCTCTTCTCAGCAGAAGAGAATTTATGTTACAAGACAAATCATATGGTGGCCTTCTTCTGTTCAAACTGACTTCCAACTCCATGGGCCATTCACAGAAAAGGTCCAAAGTCTTCCAGTGTTCTCCAGGACTCATGATCTTGCTGAACCACTATCCTCATCTCTGTGACTGCTTCAGATGCCCAACTTTCTTATTCATATTCCTTATTCCGCAGCAGAACATATGGATACAGTGCACTCGCCCTGAAGTTTCTCTGCCTGAAAAGAACTTGCTCCAGACACCCTCAGGAATGATTTCTCATGTTCTTCAAAGCTTTCCTTAGAGATCTCCTTTCCAGTGATTTCTATGCTGACCATCTTAGTAAAACCATAATCCTCCTTGTCCCCACACACTGGGATCACCTTTAACCTTCTGATATCAATACTTTCCTTACTCATAGAATATATCCTGTGCCTCTTCCCACTATAACATGCTCCACAAAATAAAAAATACAAATACAAATAAAAACAATAGCAAGCATGTAAAAGAATAAACAACTTCCTATTGGAGTTATTATTTTTTCATAGTTTTGCTTTTTAAGCATTCATACTAAATATATAAACCTGCTCTCCGGTTTTTACAAGGTTTTTTATACACAGAAAGTTACAAAAAAAGGAGATGTCTTGGGAACTTACAGCTAACAGGGTTCTGGCAAATGCAATACAAAGGCAGATAGCAGGCTAATGACCTACATGGCCTAACATTTCAAGTTAGGGAGTAAATTAAGATTCCTGTTGGAATTTATGAGGTGCCACTGAGGTTTTAGGGAGGGTTGTTATCTGGTCAAGGAAAGCCAGGCTTGTGTGAGTTAAGAGCACAGGCAGGAATTCTAAACAAGATTGGCCCTCAGAGTATGGTCAGGCCAAATAAATATCTTAGTAAAACAGAAATGAATTAAAAAAAAAAAAAAAGCTTTATGGCTCCCAATCTTAGGATAGAATTAGATTGGGTTCATCATTTCCCCCTTGTCTTCTGTGACCCTTTCAAATCTTTGATAGGGTAGACAAAGGGTTCTGGAAGAATTCCATTCCCTCAGGGGACAGTCTTCAATCTTCCAGACCCACTCAAAATTGGCCTTCCCAATCCGACCTGACTCGATTTACCTATCCATACTGACTGTCTATCTGATTCTGGCTTCATATCCCCCTTTCTAATTTTGAGGAACATTTTATTGCTGTAAGGACAAAGGGGTGATGATTGTGTTCTGGCTGCTTCAGAGCTGAGGGGGGTGATGTGTCAAGGTGGGGCAAATAGTTTGTAGTTCCCTTTTAGAAGTCAGGTTGTCTCAAAGTCTGGTTGGGGAAGAACAGGTTGTAAAGTCATCTGGGGATGGGTGCTTCTATGAGAGAAAAACAAAAAACCATGAGTACTGAATAAATATTGCAGCATCTGAAACATGTCAATGAATATCATAAAGATAATGGAAGTCACCGGTCACGGTGGCGCATGCCTGTAATCCCAGCACTTGGGAGGCTGAGGCAGGAGGATCGCGAGTTCAAAGCCAGCCTCAGCAATGGCGAGGCACTTAGCAACTCAGTGAGACCCTGTCTCTAATAAAATACAAAAAAAGGGCTGGGGATGTGGCCCGGTGTTTGAGTACCCCTGAGTTCAGTCCCCAGTACCAAAAAAAAAAAAAAAAAGATAATGGAAGTCAATAGTCTCTCACCAGGATGTGTGAGGGCTGAGCAGCTGTCCCCATAATAAGGCCTTTATTTGGGAATGTAAATCTTTAACATCCTCAAAATTACTAGGAATGTAAAAACAACATTTAATTTTTTAAATATTTATTTATTTGCTTTAGTTATACACCACGCGTTTATTTGTACGTGGTGCTGAGGATCTAACTCAGGCTGTGCACGTGATAGGCGAGTGCTCCACCTCTGAGCCACAACCCCAGCCCAACCTTTAACTTTTTAATGTCACAGAAGTCCAACCCCATACAATGTAGTTAACCTACTTAATGTCATCTGATCTTGTAAAACCTTTCTACTGGTATGACCTCTGTGTCTAGTAGAGAATCCTTTATTTCTGTTACTTAAGGCTAGATAATCATGTTAGCAAATATTAATCCTGTTGGGGACTTTAAAATTTTTAGTAACCTTTTTTCAGTGATGACAAAGCAACTTTAAAACCCCCTTTTTTCCCCTCATTTATGGGTTTATGAGAATATCAACAATGTTACCCAATGGAATTCAAGGATTAAGAGTACTTGATGGTATTTAACAGTTAGCATTTTAACTTTGTAAATTAATCAGATGTCTAACAAACACTTTTATGAGTAATTTCATGTCAAATCTATTTTTCTTATTTTTACCAAGATATCAGATAAGTATATTAAACAGTATTAGCCATTTCTTCTTTGTTGAAGAAAAGTCTTAGAAACAATGGATATTAGACATTTTATAAACATCAACATTTTATTAGCTTTTTTTTACCACCTAGAGAGACTTGTGAGTTAAGCTTAATTTTAAAGACATCTTTACTTTTATCTGTTTACCCAATTTAAATTGATCCATTTTAAATCATGTGAATTAAAGGTATTTGGATCCATTTTTTTAAATTTCATTATCATGAGTGCTCATTTTCTAACTGCCACTCTTGATATCGTGTACATGACATGTGGACTCACACATATGGACAGACAACACAATACACAGTGTGCACACATACAAAAGTAAAGGCCTTGTAGCTTTTGCATGTGAATCTCCATTGCAATATTACAGATGTTTAAAAATTCCATAGTTGAATGAAAATTAAAACTGATCAGGGGGAAAAAATTAGCCTAGGACCAAAATCATGAGTTCAAAAAATATACAGAACCTAAGAAAAACAAGAGTCCTAGAAAAATGACTGGCCGGTAATTAGTAAAGTACCATAAATTTGCTTTTTGGTTTACTCTAATGTAAGTTCAGGTAAAAGACATTTTTACTTTTTTTTTTTTTTTTTTTTTTTTTTTTTTTTTTTTTTTTTTTATGGTACCAGGAATTGAACTCAGGGGCACTTAACCACTGGGTCACATCCCCAGACCTTTTTTTGTATTTTATTTAGAGACAGGGTCTCACTGAGTTGCTAAGTGCCTCACCATTGCTGAGGCTGGCTTTGAACTCACAATCCTCCTGCCTCAGCCTCCCAAAGTGCTGGGATTATAGGCGTGCGCCACCGCGACCAGCTTTACTTTTTTATTTTCTGGGGCCTAAGCCAACTCCTCTGATCTTGCTTGCTTCCCCATTTGCATTTCAATGTAAGTCCTGGCTGAGGTCTGGAAGGAGCTGGGAAAAACTGTAGTTCTGAGCAGAAACCTCATGCCTAAGGAATTTTAAACCAATTTTTTTTTTTTTTTTTTTTTTTTTTTTTGTACCAGGGATTGCACTCAGGGGCACTTGACCACTGGGCCACATCCCCAGCCCTTTTTGTATTTTATTAGAGACAGGGTCTCACTGAGTTGCTAAGTGCCTCACCATTTCTGAGGCTGGCTTTGAACTCACGATCCTCCTGCCTCAGCCTCCCAAGTGCTAGGATTATAGGCGTCCACCACCGCACCCGGCTTCTAACTTAGTTTTGTTTTTTATTTTTAATATTTATTTATTTGCTGTAGTTGTACACAATGCGCTTATTTTTACGTGGTGCTGAGGATAGAACCTGGGCCACGCATGTGCTAGGTGAGCGCTCTACCGCTGAGCCACAACCCCAGCCCCTAACTTAGTTTTTGACCATTAAAACTCCTTATTAATTATTTTATCTCTGACAAATTAACTTTCAACTGCAAGATTATACTATATTTTAGAAAACCATTTAAAGACCAGATTGTTACAGTAAAACATCATCTTTTTTAGACACGTTTACATCTATAGGTGACCCATTTAGCCAAGATCATTTCCAAGAAACAATCTATAAGATCAGTATATTATTTCCCATGTCTTAAAGGACCAGAAACAGATACAAACAAAAAACACAAGCCGGGTGCGGTGGCGCACGCCTGTAATCCCAGCACTAGGGAGGCTGAGGCAGGAGGATCCCGAGTTCAAAGCCAGCCTCAGCAATGGCAAGGCACTTAGCAACTCAGTGAGACCCTGTCTCTAATAAAATACAAAAAAGGGCTGGGGATGTGGCCCAGTGGTCAAGTGCCCCTGAGTTCAATCCCCGGTACCAAAAAGAACAAAAAACAAACAAAAAAAAAGTTCACCTTACATGGGGCTGGAGTTGTGGCTCAGCAGCAGAGCGCTCGCCTCGCATGTGCGTGGCCCGGGTTCGATCCTCAGCACCACGTAAACATAAATGCATTGCATTGTGTACAACTAAAGTAAATAAATAAATATTAAAAAAAAAAACAAGTTCACCTTACATCCTCAGCATGGAAGTATAATTGCTTGGAGTGCCAGGCCTGCCCAAGAAAGTGGAGCAGGGGCTGCTCTGGGGTGCCAAAATTTGTAATAGAAAGTTCATTGTCTGTCCCCAAAGCCAACTAATGTCAATTAAATAATGAAGACACGGTTTTGAGAAAATGGAAAAAAAGGTTTATTGCTTTGCTAGCAAAGGAGAAACACAGGGGCTTCCTATCCCAAAGACTGTGACTCTATCAGGAGGGACAAAGGGTTTTGAAGGAATTTTTTAAGAGTTACATTCCAGTAGGGATGCCCAGGGTGCCCTGATGGCTGTTAGGATTCACTTGTTAATTTGGGAGATATTAATTTCCAGAACCCCAGCAGGCATCTCCCTCCTGCAGTGGGTGTGCTCAAGGCAGCCAACTAGGGGGGAAAAAGATAACATTGTCTCCTCAATCCTGCTTAGTAAAGGGGGGTAAGGTTTGTCAAAGTTTCTTAAAACACAGCTCAAAGAGCAGCATGTGTTGGCGCATGCCTGGAATCCCAGCTCTTGGGAGGCTGAAGAGGAGGATCACAAGTTCAAAGCCAGCCTCAGCAATGGTGAGGCACTTAGCAACTCAGTGATACCCTGTCTCTAATAAGATAAAAAAAACAAAAGGGCTGGGGATGTGGCCCAGTGGTCGAGTGCCCCTGAGTTCAATCCCCGGTACCAAAAAATAAAACCACACAGCTCAAAGGAGTATCAGGCTTACTTGTCTTATTACCCATTTTGTTGTTCAATTATCTATGTTTATACCAGAGAAGACACACAATGAAAAGGCAGGAAAGGGGGCTAGGGTTGTGGCTCAGCGGTAGAGCACTCGCCTAGTACGTGCACGGTCCAGGTTTGATCCTCAGCACCACGTAAACATAAATGCATTGCATTGTGTACAACTAAAGCAAATAAATAAATATTTTTTTAAAAAAGGCAGGGAAAAAAAAAAACATATAGAACACAGAACGAATGAGACACAGGGGAACAAGAACCAGGTGCCAAACCAACCAGGGAGCAGTGCAACGTCTTGCTAATGCTCCGAACAAGTGTGCCTCGCCAGACACCTCACTGTCCCCAGAAGAAATTCCCGACCAGACCAGTACCAGAGGACAGTGCAACATTTTGTTACTATCCTAGACAAGAGTGTGTATGTGCCTCGCCAGGTACCTCACCGTCCCCAGAAGAGATCTCTCTTAAAACCCAATATCAGATGTTATGGGGGCGCCACTTACCTGTGGAGGCTTCCTCCACTAGATGCTTGCTAATTCTTTTTAGTGCAGCAGTTCACTCCAGCAATCTAAAGGACCAAAGGCACACTCCGGCACCTTGGAACATCTCAAGGTGCACACCCCCTGGGGAGGCACTCTGTCCTGGAGTCCCAGAGTGAAGGTCCAGCTTCAGAATTTGTGGTGGTCTGAATCTCACTGGGGCCTCCAAAAATGTTGATCCATGACCCAAAGAAAAGGCCACCGACTCCAATTTTAAATTAAAGCAAGCTTATATTGTGTACACAAAGAGAGCTGACCAGTGGCTGCCTCTCTCCAAACACCAGGCTCAAGATCAGCCCTGCTCTCCAGTTTTTTATATGTTTTTATAGCACAGAAAGTTACAAAAAAAGGAGATGTCTTAGGAACTTACAGCTAACAGGGTTCTGGCAAATGTAACAAAAAGGCAGATATCAGGCTAATGATCTACATGGCTTAACATTTCAAGGTAGGGAGTAAATTAAGATTCCTGTTGGAATTTATGAGGTGCCACTGAGGTTTTAGGGAGGGTTGTTATCTGGTCAAGGAGAGCCAAGCCTGTGTAAGTTCAGAGCATGGGCAGGAATTCCAAACAAGATTTGCCCTCAGGGGCCGGGCGTGGTGGTACATGCCTGTAATCCCAGCACTTGGGAGGCTGAGGCAGGAGGATGACGAGTTCAAAGCCAGTCTCAGCAATGGTGAGACACTTAGCAACTCAGTGAGACTCTGTCTCTAATAAATACAAAATAGGGCTGGGGATGTGGCCCAGTGGTTGAGTGCCCCTGAGTTCAACCCTCAGTACCAAAAAAAAAAAAAAAAAAAAAAAAAAAATGATTTGCCCTCAGAGTAGGGTCAGGCCAAATAAATATCTTAGTAAAAACAGAAATCAATTTTTTAAAACTTTCTTGCTCCCAATCTTAGAATAGAATTAGGTTGGGTTCATCAATGGAAGTAAGAAGTTGTAGTTCAGTGCACCTTGATGTTGAACCCAGGATGGAGTCACCCTAGCTGCCCCCTCTGCTGGCACAGGAAAGGTTACTGGAGAAGACAGTGTGGGGACAGGGGTCCTGGAGAGCAGGGTTGGGCTGGTCTCCTCACCTCTTCCCATTATGCCCATAGAAACACAGACACATTCAGAAGTCATCTGCAGAGTGAGGCATGGTGGTGCACGCCTGTAATCCCAGCTATTTAGGAGGTTGAGGCCAGAGGATCACAAGTTTGAGGTCAGCCTCAGTAACTTAGCAAGGCCCTAAGCAACTTGGCAAGACCCTGTCTCAAAAAATAAAAAAGGACTGGATATATAACTTGAAGGGCAAAAACCACACTGGGACCACCTTATAGTAAAAGGGTTTTATTAAGGGAAGGGGAGAAGGGGAGAAAGGGGGAAGGGAGAAAGGGAAGAACAGAGAGGGAACAGGAAAGGGGAGAAAGGAGAATGGGGAAAGGGGAGAGCTGGTAAGAAGATGGCGGCGAAAAAGAGAAAGAGTTCTGGACTGGCAGGGACTTAAGTACAGAAGGGTGGAAGCGTGACTTGTATGGTCCAGATTGGCTCAGAAAGGGAGAGCCCGCCCTAGGGTGAATTCCTGTGAGAGGCGAATATTCCCGGGATCAGGAAGGGTGGGGACTCGAAGCCCACCAAATGTGGATTCTCACAAGAGATGGGCACTTCCCAGAAGGCACCTGGGGGTATGGCCTGCCGGCCTGAATTTTATCTAACATAACTCAGTGGTAAATTGCCCCTGGGTTTCAATCCCCAGGGAGGAGGGGGGGAGTCAATTGCAGAAAGAGAATCCCTGAGTTCTTGGAGTCACAAAGGGGAGACTTGAACAAATCTTGTGTTGCTCCATCCCACACAAGGCAGTTGTCTCATGCTATAGAATAAAAGTACCATGAACAAATTAAGGACAGTTCCTGCAAGTGGTAACATTCTGAACAACCTATAGCTCACTCAAAAGATCCAGAGATTACCTGTAACCTAGTCCAACTTCCTGTGCCCCACACCCTCTCCTACTTTTAAGGCTCTCCAGGGTGTCACCTCTAGAGGCCTAAAGAAACATCAGAGCCCTGGGTACTGTCATTACTTGGGGCAAAAATACAACAAGATATACTCCAAGCCTGGAAGACAACAGCTAAAGGAGGAATTCCAGGGTGGGTGAGCTCCCCCATGGGTTCCTATATACACTATCTCAAAGGTTTCAGAGTCAACATTCTCCCCCAGTACTTACTTGGAGCCTAGATAACTCCTCTTCTACCTGTGAGGGGAAAAAAAAAAAAAAAAAAAAACTGTGAAGGGCTAGGGAGGAGGCAGAACTATGAGGGCTTAAAGGAACCCCCTAGTGTTGGACCTCAGGGAATTTTCCAGACTGTGACCACAGACCCAGGGAAGGATAAGAAAAGGAGATAAACAGGGGCTTAATCAACTGCCATCCAGGTGTTCAGTCCTCAGCAGTGATCTTTCCCTCTTGACCTCTGACTTCTGGGAATCAGGTCCCATCATCACCATCAAACTGTAATAAATTTGTCCTGTATTTTCCTTGTACTTTACAATAGAGTGTCAGCAAGTGTGTGTGGATGGTGCTTCTCATTAATGAGGCAGAGCTCACTTCTACCAGGGTCCTGCAACAAGAACACTCAGAGCCCACCACTTCCCTACCTGCATTCCTCCTCTGCATCATAACAGCCACCACAGCTCCAGTGACCACAGCTACAAGGAGAACCAGGCCAGCAATAATTCCCATGACAGGGATGGTGGACTGAGAAGGTGGTTCTGGGAAGGGAAGGGAAGGTAGATGAGGGACCCTGACCCTGCTGAGGGTCTCCAGAAGGGTTCCTGTTTTCCTTGTCAACAGGCTCTGTTCTCTCATTCCCTCCTTACCCCATCTCACAATGAGGGGTTCAAGAAGCCCCTCATGATGCACATGACACGTGTATCTCTGCTCCTCTCCAGCAGGCACCACCACAGCTGCCCACTTCTGGAAGCTTCCATCCCCTGCAGGTCTGGTCTCCACAAGCTCCATCTCCTGGGTCTGGTCCTCCCCATCCCTCTGCCAGGTCAGGGTGATCTCCTTAGGGTAGAAGCCCCAGGCCCAGCACCTCAAGGTGATGTCTCCTTCTGGGGTGGGGTGGTGGGTCACACGTGTCTTTGGGGGGTCTAGGGTAAAAGTTGGAAAATTCAGCCACTTTGCATTATGCCTGGTACTCTGAAGCAGCATTCATGTGACCATCAGAGAATGGACAGGAAAACTGGGGGTCAGAGAGAGTGCAAAATGCCTGGACACAGGCTTCTTGGATAACTTATATCTTAGTAAGGTCTAGAATCAGAGTGAGCCAGCCCAGGTTAGGAGGCTCCAGGTCTCTGAAGGGGAGAAAAGGGACTTCTGTTTCTGACTGGTGGCCAAGAAACTCAGAAAATCTGGAGTCAGATTTGCAAAGGCTTTGAATGTGGGGACAGATAATAAGGCCTGAGAGAGATCATGGTTCAAAATCTGCTGCCAAAGTCAAAAGAAAGTGTTGGCCAGACTCCCTCACATAACTATTATCCGAAATACTCAGGAAGTTGAGGTAGGAAGATTGCAAGTTCAGTTCGAGGGCAGCCTGAGCAATTTAGCCAGACCCTGCCTCAAATGTGTGCAAAAAAAAAAAAAAAAAAATGCGGGGGGGGGGGGGAGGCAGGGCTGGACCTGGGGATATATAACTCAGTGGTAAAGCGCTTGCCTACCAGGCAGTGAGTCCTTGAGTTCAATCCCTGATACCTCCAGAAAGGAAGGAAGGAGGGAGGGAAGGACATGTTCATGGTTATTTCAGGGATCTGAAAACCCGATCTCACCCTTTCTGTCCAGATGCCAGAGAGCTGAAATGTTCTAGCCAAGATGCCAGCCCCAGCAGAAGCCCAGCAGGAGGGCTCACATTACCTGAGCGCTGCAGTATCTCCTTCCCCTTCTCCAGGTATTCGTGGAGTCCCCTCACGCACGTGCCATGCAGGTAGGCCTGTAACGACTGGGTGTCCCACTTGTTCCGGGTGATCTGAGCCGCTGCGTCCACAGTGGTCCAGGAGCTCAGGTCCTCATTGAGGGCGAGGTAATCGACGCCGTCAAAAGCTGCCTGACGGTAACCTCGGAGGAGGCGCCCGTCTGGCCCCACTTCGCAGCCCAGGGTCCACTGCAGTGTATGAGATCCTGGCCCCGCCCTCGTGGTTAACTAGGGCCACCAGCCCGTCCCCACCCTCACCGATCCAAAGGGATCTCTACCTAAACTGAAAAAGGAATTGGGTTAACGGCCCCAGCGGATTTTTCCCGGGTGGAGGGTCTCCGTGAGTGCCGCATACTCGGAATGAACCTCGGACATGGGAACCTGGGACAACTCGGGACCGTCGGAGTAGGACGTGAAGAGGTCGCGACTTCCGACCCGGACCCGGAGTCACTCACCGCCCTCGCTCAGATTGTGGTAGCGGAGCAAGTTGCGCAGGTTTCCTAGGTCATTCTGCGTCGCCCACGTGCATTTCCGGGTCTCGATCTCCCAATACTCCGGCCGCATCTGCTCCATCCACTGAGCCCGCGGCTCCATCCTCGGATTGGCGGCGTGGCTGTCGAAGCGCACGAACTGCGTGTCGTCTACGTAGCCGACGGTCATGTACCGGTACTCTCCCCGGCCGGGCCCGACCACGGCGATATCGAAATACCTCAGGGAGTGGGATCCTGGGGGCAGAGAGCGATCAAGATCCAGGCTGATGAGGCCGCGAGGAGAGGAGGAGGGGCGGGTGCTGGTGAAACCGAACAGGGGTGGTGGGATGCAGAAGGACACCACTTAGGCCGGGGGCGAGAGAGAGAGGGGAGGGACCTGGTCGGGGACAAGGTGGTGGGGTCTGGACTGAGAACCATTGAGGAAGAGAGAATCTAGGAAGGGGTTGGGGGCTGAGGATGGGCCCGGGTCACGACCTCCCGGGGTCCGCGCTCCCTCCCCGCGGTCCCTTCCGAATCGGCACTCACCAGCCCAGGTCTCGGTCAGGGCCAAGACTCCCAAGAGCATCAAGGACAGGGTTTGGCGCTCCATGACCCTATCCTCGGATTTGGAGAGCCTCTCAATCCCAGCCTGTCCCTGACGACTTTATAACCCGGAACGGCGGCGACAATTGGCTTCCCTAGGAACCCAACACGCAATGGAATCAAGAACTGCAGTCGTGTCACGAGTGTCCAGGCAAAAACACCTGACTCGGGCTGAGACAAGGAGAAGGGAAACTGAAGGTAAAATGGGGAATCCCCAAAGCTTGGCTTACAAACACTTGGGCCTGAGACCTTGAAATCCATGCACTGAGATCTGGATTCGTCCTGACCTCTTTTCTGCGCTGATAGCTCATTGTCTCCCTGAGTTCAGGTCTGAGGAAACCTTGAGACACACCCAAGCTGGCTCAGCCCCCTTTTCTCTTCCTGGATTCCCTCTCCCTGAGCTATACTCCTACTCCCTAATAGAACCCTTGGATTTTTCTAGAAGAAAATCACCCGCAGGAAAAATGATGCCAGAGAGTGTGTTGGCCTACCAGTGGAGTGTAGAGACAGAAGGAAGCTTTCTCTTTAAACCTGGCACCACATAGATTTTCATAGACACCAGATGTTGAAGAGGAACTGAGATGAGAAACAGAATGCAGGGGACCCAGAGCTGTTGAAAGCTAAGGATCTTTATTTTAAAGCAACCCACCCATTATATATACCTTGTGTTATGCTTATAGTTCAGCAAGTTCTTTGGAGTTAACATAAACAAGATACTAAAAATAACATTAAAATAATGCAATGTTCATAAGCCACTTCCTTAATTTCTGTCTAGATCTAAGCCCAATGATTAAGCAAAATTCAAGAATATTCTTAAAAATAATTTTAACCAGGGGAATACATGAAGCAAGTCTCAGTCTCAAGAGGAACTTGTGGCAAGTCTGACCATGTTAGCAGAGTGTCTCCTGAGAACAGTGTGCCAAGAACAGTGTGCAGAGAGCTTGGAGGACATTAACCCTTAGGAGGATGTTAACCCTTAGACAGCTGCAGAGCTTCCATAGGCCTCGAGATTAAAATCACTCCATCAACCAGGTTTCTGTTTATTTATTAAGTACAGTGGACAGCACAATCTGGATAACCCCTGACTGGTCAGAAATCTAATCTGTAAATTAAATAAAATTATTTTGGCTGGTGAGGTGGTACTGTTACAGGGCACTGACCTTCCCCCAAGCTGAGGCAGCCTGGAGTTGAACCCCATCTTCCCAACCCCTACCCATCCCCTTCAGACCGAATTCTTACAGTCATGCCAAAGAGATTTCAGTTGCTCAGAATAACAGGCATAAGTTTTAGTAGAAAGGATAGGAAAGGGAGAAAGAGATCACTCTCAAGGGAGAGAGTGAGTCTTCTCTGAGAGAAGAGGGTCTACCACACCTTTCCTGCCCTCCAATTTTATTTGGTGACCCAGGGAAGTTTCTAGAGTGTCCAGGCCCATGTCCACATTTTGACTGACTGCCTAGGAACTGCCAAGACTTTCTCAAAGAGATGGGGTAGTACTCACAGAATTGGAGACTTGAAGAAAATTGAGGCCCCCTGTTTTTGCCTCAATTTCCTGCCCCCTTAATCAGATTATTACCCTTTGAATAGCCCTCAGCAAACTTTCTTTGTGAAGGCTTGATGTTTTGGTTGCCAGGGAAATTGTGGGTTATGATAAGTTTCAGTGAAACTTATGGGGGATCCATGCTACCTGGTAGGGTGTGACATGATCTTAAACAATATTTTTAAGGGGAAGTTATTATGGCTGGGGAAGATTTTAACATACCAAGCCCCATCTTCCAGGTGCTTGTTTGTCAGGCACCTTGTGGTTTTCAGTTGCCCTTCATTGCCTATCCTTTTTTTTTTTTTTTTTTTAACTGGGGATTGAGCCCTGGAGTGCTTAAACACGGAGTCACGTCTCCAGCCCTTCAGTGCTTTTTATTTTTCATTTTGAAACAGAGTCTCACTAAATTGCTTAGGGCATCACTACATTGCTGAGGCTTTCCTCCAACTTGCAATCCTCCTGCCTCAGCTTCCCAAATCACTGAGATTACTGAGATTACAGGCCTGTGCCACCATGCCTTGTCTTTTTTTTTTTTTTCTTTCGTACTGGGTGTAACAAAAAAGCAAATGAAGAAAATAGAAAGGAGAGGTGGCTCAACAGTAACACAGGTTTATTCATGACAAATCTGCAGAGGGGGTGCCCAGTGGAGACTGAGACCCATCTTCTGCTTACAGCCTGGTATAAATATAGAGGCATGAGGGAGTAGGGGAGTTTTTTGCAGTTAGGCCATTGCTAGGGGCTTGTCAGGAAAGGATCCTTGTGGTCCTCACCTCTATTCTTTGAGTTGATTGCTGTTCCATGTCAAACCAGGTGTTTTCAGGATTCCAGTTCCAGATAACAATTCCCTTTCTTTGTAAGATGATGGAGTATTGTCTGGGCTTTAGGGTCATGTTGAGTCAGAGTGACTGTGAGGTGACTCATTCTAAGATGGAGGATATATTTCAAACTGGCCTTGCCTGTGTCAAGTTCTACCTAACATTCCTGACTTTTTCTTTGTATTTGATAAGAAAGAGGCGAAGGGAGAAGAGGTGGAAATGTCTTTTAAATTACTTCCCACTGAGAGAGAGCTTCAGTTGAGAATTCCTATAGGCGTGTTGGTATTGAAACAGCTCTAATACAGCTAGCAGGAGGATGTTCAGTAGTGGTATTAATGGTCCTGTAAAAAGGAGGTGAATAGCTGAAACAGGAAGGGCCTAACAGCAAGGCCAATAATTATGCAGAGAATTGGGGAGAGAAAAAAGGACCTAGGCAAGTTCCTGTCCAGTTAGTAGGTAAAAAGATATAAGAATTATTTCTGCATAGAAAGAAGATTGCCTGATTATAGTTGAGGCAGCCAGAGAGGTGATAGGAAACAACTCACTTTAGCTGTAGGTAGGGTCTTATAGGAAAATTTTAATGGGACTGTGGTAGGTGGCCATGGTGGGCCTGGAGTTATCCCACATTGTGGTTGACATCTCAAGGAGGAGGACTGGTAGGGATGTTAGAGGAGAAGGAAAGGCATCTGGTTAGCATAAAAAGATAAAGAAACAGAGGAGTGTGTAAGCTATGGTGGGAATTAAAAAGAATAGAGGTGTTGGGCTGGGATTGTGGCTCAGCGGTAGAGCGCTCGCCTAGCTCGTGGGCTACCTGGGTTCGATCCTCAGCACCATGTACAAATAAAACGCATTGAATAAAACGCATTGTGTACAACTAAAGCAAATAAATAAAAATATTTTTTAAAAAAAGAATAGAGGTGTTGAATTTGGTTAGGATGTCTCTGCCAAGGATATGGGTTGGGCATCCAAGCCCAAGTGGGGCTTTCCAATCAGGCAGCTAAAACAGACAAAAAAAAAGCTTTAGCCTAGGTTTTAATCTGGGGTGGTGGTATCCCATTCTCTGAGGTCCCCCATTTCTATCTATCTATAGATAATCTATTTCCTGCCTCAATCTCTCCTCTGAAGAGGTCCTTGACTACTATCAGGGAATAGGGGTGATGACCACTCTGGCTTCTTTTTTTTTTTTTTTTTTTTTTGAGATAGATTTCTTTTTTTTTTTTTTAATATTTATTTATTTGTTTTCAGTTCTACACAATGCTTTTTTATTTTTACGTGGTGCTGAGGCCCGCACGTGCTAGGCAAGCGCATTATGGCTGAGCCACAACCCCAGCCCCCGCTCTCTGGTGTCTTAAAGCTAATGGTGGGTGTCAGCTGTGGCCATCAGAGTAACCCTCCAGAGAGTCTGTCTAGGGGCCCTCAGTAGAATTTGGGAGGCAGCTCCATGGAGGGTTCTATTTCCATGAGCATCTGGAGGTTAATGGACTCTGGGCATCTCATGCATCAGGGCAGTCCACAGGTCCATGATGGCTGTTGTCAGGTGACTGGGCAAGCTGTACACAGGGCAGGGATCATGCTAGGACAACAATAAACAACAGAGCAAATCATTATTTTCTACAAACAATTAGAACAAAAATGATCAGTGTTACCTGCCAGCCTCTGAAGACCACGAAGTTAGTAACTTCTTAGAGTTTAGAGTGTGGTCTGACATGTCATTTATTTGTGAGTAGAGGCTATACAAGGTTTTAGAAACACTAGTAGATTTTATTAGATACATAACATTTAATTTTTATAATTTTAATAATCCCAAGGCTTTACTTAGTTATGTTTTACATCCCCCCCCCCTTTTTTTTTGAGATCAAGGTAATCTGTACAAAAAAATCTATGTTTTGAACATAACTTTAAACAAACTTAAGTCTAGCCTACTTTGGAGCCATCCTACAATGAAATAAGGTGAGAGGCAGAGTATTATCTCAGGTGAGACCAGGCTCTTGACAAATCTTAAGTAAAATGTTTTATTTCTAAAGTTGATCTTTGCCTCTTTCTTAAATGCTATTTTACAAAGTTTTCATATATTTTTTTCATGAGTGTATATGAATATCAATTAACACAATGCAACATTACATCTGAAACATGAATCAAATAAAAACTAAAAGTGGCAAAATATTTTCATATTTCCCCATTGTGAAGCTTTAAACAAATTAGGCTTTCCTTGTTACTATCCAAAAATACATTTAAATTCCCATCTCAGTGTAAAGAGTAACACAAAATTTTATACATATAACTTATTTGTGACAGGTTATTTTTATCTAATTACAAAATTAAATGACATAAATAAATCCTCAACTAAATTTGTCATTTCTAAATAAGTCTGAAAGAGACTACTGCTACAGCCAACTTTGGGGAACACCAGCTCAGTAAAGTGCTCTCCTAAACTTTACATTTTAAAAGACTTGTATACTTGGACGACATGAATACATCTAATAGACAAAAGAAACCAGTAACAATTAGCATCACAATTACATTGATGTCCTCATTTTTAACTAACTTTTAAAGAAAAATTTAGAATCCATAGTGTAGAGTGACAATAATCACAGGTCTGCATGGGTTAGCAGTACTAGAAAAAAATCAAAGGATAGCCTTAAATCTTTTACACATTTAGGAAACAGTATTAATGATCAGAAATAGATTTAGTCAAAGCAAACAGATATAATCTATCACCATTTATCCTAGCTGGCAACCTGTTCTGGGTTCATTAATCTAATTATTCCAATGATTTATGAAAACGGCGAAGAAATCAAGCAAACACACAGAAGTACCTTTTCAAAATCTGAGATGGCTCTCTCCAACGTTTGGGGTCTGTGGAAAGAGAGAGTGCCTCTGGAATTCTTTATTCTTATACAGGAGACACACAGGGGAAGATTCCATGGAACATTCTATCCCAAACAGGGCAAAGGGGTAGGATTATAAAGGAATAGGTGAGTGTAATTTAACCCCAGTGGGCGATGCCTACTCCTGGAGCCATGCCTTGTTATCCAAGCAGAGGTAACTGCCCAACTCACTGCAGAATGCAATAATTGTTCAGAACCCTTTGCTTCAAGACTTAAAGGCATCTACATCCAAGGCAGTTCCCAATAATAATCCAGGCTTTTAAATTGCAAGTGTTATCCTTTTATGTCAGGATAACATGAAAGAGTACTTATTGGTTACCTTGCATGTAAACCTACATAAGCTTTCATTTTACAAACTTTTACATAACACTTAGACAAGGCTTATACAAACATAGTTCTCAGGTGTATACATTTATATCTTGTCATATATATCTAGGCTGTCAACTCTATTGTAATAACCTAAAATAACAGTGGCCTTATTTAACCAGTTTACAAAGTAATCATTTTAAAAGACTTTCAAAAGATACAAACCCAGTTTCCCTAAGTATTAAAACTTAACGAACATAAGAAAATTATCTTGATAAGAGCAAATCAATATTTTAGACTTTGCTTCATATCAGTCCTTAAATAACTTTGGATTGACTCTGCTAGTTATAGCCAATTTAATCACATACATGAATTTTTTGAGATTAACCTTCCACAAACCTTTCGCAACTTACTTAGATATTTTGCAACTTGTTTACATCC
>CM046666.1:29807233-29825609 GCA_025594165.1 Tamias sibiricus | reverse complement strand
GAGAACAATCCAACAAGAAGATATGACTATAATAAATATTTGAAAGCCAAAAGGTGGTGCACCTAATTATATAAAACAGTCACTACTTACATGAAACACTCAGATAGACCACAGTACAATAATACTGGTTGATTTCAACACACCTCTCTCACCAGTAGATAAGTCATCCAGACATAAATTCAGTAAAGACTCTTTGGACCAAAAACATATTATAAATCAAATGGACTTAACAGACTTCTAGAGAATTTTTATCCAACTATAGCCAAATACACTTTCTTCTCAGCTGCTCATGGACCTTTCCACAAAGAGATCATACATTGGGCCACAAAGCAACCCATATCAAATTAAAAAATTGATATAATTCACTGCATCTTATCTGATCATAATGGAAATCAACACCAAAAAATAGTTTTAGAAACTATAAAAACATGTAGACATTGAATAATACCCTTTTGAACGATGAATGAGTGATAAAAGAAATCAGAGAGAAATTTTAAAATTCTTTGAGTCAAACAAGAATAGTGATACAACATACCAGAACCTTGGCCACACTGAACACAGTTCTAAGAGATACGATAATTATGAGTGCCTATATTGTAAAATCAGAAAGATCCCAGATAAACAATCAAAGGATACATCTCAAGACCCTTGAAAAACAAGAACAAACCAATTCCAAAACCGGTAGAAGGTAGAAGAGAGTAAATGATTAAGATCAGAGATGAAATTGATGAAATAGAGAATATACAAACAATAAAAGGATCAATGAAATGAAGAGCTGTTTTGTTGAAAAGATAAAGAAGATTGATAAGGCCTTAGCCAAATAACCAGAGAGAGAGAGAGAGAGAGAGAGAGAGAGAGAGAGATCCATATGACCTGCCAAAATCAAATCAAGAAGACAAAGAAAACTCACACAGACCAATAACTAGCAATGGGATAGAAGCAGTAATAATAAGCCATCTGTTATGGTCTGGATATGAGGTGTCCCAAAAGCTCATGTGTGAGACAATGGAAGGATTTTCAGAGGTGAAGTGATTAGATTAGAGAAGCATGACCTAAGCGGTGGATTAATCCAGAAGTAACTGTAGGCAGACAGGGTGTGGATCACTGATTTGGGTCACTGGGAATGTATGTTAGGGGCTTATATTGTATAAGAGAAGCTCTCTCTCACCCTTTCTGCTTCCTGATGATATGTCCTGAGCTGCTTTCCTCCTACATACCCTTCCACCATGACATTCTTCCTCACCCAGGGCCCAGAACAATGGAGTTGGCTGAGATCTCTAAAATCATGAGTGCCAAATAAATGTTTCCTCCTCTAAAATTGTTCTTGTCAGAACTTTTGTTCACAGTAACAAAAAGGCTGATTAAATACCATCAAACAGAAAAAAAAACCCAGGAACACAATGAATCTCCACTGAAGTTCTACCAAAACTTTAAAAGAGGACTCAAATTATTCCATGAAATACATTGGAATAGAAGACTTCAAATTCATTCTATGAAGCCAGTATCACCACTAGGCCAAAGCCAGTATCACTATAGAGCAATATCTCTAATGATGCAAAAATTCTTAATAAAATACTAGCAAGTTATATTCAACAACATATTAAGATATTAAGATAATTGTACATCATGACTAAGATGGATTTATCCCAAAGATGCCAAGATGGTTTTAACTTTCACAAACCAATACATGCAATATACCACATAAATAGAATTAAGGACAAAAAATCACATGCTCATCTCAGTGGATACAGAGAAAACCTTCAACAAAATTTGGAACTCATTCATGATAAAGACACTGAGGAAACGAGGCATAGAAGGAACTTACTTCACCATAAAGGCTATAATCAACAAACCCAAAGCCAATATCATGGTGAATGGGTAAAAATTGAAATCATTTCCTTGAAAATCTGGAACAAGAAAAGGATGTCTACATTCATCACTTGTATTCAATATATTACTAGAAATTCTAGATAGAGCAAATAGGTAAGAGAGGAAATAAAATGGATAAAAATAGGAAAAGAAGAAATTGAATTATTAGTGATTGCAAATGAAACAATCCTATACTTAGTAGATCCAAAAAACTCCACCAGAAGACTGCTAGAACCAATAAACAAATTCAGCAAAGTAACAGGTTATAAAATCAACATACAAAAAATCAATAGCTTTCCGTAACACTGATAATGAATCTGCTGAGAATGAAATTTTTTTTTAAAAAGCAATCCTTTTCATAATATCCTCCAAAAATAAAATAACTGGGAATAAATCAAACCAAGGAGGTAAAAAAACAAAAACCCTCTACAATGTAAACTATAGAACAATGAAGACAGAAGTTGAAGACACAAGAAGATGGAGAGTCCTCCCATGTTCATAGATAGGAAGAATGAATATTGCTAAAATGAACATAAAACCAAAACCAAGACAAGATTCAATGCAATCCCCATTAAAATACCAATGACAATTCTTTTTCACAGAACTAGAAAAAAAAAAGTTCTAAAATGCAGTTGGAAGAATCAAAGACCCAGAATAGACAAAGCAATTCCAAGCCCAAAAAGCAATGCTGGAGGCATGACAACACCTGACTTCAAATTATACTACAGAGCAATAGTAACAAAACTGTATGGTACTTGGCATATAAACAGATACACATACCAGTGGTACAAAATAGAAGACACAGAGACAAACCCACACAAATATAGTCATCTGATCCTTGACAAAGGTGCTAAAACATACATCGGAGAAAAGATGGCCTTTTAAACAAATGGTATTGGAAAACAGGCTATTTCCATATGTGGGAGAGTGAGGTGTGACTTTTATTTCTTCCCCTGCACAAGTCAACTCAAAATGGATCAAAGTCATAGGAATTAGGCCAGAAACTATGCAACTCCTAGAAGAAAATGGAAGTTCAACATCTAACATACAGGTACAGGCAATGGCTTTCTCAATAGGACCCTTAAAGCTCAGAAAATGATGCCAAGAGTTAATAAATGGGATGGCATCAGATGAAAAAGCTTCAGCACAGCAAAGAAAACAGTTAAGACAGTAAAGAGAGAAGTTACACAATGAAAGAAAATCATTGTTAGCTATTCTTCTGATAGAGGATTAATATCCAGAATATATAAAGAACTCAAAAAACAGCACCATAAAAAATAATCCACACACAGACAAACCCACATAAATATGGTTATCTCATACTAGACAAAAGTGCCAAACACATACATTGGAGAAAAGATAGCCTTTTCAACAAATGATGCTGGGAAAACTGGAAATCCATATGTAGCAAAATGAAATTAAACTCCTATCTCTAATCCTGCACAAAAATCAACTCAAAGTGGATCAAAGACTTAGCCACTAGACCAGAGACCCTGTGCCTAATAAAAGAAAATATAGGCCCAAATCTTCATCATGTTGGCTTAGGACATGACTTCCTTAACAAGACTCCTAAAGTGCAAGAAGTAAAATTAAGAATCAATAAATGGGATGGATCAAAGTAAAAAGCTTCTTTTCCGTAAAGGAAACAATCAATAATGTGAAGAGAGAACCTGCAGAATGGGAGAAAATCTTTACCACATGCACCTCAGATAGAGCACTAAAGTCCAGGACATATAAAGAACTCAAAAAACTTAACACTCCCCCAAAATCCCAAATAACCCAATCAATAAATGGGCTAAGGAACTGAACAGACACTTCTCAGAAGATATACAATCAATCGACAAACATATGAAAAAATGTCCGTCATCTCTAGCAATTAGAGAAATGCAAATCAAAACTATCTCACTCCATTCAGAATGGCAATTATCAAGAATACAAACAACAATAAGTGTTGGTGAGGATGTCTGGGAAAAGGTACACTCATGCATTGCTGGTGGGACTACAAATTGATGCAACCACTCTGGAAAGCAGTATGGAGATTCCTCAGTAAACTTGGAATGGAACCACCATTGGACCCAGCTATCCCACTCCTCAGTTTGTACCCAAAGGACTTAATAACAACATACTACAATGACACAGCCACATCAATGTTTATAGCAGCTCAATTCACAATAGCTAAACTATGGAACTAACCTAGATGCCCTTCAACAGATGATGGGTAAATAAAATGTGATATATATATATATACATATAAATATGTATATATATATCATATATATGTATATACACACACATAATGGAATATTGCTCAGCCTCAGAAAAAATGAAATTATGGTAATTGCAGGTAAATGGATGGAACTGGAGATTATTGTGCTAAGCAAAAAAAGCTAAACCCAAAAAAACAAGGCCAAATGTATTCTTTGATAAGCAAAGGCTGATCCATAATGGGGGGGAGGAAGGAAGGGAAGAATGAAGGAATTTTAAATTGAGAGGAGGAGAGTGAGAGGAGGAAAGGGGGTATGGAGGTGGGAAAGATGGTAGAATGAGAGGGAAATTATTACCCCATATACAGGTATGAGTACACTACTGGTGTTACTCTGTACCATGTACAGCCAGAGGAATGAGAAGTTGTGCTCCATTTGTATACAATGTGTCAAAATGCATTCTACTGTCATGTATAACTAATTAGAACAAATTAAAAAATAAAAAATAAAAAAAAATCCAATTAATAAAAGGGCAAATATACTATACAAGACACTTCTCAAAAGAAATACAAGTGGCTAACAAATACATGAAACCATCATTAGCAATTAGGGAAATGTAAATCATAACTACACTGAGATTTCATCCCACTTCAGTTTGAATGGCAGCCATCATGAATACAAACAATACTAAATGCTGGAGAAGATGTGGAGAAAGAACAACACTGTTAATAAGGTTATAAATTAGTACAACCACTATGGAAATCAGTATGGAAGTTCCTCAGTAGACTAGGAATGGAACCATCATCCCAATATTTATTCTACAGAATGAAAGTCATCATACTATAATTGTACATGCAAACTCATGTTTATAGCAGCACGATTCACAACAGCTGAAGTATGGTACCAGCCTGGTTCTCCATCAATGGATGAATGGATAAAGAAAAACATGGTATATATAAAAAATGGAGTTTCACTTAGCCATAAGGAAGAATGAAATTTTCCATTTTCAGGAAAATGGATGGAACTTGACAACATTATGTTAAGCAAAATAAGCCCAACTCAGAAAGTCAAGGATCATGTGTTTTCATGTGGAAGCTAGAGAGGAAAAAATCAAAAGGGGTGGAGGGTCTCATGAAAATTGAAGGGAAATCAGTAGAGTACAGAAAAGGAACCAGGGGAAGGAGGAAGTGATGGAAAGGGGAAATACTGGGAAATGATATTAGACAATTACATTGTTATATTGTGTACATGTATGAATATGTAACAACAAATCTCACCATTATGCACCAATAAAAAATATGGACAACAAAATATGGAAAAAGAGCCAGGCACTATGGTGCATGTCTGTAATCCCAGCTACTTGGGAGGCTGAGGCAGAAGCATTCCTTGAGCCAAGGAGTTTAAGGACAGCCTGATCAACACAGAAGACCCACCTCCAAAATAAAACAAAACAAAAGAACAATACACTGTGGCAAATATACAGGAAGAACACTAATCAGTTTTAACACCACCATCAACAATAAAAAGGTAATTAAGGCTGAGGATGAAACTCAGAAGGATTGCCTAGCAGACACAATATCCTGAGATCAATCTCTAGCATATTTTTAATTTTTAAAAAGGACCTTAAGAACAGAAAATTGGGTCATTTGTGACAATATAGATAAATCTAGGGGGCATTAAGAGAGAATAAAACAGATACACAAATGATCTCACTCATATTTGGAGACTGGGGCAGGCAGGAGGGGTGCTGATTAGCACAGGTAGAGATAAAGAGAAGAGGGGAGACACTGATCAAGGGATACAAAGTTTCAATTAAATAGGAGGAATAATTTCTGTGCCATTCTATAGCACATCAAGATAACTACAGTAAATAATAATGTAGTGTATGTTGAAAAATAGCTGAGAAAGGATTTTAAATTATCTGATCACAAGAAATGATAAATATTTGAGGTGATGGATATGCTAATTACTGATTTGATCATTATAAAATGTGGATGTGTATCAAAATCACTTTACATCCCATAAATATATACAACTATGTGTTAACAAAAAGAAAATAAAACTTAAAAAAACACAATCCAACTAAAAATCTTTCTTTTTTTTTTTTTTTTTTTTTTTTTTTTTTTTTTAACAGCAAAGTTTGGGGCTGGGAAAGGGCCTGGGGTTGTTTACAGCATCATTGGATACAGCTCCTTGTAGGCAAAGACTCACAGAAATGGAGTAAGTGTCTCCACTGGGGAAGGAGGGGAGATTAGGGGCAGATACCCTAGACATAGATCAGAGAACTGCAGGTAGAGGGGAAAACAGGACAGGCAGGGTGGGGTGTGTGAGGCAGGCAGCTGAGGAAGCACGGAGAGATCTGGTGAGAACACTGGAGTTCATATTAGGGTAAGGGGGTGCAAGAGGGAGAAGACCCCGCCCCCCAGGCAGCTGGAGGCCAGGAGACCTTGAAGGTGGAAATGAGAGAAGTCACAGGAAAAATCTCTTGGTCCAGAATTCCTCAGCTTCTAACCTCCCTCAGTCTGAGTGTTTGGAGCGGCCACAGTGCCACAAGACAGGAAGGGCAGTGGGAGCCTGGGATGTCCCTACCAGCTCCTGGCAGGAAGAAAGGAAGACCCCTATTTCCAGGTACTGAGGACTCCAGTGAGAACACGCTGCTGACTCCGGGAAGAGGACAGGGCTTCGGGGGACTGGAAACTGTCCCCTCACTGGTGGGAAGTGGTGCCATGAAAGGCAGAACTCCCGGGGTCCTTGAATATCTCTTAAAGGAGTAACGCTGAAGGTGACCCGGGACTCCAGGGCATCCCAAGAGTCGGGATTTTCGTTAAAGGAAGAGCAAGTCTCAGAGAGGAGGGAGGAAAGCAAGTTACGACACAGATCCACATGCGGGAGGGCTTGGAGGGGTACGCCCTGAAAAGCGGCTTTGAGGTTTTGGGGCAAATTGGTGGCGTCTAGTCCCGCACCCTCCCGCACCCCTCCAGAGCTGGCCAAGCTGGGTACACGCTCGTTGGAAGCCGCCCACCGAGGATTCGCCAGGCTTCTCTCGCTCTGAAGACCCACAAGGAGCCCACTCACCAGCGGTGGCACCCAGGGGTGCACAAATGGCGGCGCCGGCCAGGAGCAGCATGACAGGGTTCAGCCCATAGTTGGCGAATTTGCCACCCTCCTAGCTGATCTGAAGCTTGTCAGAGAGTTCGAGATGATCTGAAGCTTGTCAGGGAGTTTGCGCGAAGGGAGGCACAGGTGGAGTTTAACTGTTTGGGGGTGTGGCTCAGTAAGCACTCACCCAATGAGGACAGATGTCCTGACCAATCAGGAGCAGAGAGGGAGGAACTGCACTTAAAACAGAACTTTCCTGCAAGCACAGCACCAAGGCTAAACTATTCCAAAGACACTGCGAAATACCCACCGTGTCCCACCAGCCTGAATGTCCAGAAAAGCGCCTGTGAATCCCCAGGTAGGTTAGACGCGCAGGTAAGGGTAACTAGGTGAATGCTGTAGCGTCAGATTATGAGCAACTGCCATGGCCCAACCTTAGAAACACTGACATCACTGGGAACCTAGTCGAATCTCTGCGCAAAGAGAAGCAGGGGTCTCCCCAAGCTCCTTTATCATCTCACCATCAATGGTGGGCTCTGGCTTGTTTCTTGCATGGCACACTTCCGGAAGCCCTAAGCCTTGTTACTCTCCCAGCATACTGCCCTCAATCAAGTACAGCCTTGCTGGCAGTGTCACCTGTAACCAGATAAGGAGAATTCTTTGCAGATTTCAGCCGGGCGAGGTTGCGCAGGCCTGTAATCACTGTACTTGGGAGTCTGAGGCAGTAGGATCAGGAGTTCAAAGCCATTCTCAGGAATGGGAGGCACTTAGCAACTCAGTGAGATCCTGTCTCTAACAAAATACAAAAAAAAAAAAAAAAAAAAAAAAAAAAAAAAAAAAAAAATAGATTTCAGCCACCTCTGCTCTAAGAAGCTAAGAAGCACCTTCGGCACTAAAATCGCCCAGGCTCTAAACTCCCTTAGAAGTTTCAGCCATTCTAATCAGCCCCATTCTCCTGCCATTGACTCCATTAGCTCTCCCAGGGCAATTCAGGATCCACATCAGGCTGCTCCCCATGAGTCAATCCAACACCAACCAGTCTCCCTTAGGGCATCTGTATCTCTGGGCCCATTTGGCCCTCAAATCAGACAGGTCTATAAGCCCACTGTATGCCTCTCCCACCACTATAGAGTCCCGCCCCCCACCCCTTCCCCTACTTCTATAACAGCATCACCACCCGTGGTCACTTCTAATTGACCCTTTCCCCTGCTTCTCTGGCCTCCACAGGCAGCTCCTAAAACCCTTTTTACAGCTTCACAGTCACTACCTTGGTCCAGACTTTCAACTACCTTTATCCTACAATACTGCAAAGGCTTCTTCCTACATACTGTGCCTACCTCCAGTTGTCTCCATAATACCCCACGCCAACCATAGCAGCTGCATCTGTTGATTTTAACACAGGATACCTCTACTCTCCCATCAAAGCCCACAGGTGCCACAACCTGCTGTCTAGCATCACCCTCTCCCCATTTCTCTGGTGATATCTGCTAGGCTGAATTCAAAGCAGGCTCCCCTGATCTCCTTACCCTGTCTCAATAGGATGCTACTGCAAAGCAGTCTCCCTGGGGGACTGCTCCTGCCTCTGCCTTTCATCCATCAGACCTCTCCACATTTTTTAAACAATCCCAAGAAGATAATGGTGATGGAGGCACAACCTCGTGATTATACTAAAAACCACTGAATGACACACTTTCAATGTGTAAATTCTGCTAAATGAATTATATCTCAGTAATAATAGTAATAATCATGCTTACCAGAAAGCTCCTTCTGCTGAAGTTTGCCTTGTCATTCAACATCCATTCTCCTTCCACTCTCCCCTTAGGACCCCTGGACTCACAAGAATACCTGGGGCTTTCTCTGAGTTGACCTTGGGCGCCAATGCTGAGTTCCTGAATACAAACTGAAACCACAGTTAGGCGTGGTTTGAAGTTTTTGGCGCCAAACCTTACTGGATGGCTGAAGATCATGTCACCCCCACAGGGACCAAAGAAAATCAAAACTGTTGGTTGATATAAAAACAGACTGAAGGTGCTTGTGGGCGCCTGGAAACTGGCGAGCTGCATCTGGGTTTCAGGTTCTTGGGCTGCTTGGCAGTTAGTTACTCCTGAGGGCTGTGAGAATGCAGACCCCAGGGCAGGTGGATTTCCCCAGTCAGAAGCAGGATGTGGAGTCCCACACACTTCAACTAGCATCCACCTGGATTGTGGTAGGTTGATTGATATAAAAAGCTGAAAAGCCCCCTCCCCCCAGGGCCTGCCTTTGGGTTCTAGGATCAAAAATCACTTCCTAGGGCTCAGTTTCCCTCCTCAGGGCGGTACTGATTGAAACCTCCCAGATCAGAAGAAAAACAAAAACTAATTCCAAGAAAAATCCTCTCAATGTTCGGACCCTTCAGTGAGGATCCTAATTCAGACCCCCAGTGTGATCTCCAGGGAAGACTGAAGTGACTTTCACTGAACACATCAGGAAACCGCGGGCTCAGACAGCGCCTCAGAGCTTACAACAGCCTGGTGAGGAGCCCTGCATTGAGTCCCTTTTTATTTTGGCCTGTCCCAGGTGGACACAGTCCATTTTCTTGACAACCAGCCTTCAAAAATATGATGAATGTGAACCAAGAGAGTGGAGAAAAGGGGGTCCTGGAGAGAATGGTTGAAATGCTGAGGAAAGGAGAGTAGAGAGGAAGAAAGGTGGGGGGAGGGGAGAAGAATTTAAAAAGCAAGGACAGCAGGAAGGGAAAAGAGATGCAGAGATAAGGGCTGTCAGGTCCTGCTCTCACCTGCCTTACTCCAGGATCAAGCCTCAGCTGTCCACATTAACCCCATTAAGATTCCAGAACAGAATGCAGACCCTGAGCCTTAGCAACACCCCACAACCCCCACTGCAGAAAGGGCTACAGCCTTCCTCCATTTATCATATTTAAAACAAAAACCAGCTGGTGGTGACGGCACAAGCCTGTAATCCCAATGATTTGGGAGGCTGAGGCAGAAGAATCACCAAGTTCAAGGCCAGCCTTAGCAACTTGAGAGGACTTAAGCAACTTAGTGAGAAATAAAAAACTGAAAAGTGCTGGGGATGTGCTCCATGGTAAAATGCCTCTTGGGTTTAATCCCCAGTCTTATCTATCTATCTATCTATCTATCTATCTATCTATCATCTATCTATCCATCCATCCATCCTTCCTATGTATGTCCAGAAAGAAATGTAAGGAAGGGTAACAGAGTTCTGTTTTTTTCCATGATTGTTTCTTTAAAATGTCATATTTAAAATGTATTTATTTGGTGGCTAAGAACACAGTGCAGCCTGAACCAGGCCCTGGGTTCTATACTGAGCATCTCCCAAAACAAGCAACAACAAAGAAAACCAAACACAAACAAACCCCCCAAATCCAAAAATTATGTGGGGCTTTCTCTGAGTTGACTTTGGGCGCCAATGCTGAGTTCCTGAATACAAACTGAAACCACAGTTAGGCATGGTTTCAAGTTTTTGGCGCCAAACTTTACTGGGTCGCTGAAGATCATGCAGACTTCAAGCATGCAGACTTTTCCTACTCTTAAGAACAAGTATAGAGGGCTGGGGATGGAACCCAGTGGTACCATGCTTGCCTAGCATGTATGAAGCCTGGGTTTAATCCCCAGCACTGCAAAAACAAGTAACTACAAAAGTCCTTTATGTGTCAAGCCCTGTTGTTAAGCTACATCTTTTTAAAAAAGGGTTCAATTCTGATACCAATAATCACAATAATCCTGCTTGGGCTCCCCTGGCCTTGGATCCAGACCCAGCTCCTGAGGATCTCTCCACTTTTTCAAAGGCTTTCTCCTACTGAGGCACAATGGCCTCCAAAGTCCAGGGCAAAGAGAAACAGAGACCATTGAGAGAAGCCCTGAAGGACACCTGAAATTTCCACTCTTGAGGGCAGCCCACCCCCTAATCCCCTCCCCTGTGTGTGTGTGTGTGTGTGTGTGTGTGTGTGTGTGTAAGTAGAGGGTCATAGTCCATCACTTGGCCACTAGGAAAGGTACCACCTTGTGCTACAGGAGTTGATGTTGCAGATGTGCCTTTTCCTCTGGAGTGGGACAACAATATTCATCATATCAGCAGAGTTAGAAGGATCCTCTTGGCGGATCCAAGATGGCGGATTAGAGGAAGCCACACTTCAGGACAGCTCTGTGGAAAGAATCCAACAAAGCAGATAAATTGCCTTTCATTATATATATATGGACTGAAAATACCGATATCCTGGATGGTTTGATTACCACTACCAGAGAGAGAAAGAGACAAGCTGTCTGCAGCGGCTGGAGCCGCGAGGCTCCTGCAAAACCGCCTGGGCGGTGCACAGGCCGTGCGAAATAAGGTCAGTGTGAGGAGACCGCGCTACTGCTGCAACCCCAGCCAAACTCACTGCATACTAGCGTGAAACCCGCGATAAAAACCAGCGATAACAGCCGGCGGGATTGGTGCTGGGGAGCCACGGGAGACCGCGGGTCCACACACCAGTTCGAATCCACACTCCGCCTGACGCGATCCTCGGTGTGGCTTCCCAGTGCGATCGGCAAGGATACGGGAGTCTGGGAGTCTGCGGAGCTGTTGTTGACTGGAAGGAGAGCGCCGCCATCTTTGAAAGCTGCAGGGGCTGGTCCTGACAAAGGGGAGGAGACGGAGAGCGACTGCTGCATCCACCCAGGGACTCTCCAGCTCTCTGAAGACAACGCACAATTGGGTGAGACTTGGTTGGTCAGCAGGGGAAGGCGTTTCTGAGGCTGGCACAGCGGCCACAGGGGGCTGCAACTGTGGGTGGGCTTGGGGAGGGGGTGCCTTCTGGAAGATCCCCCTTCCCGGCGCCATTCATCTGCTGACACACACAGTCCCCCTGGGCCACTCCTTCACTGAACCGTGCAGCCACTGGCCTAGGATGCAGCCTTGATTTCACTGACAGGATCACAGACTGTGATCCAATAGCAATTGGTTTGAACTGGAAAGGAAAAAAAGAGGGCGGCTTCCCAGGGCCCGTTTTGTCTGAGACTTGGGGTTTGACTTTTTTTTTTTTTTTTTTTTTCCCTTTCTTTTTATTGGTCTGCTTGATTTTCTGGATTGCAGGGAGGGGTTTTTTTTTTGTTGTTGTTTGTATGTTTGTTTGTTTATTTTTCTTTTTCTTTTTTTGGCTTTGTTTTGTTCTGCTTTTTTTTTTTTTTTTTTCCTTCCGCATTGATTGTTAGTGTGTTTATCTGCTTCCGCTCCCTTTTTTCTTTCATTCTTTTACTCCTTCTCACCCTTGTATCTTTTCTTCCTCCTTCATCTTTCATGTTTACATCCTGCCAGTGCATACTAAACAGAGCCAAAAACAAGTTATACGCAAAACTTGGGATTTCTAGAACCGGCGCAATTGAACTGGGTAGCAAAGTGGTGTTATATATAGTTTACTCTCTATTTCCTTGATTCTCTCTCTCCTCTCTCTTACACCAATTCCTACTCTTTATCATTTTTTTTCTTTTCCAACTTACTATATATATAAATTGATCTTTTTACCTAATTGTCAACCCCATTCTCTTTCTTCCATCGTCTACTGATACTAAACCACTTCCACTAAACCATTTCAATAGATATCTCTTTTCATACTTTCCAAGAAAGAACAATTCAAGACACTTCCTTCTTCCTAAACATAACACCTCTGTATCCAATACTTGAAGCTATAAAACCCTATCAGAAACGTACAGAGTAAATTGGAAATAATATCTGGGATAACAAAATCTGTACATTGTGACCAAACTTGGATTTTCTGAATAGAAAGTGTTAGGTTTTAAAAGTATAAAGGAATTATAAGGTGATCTGATAGCATTGTACAAAAAAAAAAAAAAAAAAAAAAAAAAAAAAAAAAAAAAAAAAAAAAAAAAAAAAAAAAAAAAAAAAAAAAAAAAAAAAAAAAAAAAAAAAAAAAAAAAAAAAAAAAAAAAAAAAAAAAAAAAAAAAAAAAAAAAAAAAAAAAAAAAAAAAAAAAAAAAAAAAAAAAAAAAAAAAAAAAAAAAACAGGAACAACATAAGGCTTTAAGGTAAAATCGAAACAGTCAAGGTCCCACAGTGCAGGAAGAATAGACACACAAGCAACATGAAAAAACAAGGAAAGAAAATGACACAAACAAATCAAGATACCTCATCGGCAGATGTCATGGCAAGCACAGTTGGTCAAATGCCAGAGATGGAATTTAGAAATTACATATGCCAAATGTTTATGGAACTTAAGAATGAACTAAAAAATGAGATGAGGGAGCAGGTACAGGAGGCAAAAGATCATTTTGACAAAGAACTCCAAAAACAAATACAGGAAGTAAAAGATTACTTCAATAGGGAAATAGAGGCTCTAAAGAGAATCCAAACAGAAATTCCAGAAATGAAAGAAGCAATAAACCAAAATAAAAGCTCAATTGAAAACATCTCCAACAGAATAGACCATCTGGAAGATAGAACCTCAGACAATGAAGACAAAATATATGTCTTAGAGAAGAATTTAAACCATACAGCAAAACTTGTTAATAACCATGAACATAACATCCAGGAATTATGGGACAGCATAAAAAGACCAAACTTAAGAGTGATTGGCGTAGAGGAAGGGGCAGAGTTTCAAGCCAAAGGAATGAGTAATCTATTTAATGAAATAATTACAGAAAATTTTCCAAGCTTGAGGAATGAAATGGAAAACCAAGTTCAAGAGGCATACCGAACACCAAACAAACAAAATCTCAACAGATCCACACCTAGACACATTATAATGAAAATGCCTAATACACTGAGCAAGGAGAGAATACTAAAAGCCACAAGAGAAAGGAAGCAAATTACATATAGGGGGAAACCAATCAGATTATGTTCAGATTTTTCAACCCAGACCTTAAAAGCAAGAAGATCCTGGAATAGCATATTTCAAGCTCTGAAAGAAAAGGGATGTCAACCAAGAATCTTATATCCAGCAAAATTGAGCTTTAGATTCGAAGATGAAATAAAAACCTTCCACGACAAGCAAAAGTTAAAAGATTTCACAACTCGAAAGCCAGCACTTCTGAACATCCTGGGCAACATTTTTCATGAAGAAGAAGAGAAAGATGATAACGAAAATCAACAAAGGGAGATATTAAACTAAAGGAAATACCAACCAGAAGAGAAACCAAATCAAGCTAAAGACCATAAGTCAAATAAAAATGGGATGGGAATAAAAATCACATCTCAATAATAACCCTGAATGTTAATGGCCTAAACTCGCCAATCAAAAGACACAGATTATCAGAATGGATTAAAAGAAATGACCCAACAATCTGCTGTCTCCAAGAAACACACCTCATAGAAAAAGACATCAACAGACTGAAAGTGAAAGGCTGGGAAAAGTCTTATCACTCACATGGCCAGCAGAAGCAAGCAGGGGTTTCCATTCTCATATCAAATAAGGTAGACTTCAAACCAAAATTAATCAAGAGGGACAAAGATGGATATTTCTTATTACTTAAGGGAACCATCCATCAACAGGATATAACAATCATAAATCTGTATGCCCCAAATAATGGAGCACCTACATTCATCAAACAAACGCTTCTTAAGTTCAAGAGTAAAATAGACCACAACACAGTTATTCTAGGGGACTTCAACACACCTCTCTCACCAATGGATAGATCATCCAAACAAAAGCTAAACAAAGAAACTTTAAGCCTCCTCAAAACAATTAACAATTTAGACCTAACGGACATATATAGAATATTTCATCCCTCAGTAAACGAATACACATTTTTCTCAGCAGCACATGGCTCCTTCTCCAAAATAGACCATATATTATGTCACAAGGCAACTCTCAGCAAATATAAAAAAATAGAGATACTACCCTGCATGCTATCGGACCATAAAGGGATGAAATTGGAAATCAACGACAAAACAAGGAATAAGAAAAACTACTCCATCAACTGGAAGCTAAACAACATGCTACTGAATGAACAAGGGGTTGAAGAAGACATCAAAGAGGAGATCAAAAAATTCCTAGAGGTAAATGAGAACACAGATACATCATATAGAAATCTCTGGGACACTATGAAGGCAGTAGTAAGAGGAAAATTCATTGCACTGAGTTCATTCCTTAAGAGGAAAAAAAAACAACAAATAAATGACTTAACATCACACCTCAAAGCATTAGAAAAAGAAGAACAGACCAACACCAAGAGCAGTAGAAGACAGGAAATAATTAAAATCAGAGCAGAAATTAATGAAATTGAGACTAAGGAAACCATTCAAAGAATTGACAAAACTAAAAGTTGGTTCTTTGAAAAAATAAACAAAATTGACAGACCCTTAGCAATGCTAACGAAAAGAAGAAGAGAAAAAACTCAAATTACTAACATTCGTGATGAAAAAGGGAATATCACAACAAACACCTCAGATATACAGAATATAATTAGAAATTACTTTGAAAACTTGTACTCTAATAAAATAGAAAATACTGAATGCATTGACAGATTTCTAGAGTCATATGATTTGCTTAAACTGGATGTGGAGGCTATACATAATTTAAATAGATCAATTACAAGCGAAGAAATAGAAGATGTCATCAAAAAGCTACCAACAAGGAAAAGTCCAGGACCTGATGGGTTTACAGCCGAGTTCTATAAGACTTTCAAAGAAGAACTAATACCAATGCTCTTCAAACTATTTCAAGAAATAGAAAAAGAGGGAGCTCTTCCAGACTCTTTCTATGAGGCCAGTATCACATTAATTCCAAAGCCAGGCAAAGACACATCCAAACAAGAAAACTTCAGGCCCATATCTTTAATGAACATAGATGCAAAAATCCTCAACAAAATCCTGGCAAATCGGATACAAAAACATATCAAAAAGATAGTGCACCACGATCAAGTGGGGTTTATCCCAGGGATGCAAGGCTGGTTCAATATTCGGAAATCAATAAACATAATACATCACATCAATAGACTTAAAGACAAAAATCATATGATCATCTCAATTGACGCAGAAAAAGCATTTGACAAAATACAACACCCCTTTATGTTCAAAACACTAGATAAACTAGGAATATCAGGAACATATCTTAACATAATAAAAGCTATTTATGCAAGGCCCCGAGCTAACATTATCTTAAATGGAGAAAAATTGAAAGCATTCCCTGTAAAAACTGGAACAAGACAGGGATGTCCCCTTTCACCACTGCTATTTAACATAGTACTGGAAACTCTGGCCAGAGCAATTAGACAGACGAAAGAAATTAAAGGGATCAAGATAGGAAAAGAAGAGCTCAAATTAGCACTATTTGCTGATGACATGATAATCTACCTAGAAGACCCAAAAAACTCTACCAGAAAACTTTTACAACTAGTAAACGAATTTGGCAAAGTTGCAGGATACAAAATCAATACACATAAGTCAAAGGCATTTGTGTACATCAGCGACAAAGACTCTGAAAGGGAAATGATGAAAAATACCCCATTTGCAATAGCATCAAAAAAAATAAAATACCTGGGAATCAACCTAACGAAAGAGGTGAAAGACCTGTATAACGAAAATTATAGAACACTAAAGAAAGAAATTATAGATGATCTCAGAAGATGGAAAGACCTACCTTGCTCTTGGATAGGTAGAATTAATATTGTCAAAATGTCCATACTACCAAAAGCATTATACAGATTTAATGCAATTCCTATCAAAATCCCCATGTCATTCTTCAAAGAAATAGAAATAGCAGTCATGAAATTCATCTGGAAAAATAAGAGACCCAGAATAGCCAAAGCAATCCTGAGCAAGAAAAGTGAAGCAGGGGGCATCACCATACCAGACTTTAAATTATACTATAGAGCAATAGTAACAAAAACAGCATGGTATTGGCACCAAAACAGACTGGTGGACCAATGGTACAGAATTGAGGATACAGAGACTAATACATTTAATTACAGCTATCTTATATTAGACAAAGGTGCCAAAAATGTACAGTGGAGAAAGGATAGCCTCTTCAACAAATGGTGCTGGGAAAACTGGAAATCCATATGCAACAAAATGAAATTAAACCTTTATCTCTCACCATGCACAAAACTCAATTCAAAGTGGATCAAAGACCTAGGAATTAGATCAGAGACAATACACCTAATAGAAGAAAAAGTAAGCTCCAATTTCCAACATGTCGGATTAGGCCCCAAGTTCCTTAATAAGAATCCTGTAGCGCAAGAATTACTACCAAGAATTAATGAATGGGATAGATTTAAACTAAAAAGCTTCTTTTCAGCAAAAGAAACAATCAGTGAGGTGAATAGAGAGCCAACTAATTGGGAACAAATATTTAATACATGCACATCAGATAGAGCACTAATCTCTAGAATATATAAAGAACTCAAAAAACTTTACACTAAAAAAACAAATAACCCAATCAATAAATGGGCTAAGGAATTGAGAAGACACCTCTCAGAAGAAGATACACGATTAATCAACAAATACATGAAAAAATGTTCAACATCGCTGGCAATTAGAGAAATGCAAATCAAAACTACTCTAAGATTTCACTTCACTCCAGTCAGAATGGCAGCCATCAAGAACACAAGCAACAATAAATGTTGGAGAGGATGTGGAGAAAAAGGCACACTCATACATTGCTGGTGGGACTGCAAAATGGTGCAACCATTATGGAAAGCAGTATGGAGATTTCTTGGAAAACTGGGAATGGAACCATCCTATGATCCAGCTATCCCACTCTTGGGTCTATTCCCAAAGGACTTAAAAACAGCATATTACAGTGACACAGCTATCTCAATGTTTGTAGCTGCACAATTCACAATAGCTAGGTTGTGGAATCAACCTAGATGTCCCTCAGTAAATGAGTGGATTAAGAAAATGTGGTATATACGCACAATGGAATTTTACTCAGCAATAAAAGAAAATAAATTAATGGCATTTGCAGGTAAATGGATGAAGTTGGAAGACATAATGCTAAGTGAAGTTAGTCAGTCTCAAAAATCCAAATACCAAATGTTCTCTCTTATATAAGGAGGCTATTTCAAAGTATTGTTGGATGGGGTACATAGGAGGATTAGAGGAACACTAGAATGGTCAAGGGAAGGGAGGGTAAGGGAGGGAGCAAGAGGGGAGGGAGGGGGGGAAAAAAAGGTGGTTGAATGAGACGGATATCATTTTCCTTAATGCATGATTGAAGACCTAAATTGTACGAATATACTTTGTATACA
>CM046666.1:29534869-29807133 GCA_025594165.1 Tamias sibiricus | reverse complement strand
TGTTGGCTGAAATGGTTTATTCCATTATGCAGTTTGAGAACTAGTGAATAACCACAGAATGGGTTTTGTTGAAGCATCATTCTCCGTCCACTTTGAAAAGAAACTGAGACTAAAACGCCATTGATTTCCTGACCTCCATAAATCTCCTGTTTAGTTTTTGGGGAGCTATTGTGTTTATTTTGGTGTCTCAGGAAATTAAGTATCAATTTAGAGTCCCAAGGTCCAATAGTAATGAAAATAGGTTTGAATTATTTCCTTCCCCCCAAGGCACATGTTTTTTCCCGACCGAATAGCACATAAGGTCCCGTGTGTGAGGAAGTCTGGAGTAAGGTAAACTGTAGAAATTTTCAGTAGTATACTGGGAGTCCTTCCTCAAGGGAGTTGTTGCCGCCTGAAGCGCGTGGAGCAATCGAGCTGCGTGGGAAAAAGTTCAGAAAGGCAAACTGAGACAAACCGCTTTGTTATTCTCGGATAACGTTTTCTCTCTGGGTTCTAACAACGACCTTAAAAAACACACGCCACAACACACCAAAAAATGGCGCTGACACCCGATCTGCAAATTCGGCCAGTCACGTCGAGTTCTCCGCAACACAAGGCCCGGTGAGACCTACGGGAGGCCGGACAATTCCCAAATCTCCACGGCTCATAGTCAACCGCAATTCAAGGCCAATCCCCAAACAGGGCTCCTGCATTTACCCCCCTTTTTGTTGTTTTAAAAGGAGGTAATGCTCTAGGAACGATCGATGTGCAAGCCAACAATCTTACCTGTCCTCCGGATAAATCAGTCTGTGCCCTTGACCTCCTGTCCTTAAGTTTGATATTTCGGCCACAGGAGACTGTCCCGTGCCAACTGTGCCGGTCGTTGGTTTGTCCCCCTCTGGGGAGCCTACCCGTCATTGGCGAACCAGCCATCCAATGGAGCCCGTTAGGATCGACCTATAGTATGAGGCACGAAACAGCCGACCAATTGTGAAGGAGAGGTGCGCGCTTTTAAGGCGACAAGCCTTTTGGTGATGAGCCAAATTGCATTAGCATATCCATATTGTTTAAAACAAATCAGCTTCCCTAAAGGTGTTCCATCAAAGTGAACACCACACTGAATTCTCTAGACAAATACCTGCAAGACATTGGTCCCCGGAAAGGTCCCGAAACAATGAAAGCTCAAAATGGCCCCATTTGTTGGTATCATGTTGATGTAGAGGCCCCATGCATGTAGAGCAGGAGGCCACACTTGTTGGTGAGTGTTGTTTGGATGGCTTGAGCAGCAGGGATGCTTGCGTCAGCCAGCGATCCCCTGCAGCGGTAGAAAGCAGACGATCCTCTTTTATGGTTATGAACAAATTGCCACCGGGCAAATCTTTCAGGGGCCGCTACATAGATACTTCAACATAGCATCAAGTATGAAAGAAAAGGCAGGGGCTAGTGCAGCACAGAGTCAAGATGCTAGTGTGTGCAAACTCACAAAAATAGAATAATTAGCTTAGAAAATTAAAGTTGATTTTTGTTCACGACACATCGCCTAGGTTGTGCTGAAAATTAAAGTTGATTTTTTGTTCACACACATCACTGGTTGAGCTGTCTACAAACCTAAGGTATGGAAAAAATATCCATAATTTAAAGAACATAACAAAGAAAGACTGAGGGTTAATTACGGCAAGACAAGATAGATAAAAAGAAAAAGGTAAAGGCACTGTTAGAGAAATAATTTGTTAGCTAGTACCCTTGGAGTCCTCTGTAATACAGAGCAAGCTTTTACCTGGTGAGATAAGATGAAATTAAATGAGCCTATTAAAACAAATTAAGGTTAAAATAACAAATAAACCAGCTATGGTCAAAACACCTAAATAATCAGGTTATATCTTTAGCACTAGTCCATATTGTTTGGGGGGTGAAGAGAAGTCCCCCAGGGATACCTATAATCAAAAATTGAAAAGGACCGTCATTTATAAAATTATTTACCGAAATTGAATACTCTTAACCTAAAAATGAAGATGAAATGAAAGTGTATTTGGACCCATATATATATAGATTTTTGAGAGATATATAATAGTTTCTTGTTTCATAAGCGCGTGTGTGCGTTGTTAAGTCCACACTGGACAGATGAACAAATACAAACAAAACAATATATTTTGTGACGTCCACATAAACATGAAATGTAAGACACATGGTACAGACATAAAGACATGTATATAAAAGAAAAAAAAAAATTACAATTGGGTGGCTGTGCACACTAAAGAGAGATCAGTCACTCGTCAACGGCCGGGAGGAATGACACATAAAGTTGTGAAGATAGTTTTGAAGACTCTTTTGAGGGAATCATGTCATAAATACCTTCATCCTTGGTGCCTCTATGATTTTGTAACCATTTTTTAATTAATCATTGAATCTTCAATAATCGACAGCGTGAGCATTTTGCTGTGGTACCCTGTTTTTAATTAATCTAGATGGTATCCATATTGAAGGAGGCATTTCGTGTTTTGGCAAAAACACAAACAGAATCCTCTTCCCCAAATTTAAATACTGGATCTGGACCCTCTGCCAGGTACCTGAAAGAACATCCTTTCCCAGGAAACCAAAAGGTTTAGGTTGGTGTTGTGGTGGGATCCCAATGTCTGTCTCCAGCAAGAAGTAAACCATTAGAGTGCTAAAGTTAAAAAATTGTTTTGTTTAAAGGTTACTCAGGGCAACTGCCAATCAGTCCTTAGGTCTTTTGCCAATTTGCCCTTCTGGTTTGTTTTAATAACAGAATGTTCAGGGTTCGTTGTGGCTCTGGTACAATAATGCCACCTGACACTAGAGGATTGTGTTATGGTATTGTCGCTGTGTGATGGAATATATTGAATTGTGCGCAAAACACGTTTTTTTTTTTAGAAGAAAAAAAGGATTGAGTGACGTATATGCTGGGCCAGTAGCTGTTTTAAAGCATTTTGGGGATGCCCAATGGCAGCAAAAGCGTGGCAAGACACTGATTATGTAACATCTTTACCTTTTTCCGCCCGAATGTAAGGAAGCAAAAATCATGCCTGAGCATGTAAATCCTATGGGTCACATGAAGAACCTCTGCGCAATTTTCCAAAAACTTGGCTCATGAGTAACATCCATCATGCCCGCAAATGATTGGGGCATTTATTCCTCTAGGTTTTAACAGCGCGAAATGAGAAGTGGGCAAATGTGTCCGACAAGATTTTATCAATCTTTTACAACTTGTTCTGGCTTGCTCCCTTTGTGTAGTGTAAACCTGACGTTGCAAGGTGGGTGGCGAGTTGAACCATGAAACTGGGAGTGAACATAAAGTTAGCTTGTTTGGAGCACTGAGAAGTATAAATATTGTTTTTTGTTAAGGTCAATCAGCCTTGTGAGTTAGCCCTTCAATGGAGGCGGACCTCAGGCAAATTAGTATGTGCTCGTAATAAGGCCTACGAATTAGAGTTTCTTTTCTTGCCCCACAAAAGTTTTTGTTATTGGATAAAACTATTTAAGAGGCGGGCGTATGATGGTGCTAGTGGGTCCGGCGAACTCTAATTTTGGGACGGCATTTGTACAATGATAGTTGGCTATCCTGAAAAAATGTTTATGGGCGTGGTCTCTAAAATTTTTCCAGAGCTCTTAAGCCCACAGCGTCCAATTCCACTATTTAGCTGATCTTGTGTGCCAGTTATGTAGGAACTCATATTTTTCCTTTATGTTAGTGACTACTATAGCAGTACCATGTGAGGACCCAGCTGGAAATACATTAAATTCCCCCTGTAGGAATAGGTTGAGTTTTTTATTACCCTGTGTTAAATATAATAGGATGATTTAAAGACAAAAAGATAATAGAAGGGGACTTAGGAAGAATGAATTATCAAAATGTTGTAGGAAGTAAAAGCATTTAGCTATAGCCCAAGTCATTTAGCAATGAAGCATAAATATTCAATCTGGTGGATGAATGAATAGGGAGTAATATTAGTAGCAGGGTGAATGCCAAATATTTGAAGTAGCGATTTCTTAAAGGTCCTTGAAGAATAAGTTTAGTCCACCAATGGAGGTAGAATATTCAAATATACTTTTTTGAGAGACGGGCAAATGTATCCATAATAAAGGCCCCTTGTTGCTCAAAAATACTCCTGTGGGAGTATATTGTAAAGAAATAATAAATCAACAACCATCTACGGCTGTTGAGTGTAAAGTCAAATCTAGCACAAGGAGCTCCGTCGATGGCTTTTTTCTCTACAACCTGTTAATGCTTTCCGAGCATCAGGAGTCAATGTTCGCGTGGAATGAGAGATGGATCAGGGTCTCCGTGAAGGAATGTCAAATAAAGGGTTTGTAGGTTGGCCGAGTAGTGAGAACATAGGGGAGGGGCGACAGCCAATTAATGTCTCCCATAGTTTTTTGGAAATCATTGAGGGTGGTCAAATGTTTCTTTATTTATTAGAATTTTCTTGGGGTCTTAGACAAAAGTAATCCATGATTATTAAAATCGCTTAAATATGGAATATGGAGATCTGGTTTGAACTTTTTCTTCTTTCTGCTACTATATAAATCCATATATTTGGAAAAGTGTTCGACCACGTCACTGAATAATATGAAAAGCAAGATTTTTGTGATTTAGGGCGGAGCCGAATAAAATATCATCCCTGTAAATGTAGACACATGAGGTTTGGAATATTTATGTTAATGCGTGGGGATGGCCTTGTCCACATAATCATTTGGCATATGGTGGGGCGATTATATCCATTCGTTCCCTTTGGTAAAACCTTCCAATGAATAGCTCTGATCAGAGCATGATTGTTGACTTAGAAGGAATGTGAAAAAGCAAACCTGGGGCATCCCGAAGGAATGTAGGGGAATTGTAAAAAAAGCAATCCCTTGTATATCAAGAGTCATAAGATTGGAAATTTTTTTGGAATATCTATGGGGACGAGAAGTCCAGGTTTGAAGTAGGGCCCAGATCGTGCAATGGTTTTTAGTAATGTTGTGGTCTAAGATGCATGTAACAATGGCCATTTTCCCCCTGACGTTTCTTTTCTTGATCACAAGATATGGGGGAATTCCAGGGAGAAGGTTGAAGGGTTCTATATGAACCTGCTTCTAATTTGTTACCTGAACTAGTAGGTGGGCCACTTGTAATTTTCTCTTTAGAGCGGGGCCACTGAGTGACCCTCACGGGCTTAGCAGAAAGCCATGGTAATTCTTCAAAATTATTTTCTCAGTGGCCCCCGAAAAAAAATATCTTTTTCCTTTTATGACAATGAGTACTTGTTATGGTTAGTGATTACGCTCTTACGTTTTTGATGAATGAAGTTTTTCTTTAGGGTTAAGATTACGCCTGTATGGGTTCACATTGCTAACATCTGGTAGGCTTGGTTGCAAGGTGTAACTCCCATTTGGTTGCAAAATACTCTCTTCCCCAGAAAGGAACTGGGTAGATTAGGTAAAAAACATAAGGCTGGAAAATGGGCCGTTATGGCATTCATCATCCATCACAGTTTGTAAAATGTAACCCTAGCACTTTTTATCTGGGAGGTTATTCTATCCCCTAAGCCTCTTAGAACGGGATTGAAAGCGTGTGTTGGCAGAGGCATGCTTGGGCCAGTTTTTTTTTTTGGGCGTAAATTAAAAATGGGAAGAGTCAGCTCTCAGTATCGAATTAATCCCCTCCCATTTCTATTCCTTGGATTTTATTTTTACCACATAGGCCGCTCCGTTGAACAGCTCACGAACCCAGCCGAAGCCATGGGTCTTGAGTCAGTGGCAGGAAAATCCTCCTAGTGTTCCCGTCTTGAGGCAGTACCCATTTTAAAATGAATTAATGTACAGTGGGAAGGAAAAGCAAACTTGAAGCAATTCTAATCCTCCTTGATTAACAGAACGTCTTATACTTTGGGTTGAGCTAGCTAAGCACTATGGTTATTTCCCCTTTGTAGTTCTGAGTTTTTATTTACTCCGGGGGTCACTTGCAAACCTTAATAAAGCTTTTTAGGTACCTGATGCCCCGATAATAAGGTCCTAACAGTCCCTGAGGGTAAAGAGGTCCCCTGACTCCTGTGGGAGGCGGTTGAACCCCCATCTTAAGGTGTTAACACTATTTCGTGCAGTGGAACAGAGGTCTAAACCCTGCATCTTCCTCGTCGTTCCTCTGGCGAGGGAGTGGGGATGGGTAGTAGGGATATGTGTTCGGTGAAGCATCTGAGTGGAAGCTTTGAGGATACTGCCATCTCCAATGGCCCCGTACATTTGTTGGGCACCCGACGGGTATTGGGGCCACCCGTGCCCCGTTTTTATTGAATTCCGTGAACAAAGAATTTCCAGGGATGTCAAATGTTGAATGGCATTTATGGGCGCCATATGAGTTTCTTCCCTTTTAACACCTGTGGCAGCGGCCTGGGGGCACGGTATGAAGGCTTGGTTCCATATTGCTCTGTTGTGGATTTTTGCCTAGAATAGCCGGATTGAGTATGATACATGTTTTTGCCGCTGGAATATCTTGATGGATTATAATGTCTAACGTGGAGCCTTTGTGAAATGGCGAGGGGAAGCACCGCTCAGTGAGGCTGCAAATCACATTTCCTGGTGACAAAGGCATCAATTATATACTTGTTAACTAAATAGTTTGTATGATAGAGCGGAAAGATCCTTTTTTAGTTCTCCAGGGCCTGAATGGCTGCTTGGCACCATTTATTTTGCATTTTCATAAGCTAATTGAACAACTAATGGCATAGCTTGGTCAACATCTGCAAACACACTACCTGCAGTTCTCAAAAGTCGATCAGCAAAGTCAGCATACGGCTCATTAGGTCCTTGAATCACTTTTGACAAGCTAGTTGCCGCCTGAAGCGCTTGGAGCAACGGAGCCGCGGGAAGAACTTCAGAGGCAAACTGGAGACAAACAGCTTTTTATTCTGATAACTTTTCTCTCTGGTTCTAACAACGACTAACACACGCCACACACACCAAAAAATGGCGCTGACCCGATCAGCAATTTCGGCCAAGTCACTCGAGATCCCGCAACAAGTCCCGTGAGACTACGGGAGGCGACAATGCCCAAATCTCCACGGCTCATAGTCAACCGCAATTCAAGCCAATCCCCAAACAGGGCTCCTGCATTTCCCCCTTTTTGTTTTAAAAGAGGTAATGCTCTAGGACGTCTATGTGCAACCAACATTCTTACCTGTCATTGGATAATCAAGGCTGTGCCCTTGACTCCTGTCTTAGGTTGATATGTCGGCCACATGAGACTGTCCCGTGCGACTGTGCCTGTCTTAGGTTGTCCCCCTCTGGGGATCTTACCCGTCATTGGCTAACCAGCCATCCAATGGAGCCCTTTAGGATCGACTATGTATGATGACTAACAGCCGTCCAATTGTGAGGAGATGTTGCGGCTTTAAGGCGACAAGCCTTTTGGTGATGAGCCAAATTGCATAGCATATCAAATTGTTTAAACAAATCAGCTGCCCTAAGTTCCATCAAGTAACACACTGAATTCTCTAGACAAATACCTGCAAGACATTGTCCCGTAAAGTCCCAAACAATGAAAGCTCAAAATGTCCATTTGTTGTAACATGTTGATGTAGGAGGCCCCATGCATGTAGAGCAGAGGCCACACTGTTGGTGAGGTTGTTTGATGCTTGAGCAGCAGGGATGCTTGCGGCAGCCGCGATCCCTGCAGCTGTAGCAGCAGACGTCTTTTTTATGTTTAGACAATGCCACCGGCAAATCTTCAGGGCCCGCTACCTAGAAACTCAAGCATCAATTATTAAAGAAAAGGCAGTGCTATTGCAGCACTGAGTCAAGAGGCGAGTTGTCAAACTACAAAATAGAATAATTAGATTAGAAAATTAAAGTTGATTTTTGTTCACACACATCGCTGGTTGAGCTGAAAATTAAAGTTGATTTTTGTTCACACACATCACTGGTTGAGCTTCTACAAACATAAGTTGGAAAAATATCATATTTAGAACAAAACAAAGAAAGACTGAGGGTAATTACTGCATTAAAGATAGATTAAAGAAAAGGTAAAGGCACTTTAGAGAAATAATTTGTTAGCTGTAACCCTTAAGTCTCTGTATACAGAGCAATCTTTTACCTGTTGAGATAATTGAAATTAATGAGCTATTAAACAAATGAAGTTAATAACAAATAAACAAGCTTATGTCAAAACACCAAAATATCAGGTTATATAGCACTAGTCATATTGTTTGCTGAAGAGAAGTCCCAGGGATACCTATAATCAAAATTGAAAGTACCTTCATTTATAAAATTATTTACCTAAATTGAATACTCTTAACCTAAAATGAATTAAAGTTATTTGGATCCATATATATATATATATTTTTTTTTTTTTTTTTTCATAAGCGCTTTGTTCTTTGTGACGTCACACTGGACAGATGAACAAACATACAAACATATATTTGTGACGTCACATTAACATGAAATGTAGACAAATGTACAGACATAAAGACATGTATAAAAAGAAAAAAAAAATACAATTGTGTGCACACTAAAGAGAGATCTCCTCGTCCCGGCCGGGAGGAATGACACTTAAGTTGTGAAATATTTTGAAGGACTCTTTTGAGGGAATCATTCTATACCTTCATCTTGGTCCTCTTGATTTTGTACCTTTTTTATTAATCTTGATTCTTCAATAACTTCATCTTGATCATTTTGATGTGGTACCTGTTTTATTAATCTAGATGGTATCCATATTGGAGAGGATTCGTCTTTTGGAAAAACACAAACAGATCCTCTTCCCCAAATTAATACTGGATCTGGACCCTTCCATGTACCTGAAAGAACATCCTTCCAGTAAACCAAAGGTTTATGTTGTTGGTGTGGATTCCAATGTCTGTCTCCAGCAGAATAACCATTAGAGTCTAAAGTTAAAAAATTTAAGGTAAACAGGGCAACTGCCAATCTGTCCTTAGGATTTTCCAATTTCCTTCTTTTTGTTTTAATAACATAATTTTCAGTGTTCGGTTTGCTCTTTCAATAATGCCCTGACCCTGAGGATTGTATGGGATGCCTGTTTTATGGGATATATTGAATTTTGCGCAAAACTGTTTGAAAGATGAGGACGTATATGCGGGGCCATTATCTGTTTTAAGCATTTTGGGGATGCCCAATGCAGCAAAAGCTGGCAAACAATGAGATGTAACATCTTTAACTTTTTCTCCAGAATGTAAGGAAGCAAAAATCATGCCTGAGCATGTATCTATGGTCACATGAATAACTCGCAATTTTCCAAAACTTGGCTCATGAGTAACATCCATCTGCCACAAATGATTGGGCATTAATCCTCTAGGGTTAACGCCGAAATGAGGATTGGGCAAATGTGTCATACAAGATTTACAATCTTTTACAATTGTTCTGGCTTGCTCCTTTGTGATTTTAAACCTACGTTGCAAGGTGGTGCTGTTGACATGAAACTGGGAGTGAAATAAAGTAGCTTGTTGGAGCACTGAAAGTATAAATATTGTTTTTGTAAGTTCATCAGCCTTTTGATTACCTTCATGGAGGGGACCAGGCAAATTAGTATGTGCTCTAATATGGCCTACGAATAGAGGTTCTTTTCTTGCCCACAAAAGTTTTTGTATTTGATAAAACAATTTAAAGGCTGGAGTATGAGGTGCTATTGGTCCTGCTAACTCTAATTTTGGGACGGCTTGTACAATATAGTGGCTATCTGAAAAAATGTTTACGGGCTGGTCCCTAAAATTTTCCAGAGCTCTTACCACAGCTTCCAATTCCACTAGTTGAGCTGATTTGTGTGCAGTTATGTAAGTCATATTTTCTTTTTTAGTGACTACTGTAGCAGTACCATTTGAGGACCCATCTGTAAATACATTAAATGCCTTAGGAATAGGTTGATTTTTTTATTACCTGTGGAAATATAATAGGATGATTAATACAAAAAGATAATATAGGGGACTTAGGAAGATGATTATCAAAATTTGCAGAAGTAGAGCATTTAGCTATAGCCCAATTATTTATCATTGAAGCATAAGTATTCAATCTGTGATGATGAATAGGGAGTAATAATAGTAGCAGGGTGAATGCCAAATATTTTAGTAGAAGTCTTAAGTCCTGAAGAATAAGTTTAGCCACCATGGAGGTATAAGATTCAATTATACTTTTAGGAGAGACGGGCAAATGTATCCATAATAAAGGCCCTTGTTGCCAAAATACTCCTGTGGGTGTATATTGTAAAGAAATAATAATCAACATCAGCGGTTGAGTTAAATCAAATCTATCACAATGAGCTCCTTCGATGGCTTTTTCTACTAACTTTAAAGCTTTCCTAGCATCAGGAGTCAATGTTCGCGGTGAAGATGGATCAGGGTCTCCGCGAAGGATGTCAAATAAAGGTTTTAGTTGGCCAGTAGTGAGATTTAGTGTAGGGCGAAGCCAATTAATGTCTCCCAGTAGTTTTTGGAAATCATTGAGGGTGGTCAAATGTTCTTTATTTATTAGAATTTTTTGGGGTCTAACAAAAGTATCCATGATTTTAAATCCTAAATATAATATGGGAGATCTGGTTTGAACTTTTTCTTCTGCTATATATAATCCATATTTTTTTAAATTTCTACCACGTCACTGAATATATTAAATAAGATTTTTTGATTAGGGTGGGCCAATAAAATATCATCCATGTAATGTAGACACATGAGGTTTGGATATTTATTTTTAATGGGTTGGATGCCTTGTCCACATATATTTGGCATATGGTGGGGCTATTAGCCATTCCCTGTGGTAAAACCTTCCATTGATATCTCTGATCAGGGCCATTATTGTTCATAGAAGGAATGGAAAAAGCAAACCTGGGGGCATCCAGAGGATGTAGGGGAATAGAAAAAAAGCAATCCTTTATATCAAGAGTAATAAGATGGAAATTTTTTGGAATAGCTACGGGACTAGGAAGTCCAGGTTGAGTAGGCCCCATAACTTGCATGGTTTTATTAATTTGTCTAAGATCATGTAACAATCGCCATTTTCCTGACTTTTTCTTGATCACAAATATGGGGGAATTCCAGGGAGAGGTGGAAGGTTCTATATGACCTGCTTCTAATTGTTCCTGAACTAGTAGGTGGGCCGCTTGTAATTTCTCTTTAGATAGGGGCCACTGAGGGACCCACACTGGCTTATCAGAAAGCCATGGTATTTTCAAAATTATTTTCTCAGTGGCCCCGAAAAAAAATATCTTTTTCCTTTATGATAATGATTACTTTTAGGGTTAAGATTACTCTGTACTTTTTGATAATGAGTTCTTTTAGGGTTAAGATTACCCTGTAGGTTTTCACATTTAACATCTGCAGGCTTGGTTGCAAGGTGTACTCCCATTTGTTGCAAAATATCTCTTCCCCATAAAGTAACCGGTAGATTAGGTAAAACATAAGGCTGAAATGTTCCTTTATGGCCTTCATCATCCTCCCATTTTAAAATTACCGCACTTTTATCTGGGAGGTTATTATATCCCAAGCCTCTTAAACTGGTTGAAGCTTTTTGCAGAGGCCAGTGCTTGGGCCATTGGCGTAAATTAATAATGGAAGAGTCAGCTCCAGTATCTATTAATCCCTCCATTTCTATTCCTTGGATTTTTATTTTACACATAGGCCTCCTTGAACAGTCTCGAACCCAGCAAGCCATGGGTCTTGAGTCAGTGGAAGAAAATCCTCTATTGTTCCCTTCTTGAGGCATACCCATTTTAAATGAATTATGTAAATTGGGAAGGAGAAGCAACTGAGCAATTCTATCTCCTTGATTAACAGAACTTATACTTTGGGGTGAGCTAAGCATTATTTTTATTTCCCCTTTGTAGTCTGAGTTTATTACACCTGGGGTCACTTGCAAACCTAATAAGCTTTTAGGACTATGCCCGATAATAAGTCCTACAGTCCCTGAGGGAAGAGGTCCCCTGACTCCTGTGGGAATCAGTTGAACCCCCATTTCAGGTGTTAACACTATTCGGGCAGTGGAACAGAGGTCTAATCCTGCATTTCCTCGTGTTCCTCTGGCGAGGGAGTGGATGGGTAGTAGGGATTGTGTCGGGGAAGCATCTGAGTGGATGCTTGAGGATACTCCTTCTGCAATGCCCCGTACATTTGTGGGCCCCGGGGTATTGGGCCCCGTGCCCCGTTTTTTGAATTCCTGAACAAAGGATTTCCATGGATGTCAAATTTTGAATGGCATTTATTGGCCCAATGATTTCCCTTTTTACACCTGGGGCAGCGGCCTGGGGCACGGTATGAGCTTGGTCTTATTTCTCTTTTGGGATTTTGCCTAGAATAGCCTGATTGATTATGATAATTTTGCCTGGAATATCTTGATTGATTATAATGTCTACGTTTAGCCTTTGTGAAATTTCGAGGGGAAGCACCTCTCATTGAGGCTGCAATCACATTTCCTGTGACAAAGGCGTCATTTATATCTTTACATAGTTGTATATATACGGAAAGATCCTTTTTAGTTCTCCATGGCCTGATGGCTGCTTGGCACCATTTATTTGCATTTTCATAAGCTAATTGAACAACTAATGGCATAGCTTGGTCAACATCTGCAAACACACTACCTGCAGTTCTCAAAAGTCGATCAGCAAAGTCAGCATACAGCTCATTAGGTCCTTGAATCACTTTTGACAAGCTACCTTGTAGATCCCCAGGTCCTTGTACAGTTTTCCATGCCTCTAAGGCAGCTGTGTTTATCTGAGCATATACATCTGGGTCATAATCTGTTTGAGCCTGTAAGTCTGCGAATTGCCCTTCTCCTGTGAGCATGTCTATATTATAGTTTTCAAACCCTGCAGCCGCGTTTCTTTTAGCCGTTTCTATACAAAGTTCTTGGAATTGCGATCGCCAAACCAAGAATTGCCCCCCGCTTAATGTTGCTTTACATAGACTTTTCCAGTCTGAGGGGGTTAAGCTAAAGGTGTTAAGGGACTCCAGCATACTCAACGTGAAAGGAGCTTGGGGCCCATAAGTCATTACTGCCTCTTTGAGATTTTTTATTGTTTTGAAATCTACTGACTGATGAACACTCTGTCCATTTTTCTTTTCAAATGCTGGCGGTTCCCAATGCATCTGTGAGTTGTCCTCGAGAGCGCATAAGCAATCAGAAAGACTTTTTATTTCTGTTTCTAGGTTATGCAAATGCCTAGTAATACCCTTCATATTTTCTGTAATGGATTCCACCCATGGGGGAGTAGAGGACACAAGTGGTTCCTCTACCTGACCGTCCTTTTTCTCGGTCTTTTTTAGTTTCTTTTTCCTCGTTTTCTCAGGATCACTTTTACTAGATTCCTCACCACTGCTAATTTCACTGACAGCAATATCCTGAGGCCCAGGTTCCATTAAGAGCAAGTATCCTTCAGCTATCACCAATAACTCCCGAATAGCTTTAATAGCTTGGATTTTTGTCATTTTTGGGACTCTTCTAATACTCTCTTTACTGGTCTTAGTTAGCTCAGTGGAAGCTACGCTTTTTTGATCACTTTCACTTTTTTCTATATACTCCTCACTGAGAACAGAGTCAGGTATATCAAGGAGTCTTTGCATAGCCTCTATCACTTGGGATTCAGTTATATTCGAACCCATCTTTAGAGACCTTTCAGTTCTTACCTGTCCGCTCCGAAGTTCCCCGTATGGGCCGCCACCTGTTGCCGCCTGAAGCGCTTGGAGCAACGGAGCCGCGGGAAGAACTTCAGAGGCAAAATGGAGACAAACAGCTTTTTATTCTGATAACTTTTCTCTCTGGTTCTAACAACGACTAACACACACCACACACACCAAAAAATGGCGCTGACCCGATCAGCAATTTCGGCCAAGTCACTCGAGATCCCGCAACAAGTCCCGTGAGACTACGGGAGGCGACAATGCCCAAATCTCCACGGCTCATAGTCAACCGCAATTCAAGCCAATCCCCAAACAGGGCTCCTGCAAGGGAGCTGACCTCCCTTTATTCCAGGGGTTCTGGGTCTGTAAACTGGCTCAAGTCTATGTCTGTGTTATTATGTTTCAAGGTAGATGTGTGTTCATTTGTCCCAGAAATGTTTAGCCTATATACATGAAGTGGGAAATCAGTAGGCTTTCTGTTTCACTTCTAGGACTATCAGGATAAGTGTGCCAATGCCATCAGGGCACCAGCCACACTACTCTGTTACTTTGGCTGGTGCCCATTACAGAAGCCACATCTACCTTAAAGCCTTTGGCTACTGACTGCCATCACCTGTCCACCTTAGAATTCAATTATGCTCAATATATTTAAGTTTTCACACTCAAGAGACTGCACTGTATACTCTGAACTTTCTGGCCTCATGGAAGCAAAGGAAGTCACAAATACTCCAAGATTCCAATTATAACGTGTCTAAAGCAATCACACTCTTAGAATCTGCAAACAGAATGCTGGTTGCCATGGGTAGAGGGGGTGGGGAGGTTTTGTTGAAAGGACATAGAGTTTCCATTTTGCAAGATGGAAAAGTACTAAAGATCTGATATACACCATGTGCTTATAGTTTAACAGTATGTTATTATATATTTAAATATGATTTTAATGATGGGTGCAGTGGTGCACACCTGTAATCCCAGTGACTTGGGGCACTAAGGCAGAAGGACTACAAGTTCAAAGCCAACCTCAACATCTTAAGGAGACCCTGTCTCAAAACAAAAACAAAAAGACTACAGATGTAGCTCAGTGGTAAAGCATCCCTGAGTTGAATCCCCAGTACCCAGTACTCCTCACAAAATCATTTCAATGGTTAACTTGGAGGTTTTTTTGCTACAATAAAAAAGTTAATCCTGTTACTAATTCAGTTGCCTGTGTGCTTATCTCCTGGGGATAGAGCCCAGGGATGCTCTCACTGATTATATATCCCCAGCCCACGCCTCCACCTGGTTGTTGAGATAGAATTGCACTACTTGCCCAGCCTGGCCTCAAAATTGTGATCTTCCTGCCTAAGCCTCCCAAATAGCTGGTATGGTGTTTCTGCTCCAAATATAGACACCCAGTCCAGATGCAAGTATGTCAGAAGGGCCCAGGATGGATATTAATTTCCAAAATTAGACAAAATAAAGATAAAATAAGAAACAAATAAAATAAATAAAAATGAACAAAGTCAGAACATCTTGAGTCATATAAATAGCAACATTACCAATGTTAAATTAATAAGAGTAGCACAGAAAATAATCAAAAGAAACACAAAGGTGATTATTAACTCCAAGGAATGTTATACCAGGAGTGAAATGGTGTACCAGAAGTGGAAACTATGGAAGTTTATATATGAGAGTAGTTGTCATGGAAACAAAAATCTGCAAACAGAATGTTTAAGCCCTGAGTTAGATCTCCAGTGCCAACAACAATAAAAAAAGCAAAAGTGAAAATAATCAGCTAAAACATTGAAAGTGGTAGCACCTAAGAAGGTAGAAAATCAATAATATGTAATATGCTTAAATTAAAACATGAACAATAATATCAATAAATACTTCTCTGGATAAATAGTGTATGAGGATCTCAATGCGGTGCACACACCTGCAATCCCAGCTACTCAGAAGGCTGAGGCCAGATTGAAAGTGTGAGTTCAACCTGGGCACAGTACTGAGATCATGTCTCAAAAAGTGAAAATCACTGAGGATGTAGCTCTGGGGTAGAGTGCTTGTCTGGCATGTGCTAGCCTTGGGTCCAATCCTTAGTGCCACCAAAATTAAAAACTATATATATGCATGAGTGAATTACCTATCCAGCCTCCCTATTATTTCCCTAGGGAACACAGGCAGGGAGGGCAGGACTCAAGCCAGGTCCCTCTCCATGCTCCTGCTTCTAGGTCGGTCCTGCACCCACTCTTGCTGCAGACAGAGGGCACCCACCCCTGTTAAGACTCTGGGCCAGGTGCCTCTGGAGACACCAAGACCAGGAATCAGGAAGGACCAAGATGCAGGGGAGATCTAGGAGATGAGGCTAGTGAGGATGAATAGTGGGGGCGTTTTCTTCTCTCACAGAAACTCTGAATCTGATTTTGGAGAATCTGAGAAGAGAAAGGTCCTGAGGGAATAAAAAGTCATATTCTCCAAGATGGAGTGTCCACATGCTTCAGCTGACCCATGGTGGCAGATGCTGGTGTCTGATCCACACACATTCTGCGTCGCTCACTCTCATCATCTCAGTCCATAAGCACCTGGCAGTCACTTTTTTCCACAGGCCGACTGACCCCTATTGCTCAGCATCAGGACACCCCAAAGCTCCAACCCTGTCCTGCCCACCGATGTGTCCCTGCAGTTCTTCATCACATTAGGGCTCCAACTCTTCAGGGCAGAAGTGCCCCCCAGCATCACCCCAGGGTGGGCCCCAGCTGCACAGTGCTGTTATGGTTCCTTGTTACCATCTGCTGATGACCCAGGACGTGTGAGCTCCTGAGCTATGGGAGAAGGGAAAAGTCAGTGTTCAACTGGCTGCAGAATATGACTTTTTGTCCCTCAGGACCTCTCTCTTCTCAGACCCTCCAAAATCAGATTCAGAGTTTCTGTGAGAGGAGAAAATGTCCCCACTAGTTTTCTTCATGAGCCTCCTTTCCTAAATCTATCAGCAGCATCACCTGCCTTAGTCTCTACCATGTATCACTCAGGCAGTGAAAGACCAAAGAAGTAAGGGACAAGATCCCCAAGTGAAGCCCAGTGCCTGCTCCTCTCAAGCCAACCATTCCTGACAGAATAGGGGACTGCCAGAGAAGGCAGCTCCTGCTCCTGCCACACCCTGGGCACAGGGTTCACACACAGGCCTTTACCCCCTTAATATCCAGGCCTCCTCTTTTATAGAGACAGGTGCTCATCCAGCAGGGCCTGCTCCAACTGCAGCTCTGCATCCCTTCTTCTCAGCCCTGAGCCAGTAGCTCCTCACTGGAAAGCCCACCAGGAAGCCCAGGGGCACCAGCATGCCAGCCAGGAAAAACATGCCTGCCACCGGTCTGTTGCACCTGACCTAAAGCAGCCTACATAGAGCAGATGCAGAATCCCTGGCCCTTGACACTTGCCCAGGTCCCCATCTGTACTTTATCCTCCTAGGGCCTACCTGGTCCACCTGCCCAAGGAAATGAGCTACTCCCTAAGGGTTTCCTGAGACTGCCTCACCTTCTTTCCCCAGCCCTACCAGGGACTAACACAGGCCATAATCCTGGGGGTGTAGTTCAATGGTAGAGCACCCCTGGGTAAATCCCCAGTACTACTAAAAGAATAAAAAAGATGAGCTGAAAATGGAGACATTTTTATTGGGTGCAAACATTTTGAGCAGAAATTTGGAAATATGAACACGTGACCTTCACTCTTCTCTGCAAATGTTCCAGTGAAATTGCAGACAACTGTTTTCCCTCCAGGGAACAAGAACTAGCCTTCACCTATACCAGAGGCTACAGGTGAGAGCAGGAGAGAGCACTGAGCCATCTGCCCCGGCAAGAGAGTCACCTGGACAGCTCCTGCTGGGGTGCAGGTTTCCCAGGCCCAAGGGGCCAACCAACACTGAAACTAGGTTCAAGAATGAGAAACCACGCACCACCCCCACGGCTGGCCACACAGAAGGGACAGAAAGAACAGAAAGATCTTCCAAACCAGTAACTGTTCATGCTTCAACGTGGTTCCTTGCTGGAACACTAACTTCCTGTTTCCTCTTTTCCTGACCCCTCAAGCAACCTGACTGGTGACAGGGGATGGTTTTGACCATCCTTTACTCCAAATGCACAGGGGAGTGACCACCTTAAAAAGGGGAAATAGCCAAGGGAGGGGAGGGTGAGCAGAGGCCACAGAGCATACCCCAACATACACAGCCCTTGGGGACTGTGCCCTCTGGGACTGGACAGGAAACCCCAAGTGTCACAGTCAGCTTTCACTGCTTTTACAAAACACCTGAGGTAAAACACTTAGGAAGAAAGATTTACATTGGCTCAAGTTTCACCAGTTTCAGCCCAGGGTACTTGGCCCCTTTACTGTGGGCTAGAAAGACAGAAAATAATGATGGGCAGTGTATGACAGAGTGACACTCCTCACTTCACAATGGCCATGTGGTGGCCAGGAGCCTGGTACAAGATGCTCCCTTTAAGGCATACCTCTTCCAACTAGGCCCACCTGCTAAAGCTTGCACACCTTCCAGTAGGACCAGCACCTGGGACCTAGCCTGCAACTCACGAATCTTTGGAAAATATTCCACATGGAAACTATAACACCAGGTAGGACAAAAACAGGGTCCACAGCTGCCCCCCCACTGGCTTGTCTCTCTCCCCAGGTGGGCTGAGGCATCTGCTTTTTTATTCTTCCATAACATCTGTGAAGCCACTCCTGATGGATGATCACTGTGTTGGGGCTAGTGACCCAGTGGACACACACAGGAGACACCCCTGAGGAGAGACTGGAGATGCTGTTAAGATAGAAGATAACTGTGATGTTGAAGACCCCCTGGGCCTGCTCTACATGGGCCTCCCAGGGGAAGCACAGGCAGGGCACTGCGCCACTGGCCTCATGATTCTTCTTATTGGTTTGCTCATGATGGGTGGAGAGACAGGAAAGAGGCAGGCAGACAGGAAGAAGCCAGATGCCAGATGCATTAGCCTTTGTGGGATTCCTCTAGAGTTTCTAAAGAACACAAATCACAGATCTTTTTGTACTTTGTCTGCCTAATACTGTGATAATCTAGTCCACACTAATCAGCCCACCTTTCCCAACCCCTGGTCAAGACCCAAAGCCTGAGACAGAGAGAGATGGGGACAGGGACAGAGCAGGAGCCACAGCCACACTGAAGCACACTCGTAACCCTGTGACAAGAATACTGTGCAGCTGGACCTTTGAGGCTGTTCATAGCCCTGGCTTTTGGCAGGACTAAGGAGAATAGCTGGAGACCTGGCTGCCATCCCCTCACAGATAAAGGAACGCCTATCCCTGTTCCAGAAGGCTGGTCACCTCCACTGCACTCTGTGCAGCATGAGGCACGAGGGACCTTACAACCTAGAATGACCCTGCCATCCCAATCCACTGCCCACTTTTCTTACCTGAACCGTCTGCAGCTAAAGTTCTCTCCCTCCTTTTTCTCCAAAAGACACAAAGGAGAACAAGAACAATAGCACCAGCAGCAGCAACCACTCCCAGGAAGGGACGCCATCGGTCGTGAAGCAGCAGGGCCACCCCTGAAAGCACACGTTGTCACCATCCAGGTTCCAGAGCCTCTAGACTTCTTCCCTCTCACCACCCTGCTCACTGACGGACCCAGTTGGGAACCTCTGTTGGGACACCCAGGCTCACCACAGGGCACAGTGCCAGTGCTCTCTTTCCCACTGTGTCCCACGTGGCAGGTGAACCTCTGCTTCTGTCCTTGAGGAATCCTGGTGGACACCCAGGTCTGGTAGGTCCCATTCCCATATAGCAAGAGACTCCCAGACTGCTGTGTGTCCTGGCTCAGGGGTTCCCCATCCCGAAGCCAGGTCAGAGAGATAATCCCGGGATAGAAGCCAAAAGCCCAACATGTGACCTTGATGGTACTGTCCAAGGCATCACCACAGGTCACATGCACTATTGGGGACACTGGAGAAGAAAAAGCAGAATCAGTCAGGCATGTGATCAAGCCTCACTCCCCTTAATGGAGGCAGAGGGAACAGGGCTGGTTCTTTCTACTGTTCTGTCTCTGGCCAAAGTCCTCATCGATGCCAGACCTACTACAAATCTGTTCTCAGCCTAGGGCCTCAGTCCTCTGACTGGCAGGAGGATGGGCCTTGGGTTTGTGGCCTCACATTCTCACTTCCACATGTTGATGTTGGGGAGGGGGTGTTATAGGGACTCCTTGTTGGTGAGGCCACAGGGGACCTCTGCACGATAAGCAGGTTGCCAGCAAGGTAGGCAAAAGAGGGCTCAACTCTTGCCTAACCCCAGTGCCTAAGACTCAGGGTGCTTCCTAGTTATGGCCCAGACAGTTCATAGATTGCCACACCCTCCTGTCTTTATACAGTGGTTTAACAGGACAGAGAAATCAGAATACATCACCCTCACAGAGACCACATGCATCCCATAGTACAGAGAAGGTCCCCTGGATCGAGGTTCCGGGGAATGGGGTCTGGGGTACCTATTGTCTCATTGAAGGCTATCCAGGAGTTCAGATATCTCCAGAGTCTTCCACAAACTGTTCCTTGCACATGGGCCCAGGTAGCCTTGGTTTGACTATCATCTGATTTCCAGATCTTCTTGACTTCCATGGCCAAAGTCTGAGCCGAGGAATTGTGTACCATCCACCTTCGAGTGTCCGTGTGAAAGGAGAGGAAGGGCTTCTCATCATAGTAGAAATCCCAGAAACCTCTGGTGCGGTTGTCCTCTTTCATCTCACAGCCCCAAGACTCCTGGAGGGAATGAGACCCTGCCCCCATCCACCAGTCACTTTGCCATCCCCAGGCTCCTCTGCTTCCCTGCCCACCAAGGGAAACTCCAGCCCACAGAGGACTCTAACATGGCCCTCTCTCTCTTCAATGTCCCTTGTGCTGAGCTCCATGGACACCATTGCTTGCCCTTCCCAGACAAATGCAGTGAAAAGAGTTCCCTGCTCTCTGCCCCCAGCCTTCCTGCAGAAAGCTTCACATCACCCTTGTCCCCACCTATGCTCACCTTTCTGCTTCTGCAGGGCATTGATATCAGCCAGGGTCATTCTGAGGTTCTTCCCACTCTCTGCCAAGTCTTGGGTCTCTGTGTTCCAGGTCTCGGCTCCCAGGACTGTCTTTGCCCACAGTGCCTGAGGCTCTGCCTTGCCTCTCTCACTGTCGTAGTGCAGGAAAGGCTGATCATCCAAAAGACCCTCCGCAAAAAAAACCGCAGGTGCACCAAATGGTTCAGGGACCTCATTTTTAGGTTATAACGAAGACTGCGGGACCCTGTATAAGATACCACAGATGATTTTTTCTTCCTGGAACCAAGAGCTCAAGAACATTCAAGTTTTGGCCTCCTGGTGGACGTGAAAAAATGAAAATGGATATTTCCAATATGAGAAAAACAGGAAAGGAGTAAAGAAGGCATGGGACCTGAGGAATGGAGGAAGAGGACATGGAAACAGGTCAACATGTAGTTTGGCTCCCAGACAGAGGCACAGGCTCACTAATAATACAGGTGGGGAGTGGAGGGGGTGGCTGGCCTGCAAAGGAAGCCCTGCACAAAGGCCAGAGGTGCAGGCAGGGTTCACCAGAACGCTGGAGGGCTCAGGAGGAGCCCAGAGTAGGAGGACCTGTGGTCAGAAGTGTTGGGAGACACAGGCAGGTCAGAGGGCAGAGAGGAGAACGTAGTCCCTGTTCAGGCTCCTCAAAGACAAGCTGGGGCAAAGAGGGTACGTTAGAGGGGCAGGAGGGGCTGCAGATCACAACGGAGTTTAGAGTGGGGTGGTTTCCCCAGAGGGATGTGAAGCTGTGGGTTGGGTGCAAGGTGGAAGAGAGGCCAGTTGAAGCCCCATGTGGGGAGGTAAGTGTTCCTATCAGCATTCCCTAGGGACAGCCAGGTGGCAATGCTCCCAAAGAGCTGGTGTATCTTTTCTACACAAGGTGCTGGGAAACCTGCAGAGTCACATGCAAACAAAGGAGGGTGGAGCCTTTACTTACACATACATGAAAAGGAATGCAGTGCTGGAGATAATGCTCAGTGGCAGAGCTCTTGCCTAGCATGTGAAAGGGCTGGGCTCCATCCTAGCTCCACAAAAACAAAGAAACAAACAAGAATGGCTAGAACTAAAAAATGACAGGGGCTGGGGTTGTGGCTGGATCCTCAGCACCACATAAAAATAAACAAAATAAAGGTATTGTGTCCATCTACAACTAGAAAAAAAAAGTTTTTAAAAATGACAAAATATTCAACCCATTCAAAATTCAGAAAAGGATCTCTACAGACTGTTTTGGAAGAAATATATAAATGGCCAATAAGAAAAGGAAAAGATACTCAACAGTAGTAGTCATTAGGGAAATACAAATCTAAAGCACAAGGAGATAGTACTTTGCACCATCAGTATGGCTACTCTTTAATAAAAAAGTATGCAAAAATAATAAGTTTGCAAATATGCAGAGAATCTGCCTCTGGGAAAACTAGATATCTACATATAGGAGAATGAAAATGGACCCTCATCTCATCTCTCAAACAAGAATCAACTCAAAATGGATTAAAGATATAAACGGAAAAACTGAAGCTGAGTGTGGTGGCAAGAACTATGTTCCCAGTTACTCCTGAGGGTGAGACAGGAGGATCACTAGTGTCCACAAGACCAAGACCAGCCTGGGCAAAATAGAAAAGCCCCTTACAAAAATTATTAGACATGAAACTATAAAACTACTAGACAATAACATGGGGGGAAATGCTCTCTTTGGTTCAGGCAGAGTTGTCTTGGATATTATCCCCCAAAGATAACTAAAAGCAAAAATAGACCATTGGGATAGCATCAACCTACAATACTCCTGCCTGGTAGAGAAAACAATTTATAGAGTGAAGAGACAACCCCCAGGATAGGTCAGATAAGTGGTTAATATACAAAATAAACAAATAACCTTATAATTAACATGGGCGAATAAGTTGAAGAGACATTTCTCAAAATATGAAACATAAATGGCCAACAGATATATGAATGAATGCAAATGCCAATTAAAACCAAAAGGAAATATTTTGTTACACTTATTAGATCGGTCATTGTGAAAACATAAGGAGTGTTGGCAAGGATGTAGAAAAAAGGGAACATGCACTGCTGGTGTTGTAATTTAGTAGAGCTATTTTGGAAAATGGCATGGAGGTTCCTCCCAAAACTAAAAATAGAATCTACTTTATCCAGTAATCCCACTATCTCATTCCCATGGAAGGAATGGGAATCCAGATGCTGAAGGGAGACCTGCACTACATGTCCCCTGCAGCATCAGTCACAACAGTCAAGATATAGCAGCAACCTAAGGGGCCACCAATAGATGAGTGGATTTAAAAACTGTCTTAAGCCACCTGGTGCACACCTAAAATCCCAGCTATTCAGAAAGCTGATACAGGAGGACTGCTTGAGCCTGGAGTTGGAGGCTACCCTGGGAAAACAGCAGCCCTCCACCCCGCAGCCCCCCCCCCCGCAAAAAAAAACCCATTATGGGATATACACACATAAAAAAAATCAATCAGCCTTATTAACAAAAGGAAATTAAGAATGGAAGTGTAGCTTAGGGATAGAGGGCTTGCCTAGCAGTCACAAGGCCTCAGATTTTATCACCAGAACCTTCTCCAACTAAAAAACAAGCAAACAAAAACAAAAAACCTCTAAAAAAATAGGAAAATGTGTCATTTGTGGTGATGTGGATGAAACTAAGAGAAATAAAAACAGGCATAGAGAGACAAAGGAGTGGACAGAGAAAGGGGAGACATTGGTAAAGGGCTACAAAGTTTTATTTAGATAAGAGGAATAGTCTGGTGTTCTATAGCACAGCAAAGTGACCCCACTTAATGATGTAGTGTATATTTCAAAATAATTAAAAGATTTTTAAATGTTCTGACCAAAAGGCAATGATAAATATTTGAGGTGATGGATATGCTAATTACCCCGAATTGATTATTCTAAAATGCATCCATCACATTGCATCCCAGAAATAGATACAACTATTTGTCAACAGAAACATTTTTTGGAGAGGAAATCAAACTAAACATCACTAAAAAAAAAAATGTTGAGGCTCTGGGAAGTTTGGGTGAGGTACAGATAAAGCTTCTTGTAGGAAATGGCCGCTAAGAATAGGAGGAAAGGGCTGGGCTTGGGGAGACAGGGTATCTAGTGTGCAGTAAGCAAAGACCCAGGATGCAGTGTCTACCTTAGAAATGGATCTGAGAACACAGCAGGAGCGGGGAGAGGGGAGAGGAGGCGAACAGGCTGAGGAGACACGTGGGATGGCAGGGAAGGAGGCATAGAGACCTGGTGAGAACACAGGCATATTAGAAAATAGATACCATATTAGGGTGAGAGGAGTACAAGAGGGGACAGTACTCCCAGGGTGCAGGAGTCCAGGGGACAATGTGGGTGGAAATGAGAAAAGTTCCAAGAAGAAGCTCTTGGCTCAGCAATCTTAGCCGCTCACCTCCCTCAGTCTGAGTGTTTGTTGCAGCCACAGTCCCCACAGAGGCAAGAAGGGCTGGGTGGGGCTGGGACGTCCCTACCAGCTCAGAGCTAGGAGATAGAAAGTCTCCTAACTGGGGACTCCGGCAAGCTCAGCTGAAAAACAAGCCTATGACTGCGAGGAGAGGAGGGGCTTCAGGAGCCTGAACTGTCCCTAATATTGGTGGGAAATGGTTCCATGAGCAAAGGGTTCCTTGAATGTCTTTTTTTTTTTTTTTTGTGGTACCGGGGATTGAACTCAGGGGCACTTGACCACTGGGTCACATCCCCAGACCTTTTTTGTATTTTATTTAGAGACAGGGTCTTACTGAGTTGCTAAGTGCCTCGCCATTGCTGAGGCTGGCTTTGAACTCACAATCCTCCTGCCTCAGCCTCCCAAAGTGCTGGGATTACAGGCGTGCGCCACCACGCCCGGCCCTTTGAAGGTCTTTCAACGGAGCAATTTAGCACGCACCTCAGGAATACAGAAGTGACAGAGGACCCGGATGTCCAAAAGGGAAGAGCAAGGCGCAGGGCTAAGGCGAGACAGCACCGACCTAGGACGGGGGATGTGGGGTAGCAAGATACTTAGAGAAACTGCATGTGGTAGCAATGCCCAGCATCAGGTCCAGCACCTGCCCCTTCCAAACCAGACAGCTCACCTTAACCCCAAGGGTTCACGCAGACTCTCAGTAAAACCCGCCCGCCTCCTACAATAGCCCGGCAGCTCCTGCACTTCCAGAAACCACGTGGAGCCCACTCACCAGCGGCAGCACCCAATTGCGGCCAGGAGCAGCAGGACGTGACACAGCTCATTAGAAACCAAATTTGACATCTTCTTAAGCTGGAGAGCAGGGCCAAACTCCAAGCGGGTTAAGCTGTGGCTGGAATGTATATTTATTGCTCCTGGCCCCTTTCACAATCAACTTTAGAGGACTTTAGCCGGGCCTGTGGCGCACGCCTGTAATCCCAGCACTTGGGAGGCTGACGCAGGAGGATTGCCAAGTTCAAAGCCAGCCTCAGCTATGGTGAGGCACTTAGCAACTCAGTGAGACCCTGTCTCTAATAAAATACAAAAAAGGGCTGGAGATGTGGCTCAGTGGTCGAGTGCTCCTGAGTTCAATCCCCGGTACAAAAAAAAAAAAAAAAAAAAAAAAAGACTCCTTGAACTTAACGCAGATCTTCAGCCTATAGGGAGGAACTACACTTGAGCAGGACAGTTCTCCCAAGTATCAGTGGCCTTACACCCTAACAGACAGTCCTTAGCTTGCTTGTTCCTTCCATTCCAGCATGAAAACTGTGTTCATTTCATCTTGTCACTCCTAAAAGCGCTTAAAAAATTTTTTTTTGATAGTTGTAGATGAACAGCATGCCTTTATTTATTTATTTTTTAATGTGGTGCTGAGGTTTGAACCCAGTGCCTCACATGTTCAAGGCAAGCACTCTGCCACTGAGATACAGCCTCAGCCCCATAAAAGTGCTTTTTTTTTTTAAAAAAAGCGAACTATAGCTATTTTTACTATTGCCTAAGGCCTTAGCTTGCGCTTTTTCTGTGAGTGGAAATGTCATGTACCAGCAAAGTTTTGACAATTTCTTAGATTTATTTTCATTTGTATTACTACAAATGTATTTGACTGTGAAAATGTTTTTAGCACAGAAGGCATTGGCGTCCAGTCCCATTCTCAGAGTTTATTTTCATTAGTGAATGTCACAGGGTGGAGATGATGTAGAGTGGGAGAGGGAACACAGCTCTCCTGTGAGCTGGTCCCAAGCCCTTTCAATCTCCATGTTGCCTATGCACCTTTGAGGACTCACTTGGAGTGACAGCTCCAGCAAACTGTCTCATTACACCCACACACAAAGACTTTTACTACCTTAATAATTACATGCTAGGGTTATTCCAGAGCATTTACATATGATTCAAGGAGAGAAGAAGCCCCAGAGGAGTCCCTGAAGGTCTTGGGCTCCAGATGTTGGACAGTGCCCAGGATCTAGGCCTGGCTGTTCCTCCCCCACCAAGCCTCCCAGATTCTCATCTGTGCAAGACACTTCTACCCCTCCCCTCCCCCTCCAGGCCCTTCTGCTCTGCCCAATGAACTATTGCTTCTCTCTCTCCTCTCTTCTTTGCATCCCTGAACTCATAAGAATGGGGACGACTTTCTCCTCACCCACCTTGGAAAGAAACAGAAATCACTCATAGGTGTCCTTTATACTCAGGGCGGGTCTCGCACACTGTTTCAAGTCTTCGCGGCCACATTACCCGGACGACTGAAGATCACCTGTTGCCCACTCTGACTTAACTAAAATAATACCTGTTGATTGATGTAAAAGCAGATTGAAGGAGCTTATGGGAGCCTGGAGGCAGGTGAGCTGCATTTGGGTTTGGGGTTCTCAGACTGCTGGGCAGTTATACCTGCCAGCTGTGAGAACACAGACCCAGAGGGTGGTGGAAGGACATTCTGAGGTGTGAAGCAAGATCTGGAATACAACATACTTCAACCAGCATTGCCTGTTTTTGAAGCGGTTGGGTACGGAAATGCTTCACGGAAGTTAGGGGGGTGGGGACGGCAGGGGAACTTGGGTTCTAGGATCAGAAACACTTCCTCTGCTTGGTGTCCCGCCAAGAATGGAAGTGCCTGCCTCAGGATGGTCCTAATTGAAACCTGCCAGGTCTGGCATAAAAATCAACAATCATATTGCAGCGAGGCCACCCAGTGCCTTACCGCTTACACAAGCTGGGTGAGGAGCCCTGCTTTATCAGGCCTGTCCCAAGTGGATGCAGTGAAGTGCCTTTGGCACCAGGCTACAAACCATAAAGGATGAAATGGAGAGTGGAGAAAAGCAAATGGTGGGGGAACATGGATCATGTGTTGAAGAAAGAAAGGAAAAGAAAGGAAGAAAAAGGGCTGGGGCATTGGGAAAAAGAATATGAATAAAGAAAGAAGAAGCAAGGACAGAGCAAGAAAGAGCTCTTGCAGAACTGAGGGGTCTGCAGGCTCTGCCCTCTTCTGCCTTCCCTTAGGATTGGGTGCTGCTGTCCACTTAAGCCCCCAGAGCAGGACCCAGACCCCGCAGCCCTCACTTCAGAGAGAGCTACAGTTTTCCTACATTGATTATATGTAAAACCAAACTAGACCCAATATAAAACAAATGGAAGAAATGAAGTACAACAATATTCTGATGTTTTTTCCATGATTAAAAGTCTAACAGATTTTTAAAATATCATCTTTAAAGTGTATTAGGCAGTCCAGAGTGTATCTCAGTGGTAGAGTACCTGTTTAGCATGTGCCAGGCTATGGAAACCAACAAACATGAGACAAAAACAAAATAACCACAGAATATATGTTTCAAACATGGAGACCCTCCCTACTATTCACAGCAAGTATTTCCAAAACTCTTTGACTTCAAATTAAGTATCTGATGTCATAAAATACAATAAATGAATCATATAATTTTTTGAAAATACTAAACTATAATAATTTATTTCTTTCTTTCATGAAATAGCCAGACCTGGGAGCAGGTCTAATTAGTACCAGATATCACAGCAGGAATGAGTGTAGCGAGAGGGTTGAGCTCCCTGTAATACTGCAATGAGCTGTGCAAACATCTGTGAACTTATGGTCAAATAGGAAATTTGGATGCTACTACTCTTTTTTTCTGCTTCTGTTCCTAACTGAAGAAAATGACAATTTTCACAGACAGGCAAATGTGTATTTTATTATTTTTAACTTTCAGTTTTGCACTCTGCCTACTTTCATCTTTTATTGACATTTTACCAGAGCTGATTTCTCTCCTTAACCCCCATATCTAAATATAGGGCTATTTTTGTGATGGTAGCACCTGTGAGTATAAGTTTCAGACAGCCTGACCCTTTATCTACAGATGTGTCAGGATCTATTTCCAAGAACAAGGGCTTGCTTTATTTATTTATTTATTACATAGCTAAAGTACAAATTTCAAAGAGCCACATTTTACATAAAGTAAAATTTGAAATGCACAGCTCCTTAAATTTGGGCACTGATACACACTTGTGTCACTACTACCATAAAGAAGATGGAGAATATTCTGATTATCACCCAAAGAAAAGCTGTGCAATAAAATTCTATGCAGCCATCAAAAGGAACAAAATAAGTTTTAATGCACTGCTGTATAAAGAGGTGTCTGACATAGTTTTGAGCTTTTTTTTTTGAAAGTAAGGAAAATGCTAGATTTTAATGCCACTAGTGCACTCACATAATGTGTATATATATATATATATATATATATTTTAAAGAAATTAGTTGTATTTATAGTATTGAAGTTTTTTTTTTTTTTTTTTTTTTTTTTTTTTTTGTGGTTCTGGGGATTGAACCCAGACACTTGTGCATGCTAGGCAAGCACTCTACAAACTGAGCTATACACACAGCCCCATAATGTTTATTTTTAATAGTGGGAAAACCTGGAAGATTTTGCCCCAAATTTTGACAGTGTCACTTCTAGGAACTGGGAAACCTCAGTGCCTGTCACTTTCTCTGAAATGTTGGAATGTATCCTCTTATATAAACTCGCATTAGCAATAGGTATAAGACAGAATATTACATATTGAAAATGTAGTAAGCTAAACCCCAGATTCAAATACTAAAAAGAGAGTGAAAAGACAACTCACAAACTGGGAGAGTATTTACAAATCATACATCAGATAAGGGGTCACTGTCCAAATATATGAGGAACTCAAACTTCCCAATAAGAAAATAAGTAACCCAACTTAAAAATGGTCAAAGAGAAGAGATTCAAGATGGTGCATTAGCAGATGTCTGCATTTCCAGTTGCTCTGTGGATCAGGATTCAAGCAGTAAGTATACTGCTTCTCAGTGTGATGGGTGAAAGAGGAAATTCACTGAAATTCAATATCAGTCAGAGGCTCTTAGAGACTCAGAAATTCAGGTCCATTGAACAAAAAGTAGAAATACTTTGGAATCAAGCTGGTTGTAGCAGTGGCATTGATTCACCAAAGGGGGAAGGGATAGCACATCAGAGGGGAAAAAAACATCTTTGGCACAGAAAAATATGGAGATCAGAAAAGCAGTATGTATTTAGCTGACCCAGAGGCTGCATAGTGAACAGGTGTTTGAAAAGAGCTCTGTGTTTCTCAACTGGCAAGCAGACAGCTGAGGTGGGGAACATTTTGAGGAAGCCATGCTGCAGCTTGCTGCTGCCAGAGCCCAGGAGATCCTAAAAAAATATTGCCACACTGTCCCGACAAGTCCCTACAGTTGGCCTAGGTTGCACCTAGAACAATGAGTGAACCAGGCATAGAGAATACTGTACCCAGGGGGATTCAAGTCAGAAATACAGAGAGAACTGCAACTCACTGTCCCGTTGAGTATGGTGACTCATGTGACCAGCTGAAGAGGGTTGGGAATCTGAAGAGGTAGGCATGAGTACACTCAGGGATTAAGCCTGGGAAGGCCATATTTGTGGGCAGCTGAGTGTGTGAGACCTATGTAGGGTTGGCTCCCCTGCCCTACAGGTAGAGTTCTTGGGAGGCTCCAGAGATCCAGACTCCCAGCAGAGATCTGCATCTGCCTGGCCATAGAGGTGTGTTGATCTAATCTCTCCAGAGCAGATACCATCCAACAAAGTTCCTAAGGCCTGAACAGACCCAAGCCACAGCTACCAGATCTCCCCTCTTAGAACTCTGCAGCAGCCTCACCCTGGGAGTGCATCAATCTGGTCTGTGAGAGAAAACTCCAATCAACAGTACTTTCCATTCCATCACCCCTTATACTGGTAAGAAGCTGAGAGCTATTTCAACCAGCTTGCATTTTAGACCACTCTTGTTGGCAACTTTGTGAGCAACAGAAAAAGAGGAAGGGGTTAACAACTCCAAGTGCTTGGTTTCTGTCTTCATATGAAATGGAAAGAATGACACTTGGACAAAGACAGTGACCTTCCATACTCATTAACTGTTTTGACTTCCTCAGTGGAGAAAATTCTTTTAGTTTTCATTAAGAACTATCTTTTTTTTTTGGGGGGGGGGGTTGGTCTTGCTGTGCTGGTTATTTTGTAAATGTATCTACCCATACATATTTGTTTCCTTTTTCTAATTTTTAGCATTTTTTTCCACACTAATTTTCCCTTGTCTTGAGGGTTAGGATTTTATTATTTTGTTTTTGTTTCTTTTTCTCTCATTTCTCGTTTTGTCCTCTCTTTTCCCACTAACAGCCAAATTCTACTGTTCTCTTTCTCTGTTCCTTTACTTTTTTCTAATTTATTTTTTGTCATCCTTCTCTATAGCTATCACTTGCTACATCTCTTCTGTTTCGCGTTTTGAACATTCTAAAGTTTCCTTTACTATCCTATCACATTTTCTTCTCTCTTACTGAACAGTATTTTCACCATCTCTTGGAATACCTGATTTATACAACTCTTGCTTACACCATTCATTTTGTTGCTTTTGTTAGTACTGTGGATGGCATAGTTGACACCTGTTGTTGATTTTAATGCCAGATCTAGTTCATGGCTATTTATGTTTTTGCTGTTAACAATTGCTGAGCCCACCACTCCTGTTTTCTGTGGTAATTAGGAGGCACCAGGTATTGATGATTTTAATGCTGTATATTGTTTGCTTCAGTTGTTGAGATTTTTGGTTTCTCTTTTTCTGTGAGGTGCTGGGAATCTACAAGAACACTACAGTTCACAGGATAGACACTCTGCTGCTGAAATAAACCCAGCCAAGAGACAGCACAACTTGGTACACGCACAAATTAATCACACAAACTTCAGCAATATTTAGTATAAAGAATTGAAGAAAAAAAAGTACACCTAAGCAGCAATGCCATGTGGGAATGGTTAGGGGGGCCCTTGGGTCCCACTCATGGACATCCACTCCTATAGCAAAAAGAGAGAGAATGAATACAAAGGCTGGGGGTACCACACTGCTGAGGGTTCTCAGCCTAGAGCACTCTAGGACACTGTGGTAAGAGAAGGTCGTGCCCTAAAAAGGCCCACATATAAAAGCGAAAGAGAAATCCATCCCAAAACATGCATAAAACCCAACACAGGAATATAAGAAGTATGAAAAACAAGCTAACACAACACCTCCTAAAGTTCATAATTCACCAAAAATTACTCTAAAGATATTTAAGTGGATGAAACATCAGATTAAGGATTCAAAGGAATGATTATAAAAATGATCAATGAATTTCAAGACAACACAGGAAAATAACAGAATGGATTAAGGAAGTCAATGAAGGAGAAGAGATAGAGTTATTGAAAAAGAATCAAATAGAAATCATGGAAATGAAGACACAAGAAGTCAAATAAAATCTTCAGTTGAAAGTCTCTCTAATAGAGTAGACCATGCTGAAGACAGGATCAGAGCTCGAGGGCAAAGTGGCAGGCCTTGTACATTCAGACAATATTACAGAGAATAAGTAATGGCCAGAATAGACAAAAACTCTGGCACAACATTGAGAGACCAAATTTAAGAATCCTTGGAATTGAACAGGGTTATGAAAGGCAGGCTAATGGCATGGATAACCTCTTCAGGAAAATAAAAGAAAAATTTCTAAACCTTGAGAATGAGAAGGACATCCAATACAGGAGGCACTGAGAACCCCAAACAGACAACATCAAAAAGAAACCTCTACAGAACACATTATAATTAAAATGCTAACATACAGAGCCTCTGGGGAAAATGCCACATTAAATGTCACATTTAAAGGCAAGTCTATCAGCATCACATCTGATTTCTCAACACAAACTCTAAAGTAGAGGAGGCTTTGAATGATGTGCTCCAAGCCCTGAAAGAAAATAACTGTCAGCCAAGATGGCTATATACAGCAAAGCTCTCCTTCAGAACCTTTCAGTGGAAAGAAAAATATTCCAAGATAAGCAGAAACAAAAAGAATTCATGAATAATCATCTTGTACTATAGAAAATATTTAAGCACATAATTCACACGGAAAAAATAAAAAACAAACACAGAGTTCACAAATGGACACATCTCATTTGAAGTAGGAAACAAGACAAATTAAACATTAGAAATAAATCAAAATGGCTGGAAATAATAGACAGCTCTCTGTTATAACATCAAATGTGAATGGTCTCACCTCTCTAATTAAAAAGGGTAGGCTGGCAGAATGGTTTAAAAAACAAAACCCAACTATATGTTGTTTATAAGAGGCTCAACTTATACGCAAAAATAGCCACAGGCTGAAAGTGAAAGGATAGAAAAGTATATGTCATGCAAATGGAGCCCCAAAAGAAAGCATGAGTTTATATTCTCGCATCCAACAAAACAGACTTCAAGCCAAAATTAATCAGAAAAAGTCACTTCATAGCCGGGCGCGGTGGCGCACGCCTGTAATCCCAGCACTTGGGAGGCTGAGGCAGGAGGATCGCGAGTTCAAAGCCAGCCTCAGCTATGGCGAGGCACTTAGCAACTCAGTGAGACCCTGTCTCTAATAAAATACAAAAAAGGGCTGGGGATGTGGCCCAGTGGTCGAGTGCCCCTGAGTTCAATCCCCGGTACCAAAAAGAAAAAAAAGTCACTTCATAATGGTAAAGAGAACAATCCAACAAGAAGATATGACTATAATAAATATTTGAAAGCCAAAAGGTGGTGCACCTAATTATATAAAACAGTCACTACTTACATGAAACACTCAGATAGACTACAGTACAATAATACTGGTTGATTTCAACACACCTCTCTCACCAGTAGATAAGTCATCCAGACATAAATTCAGTAAAGACTCTTTGGACCAAAAACATATTATAAATCAAATGGACTTAACAGACTTCTAGAGAATATTTTATCCAACTATAGCCAAATACACTTTCTTCTCAGCTGCTCATGGACCTTTCCACAAACAGATCATACATTGGGCCACAAAGCAACCCATATCAAATTAAAAAATTGATATAATTCCCTGCATCTTATCTGATCATAATGGAAATCAACACCAAAAAATAGCTTTAGAAACTATAAAAACATGTAGACATTGAATAATACCCTTTCGAACGATGAATGAGTGATAGAAGAAATCAGGAGAGAAATTTTAAAATTCTTTGAGTCAAACAAGAATAGTGATACAACATACCAGAACCTTGGCCACACTGAACACAGTTCTAAGAGATACGATAATTATGAGTGCCTATATTGTAAAATCAGAAAGATCCCAGATAAACAATCAAAGGATACATCTCAAGACCCTTGAAAAACAAGAACAAACCAATTCCAAAACCGGTAGAAGGTAGAAGAGAGTAAATAATTAAGATCAGAGATGAAATTGATGAAATAGAGAATACAAAAACAATAAAAGGATCAATGAAATGAAGAGCTGTTTTGTTGAAAAGATAAAGAAGATTGATAAGGCCTTAGCCAAATAACCAGAGAGAGAGAGAGAGAGAGAGAGAGAGAGAGAGAGAGAGATCCATATGACCTGCCAAAATCAAATCAAGAAGACAAAGAAAACTCACACAGACCAATAACTAGCAATGGGATAGAAGCAGTAATAATAAGCCATCTGGGGCTGGGATTGTGGCTCAGCGGTAGAGCGCTCGCCTAGCGCGTGGGCGACCCGGGTTCGATCCTCAGCACCACGTACAAATAGAATGCATTGAATAAAACACATTGTGTACAACTAAAGCAAATAAATAATTTAAAAAAATAAAAAAAAAAAAAAATAAGCCATCTGCTATGGTCTGGATATGAGGTGTCCCCAAAAGCTCATGTGTGAGACAATGGAAGGATTTTCAGAGGTGAAGTGATTAGATTAGAGAAGCATGACCTAAGCGGTGGATTAATCCAGAAGTAACTGTAGGCAGACAGGGTGTGGATCACTGATTTGGGTCACTGGGAATGTATGTTAGGGGCTTATATTGTATAAGAGAAGATCTCTCTCACCCTTTCTGCTTCCTGATGATATGTCCTGAGCTGCTTTCCTCCTACATACCCTTCCACCATGACATTCTTCCTCACCCAGGGCCCAGAACAATGGAGTTGGCTGAGATCTCTAAAATCATGAGTGCCAAATAAATGTTTCCTCCTCTAAAATTGTTCTTGTCAGAACTTTTGTTCACAGTAACAAAAAGGCTGATTAAATACCATCAAACAGAAAAAAAAACCCAGGAACACAATGATTCTCCACTGAAGTTCTATCAAAACTTTAAAAGAGGACTCAAATTATTCCATGAAATACATTGGAATAGAAGACTTCAAATTCATTCTATGAAGCCAGTATCACCACTAGGCCAAAGCCAGTATCACTATAGAGCAATATCTCTAATGATGCAAAAATTCTTAATAAAATACTAGCAAGTTATATTCAACAACATATTAAGATATTAAGATAATTGTACATCATGACTAAGATGGATTTATCCCAAAGATGCCAAGATGGTTTTAACTTTCACAAACCAATACATGCAATATACCACATAAATAGAATTAAGGACAAAAATCACATGCTCATCTCAGTGGATACAGAGAAAACCTTCAACAAAATTTGGAACTCATTCATGATAAAGACACTGAGGAAACTAGGCATAGAAGGAACTTACTTCACCATAAAGGCTATAATCAACAAACCCAAAGCCAATATCATGGTGAATGGGTAAAAATTGAAATCATTTCCTTGAAAATCTGGAACAAGAAAAGGATGTCTACATTCATCACTTGTATTCAATATATTACTAGAAATTCTAGATAGAGCAAATAGGTAAGAGAGGAAATAAAATGGATAAAAATAGGAAAAGAAGAAATTGAATTATTAGTGATTGCAAATGAAACAATCCTATACTTAGTAGATCCAAAAAACTCCACCAGAAGACTGCTAGAACCAATAAACAAATTCAGCAAAGTAACAGGTTATAAAATCAACATACAAAAAATCAATAGCTTTCCATAACACTGATAATGAATCTGCTGAGAATGAAATTTTTTTTAAAAAAAAAAGCAATCCTTTTCATAATATCCTCCAAAAATAAAATAACTGGGAATAAATCAAACCAAGGAGGTAAAAAAACAAAAACCCTCTACAATGTAAACTATAGAACAATGAAGACAGAAGTTGAAGACACAAGAAGATGGAGAGTCCTCCCATGTTCATAGATAGGAAGAATGAATATTGCTAAAATGAACATAAAACCAAAACCAAGACAAGATTCAATGCAATCCCCATTAAAATACCAATGACAATTCTTTTTCACAGAACTAGAAAAAAACAGTTCTAAAATGCAGTTGGAAGAATCAAAGACCCAGAATAGACAAAGCAATTCCAAGCCCAAAAAGCAATGCTGGAGGCATGACAACACCTGACTTCAAATTATACTACAGAGCAATAGTAACAAAACTGTATGGTACTTGGCATATAAACAGATACACATACCAGTGGTACAAAATAGAAGACACAGAGACAAACCCACACAAATATAGTCATCTGATCCTTGACAAAGGTGCTAAAACATACATCAGAGAAAAGATGGCCTTTTAAACAAATGGTATTGGAAAACAGGCTATATCCATATGTGGGAGAGTGAGGTGTGACTTTTATTTCTTCCCCTGCACAAGTCAACTCAAAATGGATCAAAGTCATAGGAATTAGGCCAGAAACTATGCAACTCCTAGAAGAAAACAGAGGTTTAACACCTAACATACAGGTACAGGCAATGGCTTTCTCAATAGGACCCTTAAAGCTCAGAAAATGATGCCAAGAGTTAATAAATGGGATGGCATCAGATGAAAAAGCTTCAGCACAGCAAAGAAAACAGTTAAGACAGTAAAGAGAGAAGTTACACAATGAAAGAAAATCATTGTTAGCTATTCTTCTGATAGAGGATTAATATCCAGAATATATAAAGAACTCAAAAAACAGCACCATAAAAAATAATCCACACACAGACAAACCCACATAAATATGGTTATCTCATACTAGACAAAAGTGCCAAACACATACATTGGAGAAAAGATAGCCTTTTCAACAAATGATGCTGGGAAAACTGGAAATCCATATGTAGCAAAATGAAATTAAACTCCTATCTCTAATCCTGCACAAAAATCAACTCAAAGTGGATCAAAGACTTAGCCACTAGACCAGAGACCCTGTGCCTAATAAAAGAAAATATAGGCCCAAATCTTCATCATGTTGGCTTAGGACATGACTTCCTTAACAAGACTCCTAAAGTGCAAGAAGTAAAATTAAGAATCAATAAATGGGATGGATCAAAGTAAAAAGCTTCTTTTCCGTAAAGGAAACAATCAATAATGTGAAGAGAGAACCTGCAGAATGGGAGAAAATCTTTACCACATGCACCTCAGATAGAGCACTAAAGTCCAGGATATATAAAGAACTCAAAAAACTTAACACTCCCCCAAAATCCCAAATAACCCAATCAATAAATGGGCTAAGGAACTGAACAAACACTTCTCAGAAGATATACAATCAATCGACAAACATATGAAAAAAATGTCCATCATCTCTAGCAATTAGAGAAATGCAAATCAAAACTATCTCACTCCATTCAGAATGGCAATTATCAAGAATACAAACAACAATAAGTGTTGGTGAGGATGTCTGGGAAAAGGTACACTCATGCATTGCTGGTGGGACTACAAATTGATGCAACCACTCTGGAAAGCAGTATGGAGATTCCTCAGTAAACTTGGAATGGAACCACCATTGGACCCAGCTATCCCACTCCCCAGTTTGTACCCAAAGGACTTAATAACAACATACTACAATGACGCAGCCACATCAATGTTTATAGCAGCTCAATTCACAATAGCTAAACTATGGAACTAACCTAGATGCCCTTCAACAGATGAATGGGTAAATAAAATGTGATATATATATATATATATATATACATATAAATATGTATATATATATATCATATATATGTATATACACACACATAATGGAATATTGCTCAGCCTCAGAAAAAATGAAATTATGGTAATTGCAGGTAAATGGATGGAACTGGAGATTATTGTGCTAAGCAAAAAAAGCTAAACCCAAAAAAACAAGGCCAAATGTATTCTTTGATAAGCAAAGGCTGATCCATAATGGGGGGGAGGAAGGAAGGGAAGAATGAAGGAATTTTAAATTGAGAGGAGGAGAGTGAGAGGAGGAAAGGGGGTATGGAGGTGGGAAAGATGGTAGAATGAGAGGGAAATTATTACCCCATATACAGGTATGAGTACACTACTGGTGTTACTCTGTACCATGTACAGCCAGAGGAATGAGAAGTTGTGCTCCATTTGTATACAATGTGTCAAAATGCATTCTACTGTCATGTATAACTAATTAGAACAAATTTAAAAATAAAAAATAAAAAAATAATCCAATTAATAAAAGGGCAAATAAACTATACAAGACACTTCTCAAAAGAAATACAAGTGGCTAACAAATACATGAAACCATCATTAGCAATTAGGGAAATGTAAATCATAACTACACTGAGATTTCATCCCACTTCAGTTTGAATGGCAGCCATCATGAATACAAACAATACTAAATGCTGGAGAAGATGTGGAGAAAGAACAACACTGTTGGTAGGGTTGTAAATTAGTACAACCACTATGGAAATCAGTATGGAAGTTCCTCAGTAGACTAGGAATGGAACCATCATCCCAATATTTATTCTACAGAATGAAAGTCATCATACTATAATTGTACATGCAAACTCATGTTTATAGCAGCACGATTCACAACAGCTGAAGTATGGTACCAGCCTAGTTCTCCATCAATGGATGAATGGATACAGAAAACATGGTATATATAAAAAATGGAGTTTCACTTAGCCATAAGGAAGAATGAAATTTTCCATTTTCAGGAAAATGGATGGAACTTGACAACATTATGTTAAGCAAAATAAGCCCAACTCAGAAAGTCAAGGGTCATGTGTTTTCATGTGGAAGCTAGAGAGGAAAAAATCAAAAGGGGTGGAGGGTCTCATGAAAATTGAAGGGAAATCAGTAGAGTAGAGAAAAGGAACCAGGGGAAGGAGGAAGTGGTGGAAAGGGGAAATACTGGGAAATGATATTAGACAATTACATTGTTATATTGTGTACATGTATGAATATGTAACAACAAATCTCACCATTATGCACCAATAAAAAATATGGACAACAAAATATGGAAAAAGAGCCAGGCACTATGGTGCATGTCTGTAATCCCAGCTACTTGGGAGGCTGAGGCAGAAGCATTCCTTGAGCCAAGGAGTTTAAGGACAGCCTGATCAACACAGAAGACCCACCTCCAAAATAAAACAAAACAAAAGAATACACTGTGGCAAATATACAGGAAGAACACTAATCAGTTTTAACACCACCATCAACAATAAAAAGGTAATTAAGGCTGAGGATGAAACTCAGAGATAGAAGGATTGCCTAGCAGACACAATACCATGAGATCAATCTCTAGCATATTTTTAATTTTTAAAAAGGACCTTAAGAACAGAAAATTGGGTCATTTGTGACAATATAGATAAATCTAGGGGGCATTAAGAGAGAATAAAACAGATACACAAATGATCTCACTCATATTTGGAGACTGGGGCAGGCAGGAGCATTGCCTCATCAAGGCCAGTGCCTTTAGTTGCTGATATTTTGAATATCTGCCATTTTCGGTCCTTCAAGGCAGGTAACCCAAGTGAGTTTGCCATTTCTGAGGGAGTCATGGCCTGCTCCATGTCTTGCTTATTTGCAAACACCACTAAAATGGCTTTTCTCAGCTCTTCTTCCTCCAACATGGCAACGAACTCTGATTTAGAAATGCCAATTCAGTCTCTGTCACAACTGTCTACTACATAAATGACCGCATCTGTGTTTGAATAATAACATCTCCAGTACGGCCTGATACTTGTCTGTCCTCTAAATCCCAAACTTGGAATTTAAGGTTTTTGTACGTCACCATCTCTACATTAAATCCAATAGTAGGAATAGTAGTAACAACTTCTCCAACCTGTAATCTGTACAGAATTGTAGTTTTGCCTGCACCATCTAATCCCAAAATTAAAATCCTCATTTCTCGGGTTCCAAAGAGACTGGAAAAAATACTTGAGAAAAAGCCACCCATGATGGCCCGCCAGTCGGCCCTCGCCATCCTCAGAGGCAGGCCTCGACTCCGCAAGGACTGCTATTCCAGCCTCAGCGCCGCCACCTCCGCTAGCTTTAGCCTCCCGCCGCGGCTCCAAAGCAGTCTCCTCTCAAGCCGGGTCAGCCAGCAACTTCCACGTTGGACTCCCGGCCTCAATTCTTTTTTTTTAAAAAAATATTTATTGGCCAGGCACGGTGGCGCACGCCTGTAATCCCAGCACTTGGGAGGCTGAGGCAGGAGGATCGCGAGTTCAAAGCCAGCCTCAGCAATGGAGAGGCACTTAGCAACTCAGTGAGACCCTGTCTCTAAATAAAATACAAAAAAGGGCTGGGGATGTGGCCCAGTGGTCGAGTGCCCCTGAGTTCAATCCCCGGTACCAAAAAAAAAAAAAAAAAAAAAAAATATATATATATATATATATATAGTTAAATATATATATATATATAGTTAAATATATATATATATATATATATATATTGTTTTAGTTGTACATAATGCCTTTATTTTTACATGGTGCTGAGGATCGAACCCGGGCAGTGCACGTGCTAGGCGAGTGTTCTGCCGCTGAACCACAACCCTAGCCCCTGAATATCAATTCTTTTAAAGTTTTCACACCCTGCATAATTTTATATATATTATATATTATCTATACTGTATTATATAATATATATAATATGTGTTATATATTATAATGCAATGAGGATACCTAGAACAGCACAGCTGCAAGCATCTCACATATAACGCCAGTTCCAAGTTAGAAAACATGTGTTTCCACATTGTAGAGATGAGGAAACCAAAGCAGCAAGAGAGAAAGTGCTGGTCAGTGCAGGGCTGCACAGTCTAAATTCCCTGAGAAGCACCAGGAGCTCTCAGCGGAGGCTGACACCCCAGCTGTGTGGATCCAGTGTGGTCACTTGGTGCCCTCTGTTGCTGATCCGGGACACAGCTCATAACCTCTGAGGAAGAAGGAAGGGGAACCAGTCAGTGTTCAATTGGTTGAAGAATACTGCTGTGTTTATTCAGTTGGGACCTCTCTCTCTCAGTGCCTGAAAAAATCAGATTTGGCCTTTCTCTGAGAAAAGAAAATGCCCTGAGTTTTTCTCCCTCTTGTCCCATTATCCTGCCCTTATCAGGCTCCTCTGTGCCTCCATCAGCACCACCTGTCTCTGTTTCTACCACGGAAGGAAGTGAAAGGGCTGCAGGATTCAGGGTCAGGATGTAGAAGTGAAGCCCAGTGTCCCCTCTTCCAGAGAGGATTCAGAATCCAGATCTGGAAGTGAAGCCCAGTGCCCCCTCCTCCAGAGACAGTAGGAGCCTCCCAGAGAGGTCAGCTCCTGCTCCTGCCAGACTGGACACGGAGCTCACACACAGCCCTTCTCCCCCTTAGTTCACAGACCTCCTTCCCTGCACAGGCAGGTGCTCACCCAGCAGGGTGTGTCCCACTTGCAGCTCAGCATCCCTCCCTCCCAGCCCTGAGCTTGCAGCTTCTAACTGGAAAGTCCACTCGGAAGCCCAGGGCACCAGAAGGCCCAGCCTGGAAAAGCATGCCTGCCACATGATCTATTGCTCCCCTGCCTACAACAGCCCATGCAGGGAAGACTCAGAATCACTGGCCCTCTGCACCTGCCCAGGCTCTCAATCTGCACTTTTGCTTCCTCCTTCCTGTGTGGTCTAACCGCCCCTGGGAACCCAGATCTTCCCCAAGGGCTCTTTTTTCTTGGGGCTGCCCTGGACTCCCTACCTTCAGTCCTGCCAAAGACTCACCTAGGCCACAACCCTCACAGGCCACATGGGCCTTCTTCCCAAAGCAGAAGAAGGGGTTTCTTGAGATCCTGCAGTGTGGACTGTCTGCCTGCCCTCTGCACCCTGGGATTCCATGGCCACAATCCAGATCTCCCACAGGAGGCACTCCTGTAGAGGGACATCCAAGTGTGATATTTAGTGCACATAACCACATGGGCACTGGAGAGCTGCCTTTCACACCATACAGCTAAAATTGGGAACACCCTTACTGAGATTCAACATTCAAAGTAGAAATTTGCAAAAATAAGCAATAGGACTTTCCCTCTCTTTTCTGGGGCACAGTCCTAGTGACATTCCAGGCAACCATCTCTGACCATAGGAAAGTAGAACTAACATTTCCCTTATTGCCCCTGTTGGAGAGGCCACAGGTGGGAGCAGCTGAGATCACAGGCCTGTCTGGGATGTAGGGACCCTTACCCGGAGAGTTACCTAGATGGGACCCTCCTGTGGGATAGTCTGCCCTAGACTGTGGGACCAACACCCATAGGGGCTACACTGGAAAATTTCAGACATAGCAGGAAAGCAGTGACCACAGCTGCCCCATAATGGGCGGGTCTCTTTATCCAGATGGTCAGGGACATCAGCTATTCTCCTATCCATGTCATCATCTGCAAGACCACTCCAGGAGGAATAGCTGTGTGGTAGGGACAGGGTGGGGACTGGGAAGCCCAAGTGACCCAGAGGACACACTCAGGAGATAGCTCCTGAGGAGGGACTGCTGATGCTGCACACACAGAAAGGCGACTAGCTGTGCTGCAGAGCCACGGGCCTGCTCTACACGGGCCTCACAGGGGCTGCACCAGCAGGGCTATGGCCCTGTGGGCCTTTTTCTTGGTTCGTTCATGAGAGCTGGAGAGACTGGGGGCGAGCGGAACAGACAGTAAAGGGCCAGAGGCATCACCTCTCACGGGATTCCTCTCAAGTTTCTAAACATCCAAAGATCACAGCTCATTTATTCTGTATCCCCAAGGCCATGAGAATCTAGCCCACACCAATCAGCCCACTGTCCCCAGCACAGCCCCCTGGTCAAGCCAGCAAAGTCTGAGAGAGAGATGGGGACTGGGGAGACAGCAGGAGCCACAGCCACACTGCTGCTCACACCTCACCCTGCATCCAGAGCCTGAAGCTGGACCTTCAAAAATGTTGACAGCCCTGTGGAGGCAAGACTAAGGGATACAGCTGGAGACATGGTTCCCATCCCCTCACAAACCCACAGACCTCCATCCCCTGTTCCAGAAGGCTGGTCACCTCCACTGCTCTCTGTGCAGTGGGAGGCATGAGGGACACTACATCCCAAACAGGCCCTGCTATCTCCAGCCACTGGCCACTTTTCTCACCTGAATCTTGGGCAGCAGATTTTGTCTTCCATTTCTTGTACAAGTGGACACAAACAATAATCACAATCACAGGAACAGCAGCAGCAACATATAGGAGGAAGGTGGGCCACTGGCTCTGAAGCGGCTGTGCAGTCCCTGAAAGCAGGCTTGTCACACTCTGGGTACTGGAGCCTCAGGGCCTCTCCCCTCTCACCACCCTGGTCACTGAGGGACCTGGTTGGGAACCCCTGCTGGGACCACCCAGGCTCACCACAGGACACAAGCCAGTGCTCTACTTCCCACTGTGTCCCACATGGCAGCTGAACCTCTCCTGTCCTTGGGGAATTTTGGTGGACACCCAGTTCTTTGAGGTCCCATTCCCATGGGAAAAGACACCCCCAGACCGCTGAGGATCCTGGCACAAGGGTTTCCCATCCTTGAGCCGGCTCACAGAGATATCCCGGGGATAGAACCCCAAAGCACAGCATGTCACACTGATGGTGTCCTCCAAGTCCTCACCATAGGTCACATTCACTGCTGGAAACACTGGAGAAAAAAGGGCAGAGCTAGTCAGGCATGTGACCAGGAGTCACTCCCCTCTAAGGGAGGGAATGGGGCTGATCTTCTGCACTCTTCTGACTCTGGCCTAAGACCTCATTGACCCCAGACCTTCTACAAGTCTGTTCTCAGCCTTGGGCCTGAGTCCTCTGACCCACAGGAGGATGGGCTTTGGGCTCATGGCCTCAATTTCTTGCTTCCACATGTTGTCGAGGAGAGGGTGTTACAGGGACTCCTGGTTTGTGAGGTCATGAGGGGGCATTTTTGGGAATCCAGGGTTGTGGAGCCAGGTGGGTGCTCTCTATAATAGCAGGCTGGCATAGGTGGGGGATCACTAGTGTCTAGAAACATACACCCTCCTGTCTCTATCTAGTGGTGTAACAGGACAGGCAAATCACAACACAATAAACTCACACAGGGTTCCCTGGGCAGAGGTTCCAGGTGAGAGGGAGGAGCCCTTCCAGGAGACCAGATATCTCTGGAGTCTTCCACAAAGCTCTCCCTGCACCTGGGCCCAGAAATCCTTGCTTTGAGTGCCATCTGCATCCCAGGAATTCTTGACTTCCGTAGCCAAGGTCTGAGCCGAGGATGGCCGCACCGTCCAGCTGCGTGTCTCTGGATGATAGGAGAGGAAGGGCTCCCCATCATAGTGGAAATTCCAGAAGCCCCTGGTGTGGTTGTCCTCTTCAATCTTACAGCCCCAAGTCTCCTGGAGGGAATGAGACCCTGCCCCCACCCACCAGTCACTTCTCCATTCCCTGGGCCCCCTGCCTCCCTGCCCACCAAGTGAAAAATGCCAGCTCACAGAGGACCCCATCCTGGCTCTCCTCAGTGTCCCCTGTCCTGAGCTGCATGGAGCCCATTGCTTGCCCTCCCCAGTCAACTGCTATGAGAAGACACAGGACTCTGCTCTTTGCCACTAGTCTGCCTGGAGAAAGCTTGTTATCCTTGCTCCCATCCACACTCACCTCCTTTCTGCTCCTGTTGGGCATTGATTTCTGCCAGGATCACTTTTAGATTCTTGCCATGCTCTACCAACAACTGGATCACTGTGTCCCAGTTCTTAGTTCCCAATAGGTTTTCTGCCCATTGCCCCTGAGGCGTTGGACTTTCTTTATCATGACTATCATAGTGAAGGAAGAGCTGATGGTCCCAATAACCCTCAGCAACAGACCTTGATTGCACTGATCCACCATGGGACCTCACTGTGAGGTTATAGTGAAGACTGTGGGTCCCTGTGGAAGAGGAAGCAACAGATGACACCTCTTCCTGGAAACAACAGCTCATCAGTGCTCACCACAAAGGCACTGCTGTCCTGAGCACCCTGAGGAGGCAGCAAACACACACAGACAAAGAGACAGCAGAAAGGTTTCCAATACAATGAAGACAGGAAAGTAGAGAGGAAGGAGAGGGGAAGTGAGGAATGGAGAAAGGGGAAATGGAGAGGGGCAGCATGTAGGCCAGGGCCCAAGAGAGGGCCACAGACTTCCTGAGGGTATAGGAAGTGTTCAAGAGCAGAGGCTGGCTTACAAGGGACAGGAGGATCAGCAAGGCCAGAGGTGCATGGCATGAAAGGCCCAGGAAGGGTGGAAGTTGGGAGGACTCATGGTCACAGGTGTACAGCCCAGGCAGGGCAGAGGGACAAGAGGGGGTGCTGCCTCTGTGCAGACTTCTCATGGATAAAGTGGGACAGGCAGGGTGTGACAGTGGGAGGGAGGGTTGTGGCCCCAAAAGTTTTGATTGGGGTTGTACCCTAAAGGGATGTGAAGCAGTGACTGGGTCCAAATAAAAGATCAGCATCTGGAGGCCCCAGGTGGGGGAAGTAAATGGTCCTGCTAGCATCTCCTGGAAACAGGCAGGTGGCAGTGACACATCACTGCCAGGATGCATCAAAGACTTGATGTATCTTTTCAACAGAGGATGCAGGAAAAATTGGATTTCCACACACAAACAACGAAGTTGGACCCTTTACTTACTCATCTACAGAAATTAACTCAGGACTAGGGATGTACCTCAGTGACAGAGTGTTTGCCTGGCTTGTGCAAGTGCCTGGGTTCAATACCCAGAGTGTGTGTGTGCGCGCGCGCGCACACACACACACACACACACACACACACACACACACAAACTCAAAATGAAAAAAAAAAAGTAGACTATTAACCCAAACATTCTTAGAAGAAAACACATTACAGATCGATGTGGTGATGTATGTCTGTAATCCTAGCTACTGAGGAAACTGAGGCAGATGAATGTAAGTTCAAGGCCAACCTGGCAACTTAGTGAGACCCTATCTCAAATTAAAATTTTAAAAAGGCCTGGGGTAGCTCAGTTGTAGACTACTTACTACCATGAGAGAGAGCCTGGGTTCAACTCACAGTATATTTGTGTGTGAGAGTGTGTGTGTGTGTGTGTGTATGTGTGCATGCATGCATGCGTGTGTGTATATATATTAGAAAATACATTTGTAATAATCTTCATGACAAAGGATTTGACCATATTTTCAATGACATGACACCAAAAGCACAGAAAAGATAGAAAAAAATTGATAAATTGAACTCATTAAAATTAAAAACAGGGCTGGGGTTGTGGCTCAGCAGTAGAGCACTTGCCTAGCACGTGCATGGCCCAGGTTCGATCCTCAGCACCATGTAAAAATAAATGCATTGTGTACAACTAAAGCAAATAAATAAATATTTTTAAAAATTAAAAACATATGGGCTGGGGTTGTGGCAGTGATAGAGCACTTGCCTTGCATATATGAGGCACTGGATTCGATCCTCAGCACCACATAAAAATAAAGAAATAAAATAAAGGTATTGTGTCCATCTACAATTAAAAAATATTTTAAAAAATTAAAAACATCTGTACACTAAAGGATGCCCACAGAAATGGTGACCTGTAGGCTGGTGATATAGTTCAGTTGGTAGAGTGCTCGCCTCATTTGCACAAAGCCCTGGGTTCAATCCCCAACACCACCGAAAAAAAAAAAAAAAAAGGTGGCCTGAATGATGGGAGAAGATATTTGCAAGTCACATATCTAGTAAGAGAAGAACATTCAGAATATATGAAGAAATCCTGAGCTGGGATTAACTCAGAGCACTAGAGCACTATATCATTTGCCTAGCATGCGCAAGGGTCTGGGAATGATCCCAGCTCCATAAAACAAGCAAACAAAAAATAATCTCAACAACTCAAACATGAAAAAAAAAAGTGTTGAACTTATTCAGACTGAACAAAGGCTCTCTATAGCCAGTTCTTTGAGGATATTCACAAATAGCCAATAAGCACATAAAGAGATATTCAACATTAGCAGTCATTAGAGAAATGAAAATAAAAGCACAATAAGATTCCACTTTGTGGGCTGGGGTTGTAGCTCAGTGGCAGAGTGCTTGCCTAGCATGTGTGAGGCACTGGGTTCTATTCTCAGCACAACTGAGAATAGTTGTCCATGGACAACTGAAATATTTGTTTTTATAAAGGATTCCACTTTGTACACCATGTACGATCTTGAGGCAGGTGCACAAGTTGCACAAACTGGGGGAGGCCCTTCAAACTGGGAGGGTATGGAGGGGAGCTGGTCACACCCCAAAAGAGCATCAGGTTAGAAAACCATCACAGGGGCCGGGGGTGTTGCTCAGTGATGGAGTGCACTGTTGAAGCCATGGGTTCAATGCCCAACACAAAGAAATGAAGAAACAAACCAAAAAACATCCCAGGAGGAAAGCGGTGCTAGGAGAAGCCATAGTTTGGGAACACCAGGACCAACCAAATAGCAAAACACAGATTTTGGATTCATGGTGTGGGGAGCCAAAGCCCTCTGAAGTAAAGGAACCAAAAAGGAGGGGGAATGTCAGGGAGCAGGTGGACCAAGAGCCTTTTGCTGGTGTGGATGGAGAGGGGAGATGGGAAGGGCAAGAGAGATTAGTGGCCTGGGCTAGGGATGACCTGAGGTTGGGGATGAACATGGCATACAGGTGACTCTGAGAGAACCTGGGTTAGGGTGAGGACAGGGGTGTTGCTCTGGATGAAGACAGATGGGAGGGGCTGTCGTGATTGCAAAGGTCCCACCCAGTGGGGTTTGTGACAGATGAAAGTTGGTGAGGGCCAAGGCAGGTAGGCAGGGGGTGGTGAGGAAAAGGCCCCACAGCAGAGAGGTACAGAGGGATCAGGGAGAGACAGACTCCAGCACCTGCAGGGTGGAGAGTGGAGGCCTCAAAAAGGCAAGGGTTTGGATAAAGAAGTGGGCAAGGAACCATCAAGAGGGAGATGTCTGCACTGGAGGGAGGAGGAGGAGGTGGTGCTAAGAACCAAGGGAGGTCAAGGTGCTCTACACTGTGCTTAAAGCCAATGATGATCAGCACCAAGACTCCTGCTGGTGAGGGCTCAGAGCAGTGAGGATGAAGGGAAGACACCCTGGACAGAAGGCTCCACCAGAAATTTAGAGTAATCAGCTGGGAGTGTAACTCAGTGGCAGAGCACTTGCCTAGCATACTTGAGGTCATGGGTTTCATCTCCAGCACCACAAAAAAGAAAACAGAAAAGGGAAAAACAAAACCAGTTAGGTTTATCAAAATTCTAATTTCATTCTACACATAAATGAATAAAAATTCTAAAATTCACATGGCACCATAAAAGACCCTGTTATGGCTTAGATAAGAGGTCATGTATGAGATAATGCAAGAAAGTTTAGAGGTGAAATGATTGTGTTATGAGAGTCTTAACCTAATCAGCACATTAATCCCCAGATAGGATTAACAGGGTGGCCAGGCATGGTGGTACACACCTGTAATCCTAGTGGCGCAGGAGGATCATGAGCTCAAAGGCAGCCTCATCAATGGTGAGGTGCTAAGCAACTCAGTGAGACCCTGTCTCTAAATAGGGCTGGATATGTGGCTCAGTGTTTGGGTGCCCCTGAGTTTAACCCCTGGTAACCCCCACACCCCCAAAGGAGGTTTAACAGGGTGGTAATTGTAGGCAGGTAGGGTTGGGTGGAGGAGGTGGGTCACTGGAGATATATTTTGTCCTTGTTGAGTGGAGCTCGCCCTCTCTGCTTCCTGGTGCCATGTCCTGACTGCTTTCCTCTACCTCAGTCTTCTGCCATGATGTCCTGCCTTCCCTCGGGCCCTGAGGAATGGAGTTGGCCATCTACGGAAAGACCCACGAAACTGTGAACCCCCAAATAAACCTTTCCTCTTCTAAAATTTTTGTGGTCAGGTCTTTTGTTCATAGCAGAAAAAAAGTTAACTAAAACAGACCCCCCCCAAATCAAAGCGATATTGACCAAAAAGGACAATGTTGGGAATATCACAATGCCAATTTCAAAATTGATTACAAATACAGTAAATAAAACAGCATGGCATTGGCATGAAAGCAAATACAATGACCAATGGATAAGAACCCAAAAATAAACCCACCCATGTATAGTGCATGGCTTTTTTTTTTTTTTTTTTTTTTTTTTTTTTTTTGTGTACCAGGGATTGAACTCAGGGGCACTTGACCACTGGGTCACATCCCCAGCCCTTTTTTGTATTTTATCAGAGACAGGGTCTCACTGAGTTGCTAAGTGCCTCTCCATTGCTGAGGCTGGCTTTGAACTCGCGATCCTCCTGCCTCAGCCTCCCAAAGTGCTGGGATTACAGGCATGCGCCACCACGCCCGGCTTAGTGCATGGATTTTTGACAAAGATGCCAAGTATACAAAATGGGACAGGGCTATCTCAACAAAAGCTGTTGAGAAAATAAGATATTCACAAACATAAGAATGAAAATGGACCCTTATGTCAGCCCTTATTCAAGAATCAAACTCAAAATGCTTTAAAGATCTAAATGTTAGACCTGAAGCAAGGTATGATAGAGCAGGCCAGTAATTCCAGCTACTTGAAAGGTTAAGGCAGGATGAGCACATGTGTTCAAGACCAGCATGCAAAAGAGCAAGAAACCTTACCAAAAGAACAAAAGTCCCACTTGAAATTATAAAGTTGCAAGAATATAACACAGGAGCAAAGTCCAGGACATTGATCTGGACAGAACTTTCTCAGCTATGATCCCCAAAGCACAGGCAACCATAGCAAAAATAGAACAATGGGATAGTGTTAAACTAAAATGCTTTTAGCCACACACACACACAAAAAGAAAACAATGAGAGTGAAAAGAAAATTCACACATTGTGAGAAAACATTTACAAATCATACATCAGATAAAGGGTAACTATCAAAAACATACAAGGAACTCAACTTCTCAATAACAAAACAAGGAATGCTATAAAAAATGATCAAAGAAGAGAGATTCAAGATAGTGGATTAGAGGACGTCTGCATTTCCAGTTGATCTCTGGATCAGGATGCAAGCAGTAGGAGTACTGCTTCTCAGTGAGGTGGGTGAAAGAGGAAATTCACTGAAATTCAGTAGACAGTCAGAGGTTCTTAGAGACTCATAAATTCAGGTGCATTGAACAAAGATGTAGAAATACATTGGAACCAAGCTGGTTGTGGTAGTGGTATTGGTTCATCACAGAGGGAAGGGATAAGACAAGCAGAGAAAAAACACACACACACATACTTGGCACAGAAAAATATGAAGATCAGAAAAGTAGTATGTGTTTAGCTGATCCAGACGCTGCATGGTGAATGGGTGTTTGTTTCTCAATTTGCAAGCAGAGAGAGTTGAGGTGGGAACCATTTTGAGGAGGCCACACTGCAGCTTGCTGCTGCCAGAGCCCAGGAGATCCTAACAAATATCACCATATTGTCCCGACAAGCACCTACAGTGTGGCCTGGGTGGCACCTAGAACAATGAGTGAACCAGGCATAGAGAATGCTGTACCCAGGGGGATACAAGTCTGAAATAAGGAGAACTGCAACTCGCTTTCCCACTGAGTCTGGTGGCTCACATAACCAGCTGAAGAGGGTTGGGAATCTGAAGAGGTAGGCATGAGCACACTCAGGGATTAAGCCTGGGAAGGCCATATTTGTGGGCAGCTGAGTGTGTGAGACCTATGTAGGGTTGGCTCCCCTGCCCCACAAGTAGAGTTCTTGGGAGGCTCTAGAGATCCAAACTCCCAGCAGAGATCTGCATCTGCCTGGCCATAGAGGTGTGTTGATCTAATCTCTCCAGAGCAGATACCATCCAACAAAGTTCCTAAAGCCTGTACAGACCCAAGACACAGCCACCAGATCTCCCCTTTTAGAACACTGCAGCAGCCTTGCCCTGGTCTAATGAAAAAAATCTGGTCTAATGAAGAAAACTCCAATTAACAGTACTTCCCAGGCTGGGTCTATAGTTCAGTGGCAGAGCACTTGCCTTGCATGTGTGAGGCACTGGGTTCTATCCTCAGTACCACATAAAAATAAACAAACAAAATAAAGGCATGATGTCCATCTACAACTACCAAAAAATAAAATAAAATAAAATAAAAAAAAAACAACAAACAAACAAACAAAAAACAGTACTTAACATTCCATCACCCCTTATACTGGTAAGAAGTTGAGAGCTATTTCACCCAGCTTCAGTTTTAAACCACTCTTGCTGGCAACATTGTGAGCAATAGGAAAAGAGGAAATGGGTTAACAACTCCCAGTGCTTGGTCTGTCTCTCTTCATATAGCCCAAGAAGAAATGGAAAGAATGACACTTGGACAAAGGCAGTGACCATCCATCCTCATCAACAGTTTTGACCACCTCAGTGGAGAAAATTCTTTTATTTTTCACTAAGAACTACCTTTGTTTTTTGGTGGTGGTCTTGCTATGCTGATTATTTCATGAATACATATCAGTACATACATATTTGTTTTCTTTTTTCTCACTTTGAGCATTTTTAAGCACTACTTATTTTTCCTTTTCTTTTGAGAGTTAGGGTTGATTTTTATTTTGGTTTTGTTTATTTATTTATCATGTTTCTCTTTTTCTCCTTTCTTTTCCTGCTAATAGCCAAACTCTCTTCTTCTCTTTCTTTCTCCCCTTTCCTTTTTCCCATTTATTTTTTCTCATCCCTCTTTACAGGCAAAACTTGCTACATCTCTTCCATATTCACTCTGTTCACATTTTAACACTGTAAACTTTCCTTTACTATCCTATCACATTTTCTTCTCTCTTAACAGTATTTTTACCAACTCTTAGAATACCCAATTTATATAACTGCTGCTCACACCATTCATGTTCTTGCATTGATTAGTACTATGGTGGCATAGTTAACACCTATTGTTTATTTTAATGCCAGATCTAGTTTATGGCTATTTATGGTTTTGCTGTTGGCAACTGCTGACCCCACTATTCCTGTTTCTGTGGTAATTAGTGTTGTAGATGTCATAGTAAGCACCACATATTGATTTTAACACTGTATATTGTCTGTCTCAGTTGTTCAGATGCTTTGTTTCTCCGTTTTTGTGAGGTGCTTAGAATCTAGAGGAAAACTACAGGATACAGGGTAGATATTCTGTTGCTGAAAGAAACCCAGCAAAGAGACAGCACATCTTGCAACACACACAAATTAATCACACTAACTTCATCACTATTTAGTACAAAGAATAGAAGAGGAAAAAAATCCAATTAAACACCAAATGCCATGTGGGGATGGCTGGGGGGTGGGGGAGTGGGTTGGGCCTTGAGTGCCAATCCTGGACATCCACTCTGACAGCAAAAACAGAGAAAATGAACACAAAGGCTTTGGGTACCACACTGCTGAGGGTTCTCAAACCAGAGCACTCTAGGACTGTGTCAAGAAAAGGCTGTGCCCTAAAAAGGCCCACACATAAGAGCAAAAGAGAAATCCATTCCAATAGATGCATAAAACCCAACACAGGAATACAAGAAGTATAAAAAAAAAGGTAAGACAACACTTCCTAAGTTCATAACTCACCAGAATATGACTCTAAAGATATTCAAATAGATGAAATATTGGATTAAAAATTCAAAACAATGATTATTAAAATGGTCAATGAATTTCAGGAAAACAACAGAATGAATTAAAGAAGCCAGCAAAGAGTATAAAAGAGATATTCATTAAGAAGACAGAGATATTGAAAAAGAACCAAACAATAATCTTGGAAATGAAGACACAATAAGTCAAATAAAATCTTCAGTTGAAAGTCTCTCTAACAGAGCTGACCATGCTGAACACAGAATCTCTGAGCTTGAAGACAAAGTGGCAGGCCTTGAACATCTAGAAAATATTACAAAGAATAAGTACAGTGAACAGAATTAAAAGAACTCTGAGACAACATTGAGAGGTCAAATTTAAGAACCATCAGAATTGAAGAGGTTCATGAAAGGCAAGCAAATAGCATGGATAACATCTTCAGGGAGATGGCAGAAAAGTTTTCAAACCTTGAGAATGAAAGGACATCCAATACAGGAGGCATTGAGAACCCCAAAGAGACAACATGAAAAAGGAACCTATACAGAATATATCATAATTAAAATGCTAACATACAGAGCAAAGATAAAATGTTAAAAGCCTCTTGGAAAAATGTCATGTCACATTTAAAGGCAAGTATATCAGAATTACTTCTGATTTTTTAACACAAACACTAAAATCCACGAGGGCTTGAATGATGTGCTCCAAGCCCTGAAAAAAAAAAAAAAAAAAACTGTATATACCAAGATGGTATATACAGCAAAGCTTTCCTTCAGAATCTGAGTGGAAATAAGAACTTTACACTAAGGAGAAACAAAAAGAATTCATGAGTACTTAGTTGGTCCCATAGAAAATATTTAAGCACATGATTCTCACAGAAGAAATCTAAAACAAACCCAGAGTTCACAAATGGACACGTCTCATTTGAAGAGTTGTTAAGCAAATGAGAAACAGGACAAATTAAACATTAGAAATAAATCAAAATGGCAGGAAATAATAGACAGCTCTCTGTAATAACATGAAATGTAGATAGTCTTACAGCTCTCTAACTAAAAAATGTAGGCTGGCAGAATGGTTTAAAAAACAAGACCCAACTACATGTTGTTTGTAAGAGGCTCAACTTATAAGCAAAGACAGCCACAGGCTGAAAGTGAAAGGACAGAAAATAATATGTCATGCAAATGGAGCCCCAAAAGAAAGCATGAGTTTATACTCTTGCATCCAACAAAACAGACTTCTAGCCAAAATTAATCAGAAGAGACAAAAGTCACTTCATAATGGTAAAGAGAACAATCCAACAAGAAGATATGACTATAATAAATATTTGAAAGCCAAAAGGTGGTGCACCTAATTATATAATATAGTCACTACTTACATGAAACACTCAGATAGACCACAGTACAATAATACTGGTTGATTTCAACACACTTCTCTCACCAGTAGATAATTCATCCAGACATAAATTCAGTAAAGACTCTTTGGACCAAAAACATATTATAAATCAAATGGACTTAACAGACTTCTAGAGAATATTTTATCCAACTATAGCCAAATACACTTTCTTCTCAGCTGTTCATGGACCTTTCCACAAACAGACCATACATTGGGCCACAAAGAAACCCATATCAAATTTAAAAAATTGATATAATTCCCTGCATCTTATCTGATCATAATGGAAATCAACACCAAAAAATAGCTTTAGAAACTATAAAAACATGTAGACATTGAATAATACACTTTTGAATGATGAATGAGTGATAGAATAAATCAGGAGAGAAATTTTAAAATTCTTTGAGTCAAACAAGAATAGTGATACAACATACCAGAACCTTGGCCACACTGAACACAGTTCTAAGAGATACAATAATTATGAGTGCCTAGATTGGAAAAATCAGAAAGATCCCAGATAAACAATCAAAGGATACATCTCAAGACCCTTGAAAAACAAGAACAAACCAATTCCAAAACCGGTAGAAGAGAGTAAATGATTAAGATCAGAGATGAAATTGATGAAATAGAGAATACAAAAACAATAAAAGGATCAATGAAATGAAGAGCTGTTTTGTTTTAAAGATAAAGAAGATTGATAAAGCCTTAGCCAAATAACCAGAGAGAGAGAGAGAGTGTGTCAAATTAGAAATGAAGAAGGAGAAAGCACTACAGATATCAAAGAAATCCAGATAATTATTAGGGACAGTTTTATACTCCAATACATTGGAAAACGTAGGGGAAAAATGGATACATTTCTACACACATATGACTTGCCAAAATCAAATCAAGAAGACAAAGAAAACTTACACAGACCAATAACTAGCAATGGGATAGAAGCAGTAATAATAAGCCATCTGTTATGGTCTGGATATGAGGTGTCCCCAAAAGCTCATGTGTGAGACAATGGAAGGATTTTCAGAGGTGAAGTGATTAGATTAGAGAAGCATGACCTAAGCGGTGGATTAATCCAGAAGTAACTGTAGGCAGACAGGGTGTGGATCACTGATTTGGGTCACTGGGAATGTATGTTAGGGGCTTATATTGTATAAGTGAAGCTCTCTCTCACCCTTTCTGCTTCCTGATGATATGTCCTGAGCTGCTTTCCTCCTACATACCCTTCCACCATGATGTTCTTCCTCACCCAGGGCCCAGAACAATGGAGTTGGCTGAGATCTCTAAAATCATGAGTGCCAAAAAATGTTTCCTCCTCTAAAATTGTTCTTGTCAGAACTTTTGTTCACAGTAACAAAAAGGCTGACTAAATACCATCCAACAGCAAAAACCCCCAGAACACAATGATTCTCTGCTGAATTCTACAAAAACTTTAAAGGAGAGCTCAAATTATTCCATGAAACATAATGGGATAGAAGACTTCAAATTCATTCTATGAAGCCAGTATCAATAACTATTAGGCCAAAGCCAGTATCACTACAGATCAAAATCTCTAATGATGCAAAAATTCTTAATAAAATACTAGCAAGTTATATTCAACAACATATTAAGATATTAAGATAATTGTACATCATGACTAAGATGGATTTATCCCAAAGATGCCAAGATGGTTTTAACTTTCACAAACCAATACATGCAATATACCACATAAATAAAATTAAGGACAAAAATCACATGCTCATCTCAGTGGATACAGAGAAAGCCTTCAACAAAATTTGGAACTCATTCATGATAAAGACACTGAGGAAACGAGGCATAGAAGGAACTTACTTCATCATAAAGACTATAATCAACAAACCCAAAGCTAATATCATAGTGAATGGGGAAAAACTGAAATCATTTCCTTGAAAATCTGGAACAAGAAAAGGATGTCTACATTCATCACTTGTATTCAATGTATTACTAGAAATTCTAGATGGAACAGATAGGTAAAAGAGGAAATCAAAGGGATAAAAATAGGAAAAGAAGAAGTTGAATTATCAGTGATTGCAAATGAAACAATCCTATACTTAGTAGATCCAAAAAGCTCCACCAGAAGACTGCTAGAACCAATAAACAAATTCAGCAAAGTAACAGGTTACAAAATCAACATACAAAAAATCAATAGCTTTCCTATGCACTGATAACAAATCTCCTGAGAAATAAATTTTTTTTAAAAAAGCAATCCTGTTCATAATATCCTCCAAAAATAAAATAACTGGGAATAAATCGAACCAAGGAGGTAAAAAAAAAAAAAAAAACCCTCTACAATGTAAACTATAGAACAATGAACACAGAAATTGAAGACACAAGAAGATGGAGAGTCCTCCCATGTTCATAGATAGGAAGAATGAATATTGCTAAAATGAACATAAAACCAAAACCAAGACAAGATTCAATGCAATCCCCATTAAAATACCAATGACAATTCTTTTTCACAGAACTAGAAAAAAAAAAAAAACAGTTCTAAAATGCAGTTGGAAGAATCAAAAACCCAGAATAGACAAAGCAATTCCAAGCCCAAAAGGCAATGCTTAGAGGCATCACAACATCTGACTTCAAATTATGCTACAGAGCAATAGTACCAAAACTGCATGGTACTTGGCATAAAAACAGATACAATACCAATGGTACAGAATAGAAGACACAGAGACAAACCCACACAGATACAGTCATCTGATCCTTGACAAAGGTGCTAAAACATACATCGGAGAAAAGACGGCCTTTTAAACAAATGGTATTGGAAAACAGGCTATATCCATATGTGGAAGAGTGAGGTGTGACTTTTATTTCTTACCCTGCAAAGTCAACTCAAAATGGATCAAAGTCATAGGAATTAGGCCAGAAACTATGCAACTCCTAGAAGAAAACAGAGGTTTAACACCTAACATATAGGTACAGGCAATGGCTTTCTCAATAGGACACTTAAAGCTCAGAAAATGATGCTAAGAGTTAATAAATGGGATGGCATTAGATGAAAAAGCTTCTGCACAGCAAAGAAAACAGTTAAGACAGTAAAGAGAGAAGTTACACAATGAAAGAAAATCATTGCTAGCTATTCTCTGATAGAGGATTAATATCCAGAATATATAAAGAACTCAAAAAACAGCACCATAAAAAATAATCCACACACAGACAAACCCACGTAAATATGGTTATCTCATACTAGACAAAAGTGCCAAACACATACATTGGAGAAAAGATACCCTCTTCAACAAATGGTGCTGGGAAAACTGGAAATCCATAGGTAGCAAAATGAAATTAAACTCCTATCTCTCACCCTGCACAAAAATCAACTCAAAGTGGATCAAAGACTTAGCCACTAGACCAGAGACCTTGTGTCTAATAAAAGAAAACATAGGCCCAAATCTTCATCATGTTGGCTTAGGACCTGACTTCCTTAACAAGACTCCTAAAGTGCAAGAAGTAAAATTAAGAATCAATAAATGGGATGGATCAAAGTAAAAAGCTTCTTTTCCGTAAAGGAAACAATCAATAATGTGAAGAGAGAACCTACAGAATGGGAGAAAATCTTTACCACATGCACCTCAGATAGAGCACTAAAGTCCAGGACATATAAAGAACTCAAAAAACTTAACACCCGCCACAAAAGCCCAAATACAATCAATAAATGGGCCAAGGAACTGAACAGACACGTCTCAGAAGAAGATATACAATCAATCAACAAACATGAAAAAATGTTCGTCATCTCTAGCAATTAGAGAAATGCAAATCAAAACTATCTCACTCCATTCAGAATGGCGATTATCAAGAATACAAACAATAATAAGTGTTGGTAAGGATGTCTGGGAAAAGGTACACTCATGCATTGCTGGTGGGACTACAAATTGATGCAACCACTCTGGAAAGCAGTATGGAGATTCCTCAGTAAACTTGGAATGGAACTGCCACTGGACCCAGCTATCCCACTCCTCAGTTTGTACCCAAAGGACTTAATGTCAGCATACTACAATGACGCAGTCACATCAATGTTTATAGCAGCTCAATTCACAATAGCTAAACTATGGAACCAACCTAGATGACCTTCAACAGATGAATGGGTAAAGAAAATGTGGTGTGTATACACACACACACACACACACACACACACACACAATGGAATATTGCTCAGCCTTAAATAAAATTGAAATTATGGCATTTGCAGGTAAATGGGTAGAACTGGAGAATATTGTGCTAAGCAAAATAAGCTAAACTCAAAATACCTAAGGCCAAATGTTTTCTTTGATAAGCAAATGCTGATTCATAATGGGGATGGGGGTGGTGGTGGGGAGTGGGGTGGGGTGGGGGGTGAGGAAGGAAGGGAGGAATGAAGGAATTTTGGATTGAGAGGAGGAGTGTGGGAGGAGGGGAGGGGGTGTGGGATGTGGGAAGGATGGTAGAATGAGAGGGAAATTATTACCCCATATACATGTATGAGTACACTACTGGTGTTACTGGGTACCATGTATAGCCAGAGGAATGAGAAGTTGTGTTCCATTTGTATACAATGTGTCAAAATGAATTCTACTGTCATGTATAACTAATTAGAACAAATTAAAAAATAAAATAAAAAAATAATAATCCAATTAATAAAAGGGCAAATCAACTATACAAGACACTTCTCAAAAGATATACAAATGGCTAACAAATACATGAAACCATCATTAGCAATTAGGGAAATGTCCATCATAACTACACTGAGATTTCATGCCACTTCAGTTGGAATGGCAGCCATCATGAATACAAACAATACTAAGTGCTGGAGAAGATGTGGAGAAAGAACAACACTGTTGGTAGGGTTGTAAATTAGTACAACCACTATGGAAATCGGCAAAAGCCCTAATTGTTCGAGGGACTTGGCCCAAAATCTAGCTCTCGGGATTTGGCCCAAAATCTCACCCGCAGGATGTAGCCCACAATCTCCTGAGAGTTGGACCCGGATCAAAAATAGACTTACTCGGGGAGAGAACTCTCTCCAGCGCCATTTTCTGGTTGAGCAAGTGAGACTTAACCCGAGAGGGAACGTGCAGAGTGAAGGCCATTTTGTGTGTGTGTGTGTGTGTGTGTGTGTGTGTGGCGGTGATTGCAGGAGTAAATGTTGCTGGAGCCGAAGAGAAAAATAAAAGAGCTTTTTCATTTACATCCTGCCTCCTATTTTTCTCCCGCAGTATCTCTTCAGGGCAGCTACAGAAATCAGTATGGAAGTTCCTCAGTAGACTAGGAATGGAACCATCATCCCAAAATTTATTCTACAGAATGAAAGTCACCATACTATAATGATACATGCAAACTCATGTTTACAGCAGCACGATTCACAACAGCCAAAGTATGATACTAGCCTAGATCTCCATCAGTGGATGAATGGATAAAGAAAACATGGTATATATAAAGAATGGAGTTTTACTTAGCCATAAGGAAGAATGAAATTTTCCATTTTCAGGAAAATGGATGGAACTTGACAACATTATGTTAAGCAAAATAAGCCCAACTCAGTAAGTCAAGGGTCATGTGTTTTCTCTCTTATGTGGAAGCTAGAGAAGAAAAAATCAAAAGGGGTGGAGGGTCTCATGAAAATTGAAGGGAAATCAGTAAAGGAACCAGGGGAAGGAGGAGGAGATGGAAAGGGGAAATACTGGGAAATGATATTAGACAATTACATTGTTATATTGTGTACATGTATGAATATGTAACAACAAATCTCACCATTATGCACCAATAAAAAATATGGACAACAAAATATGGAAAAAGAGCCAGGCACTATGGTGCATGTCTGTAATCCCAGCTACTTGGGAGGCTGAGGCAGAAGCATTCCTTGAGCCAAGGAGTTTAAGGACAGCCTGGTCAACACAGCAGACCCACCTCCAAAATAAAACAAAACAAAAGAATACACTGTGGCAAATATACAGGAAGAACACTAATCAGTTTTAACACCACCATCAACAACAAAAAGGTAATTAAGGCTGAGGATGAAATTCAGAGATAGAAGGATTGCCTAGCAGACACAATACCCTGGGATCAATCTCTAGCATATTTTTAATTTTTAAAAAGGACCCTAAGAACAGAAAATTGGGTCATTTTTGACAATATAGATAAATCTAGGGGGCATTAAGAGAGAATAAAACAGATACACAAATGATCTCACTTATATGTGGAGACTGGGGCAGGCAAGAGGGGTGCTGATTAGCACAGGTAGAGATAAAGAGAAGAGGGGAGACACTGATCAAGGGATACTAAGTTTCAATTAAATAGCAGGAATAATTTCTGTGCCATTCTATAGCACATCAAGATAACTACAGTAAATAATAATGTAGTGTATGTTGAAAAATAGCAGAGAGAGGATTTTAAATTATCTGATCACAAGAAATGATAAATATTTGAGGTGATGGATATGCTAATTACTGATTTGATCATTATAAAATGTGGATGTGTATCAAAATATCACTTTACATCCCATAAATATATACAACTATGTGTTAACAAAAAGAAAATAAAACTTAAAAAAACACAATTCAACTAAAAATCTTTCTTTCTTTTTTTTTTTTAACAGCAAAGTTTGGGGCTGGGAAGGGGCCTGGGGTTGTTTACAGCAGCATTGGATACAGCTTCTTGTAGGCAAAGACTCACAGAAATGGAGGAAGTATCTCCACTGGGGAAGGAGGGGAGATTAGGGGCAGATACCCTAGAAATAGATCAGAAAACTGCAGGTAGAGGGGAAAACAGGACAGGCAGGGTGGGGTGTGTGAGGCAGGCCGCTGAGGAAGCACGGAGAGATCTGGTGAGAACACTGGAGTTCATATTAGGGTAAGGGGGTGCAAGAGGGAGAAGACCCCGCCCCCCAGGCAGCTGGAGGCCAGGAGACCTTGAAGGTGGAAATGAGAGAAGTCACAGGAAAAATCTCTTGGTCCAGAAGTCCTCAGCTTCTAACCTCCCTCAGTCTGAGTGTTTGGAGCGGCCACAGTGCCACAAGACAGGAAGGGCAGTGGGAGCCTGGGATGTCCCTACCAGCTCCTGGCAGGAAGAAAGGAAGACCCCTATTTCCAGGTACTGAGGACTCCAGTGAGAACACGCTGCTGACTCCGGGAAGAGGACAGGGCTTCGGGGGACTGGAAACTGTCCCCTCACTGGTGGGAAGTGGTCCCATGAAAGGCAGAACTCCAGGGGTCCTTGAATATCTCTTAAAGGAGTAAAGCTGAAGGCGACCCGGGACTCCAGGGCATCCCAAGGGTCGGGATTTTCGTTAAAGGAAGAGCAAGTCTCAGAGAGGAGGGAGGAAAGCAAGTTACGACACAGATCCACATGCGGGAGGGCTTGGAGGGGTACGCCCTGAAAAGCGGCTTTGAGGTTTTGGGGCAAATTGGTGGCGTCTAGTCCCGCACCCTCCCGCACCCCTCCAGAGCCGGCCAAACTGGGTACACGCTCGCTAGAAGCCGCCCACCGAGGATTCGCCAGGCTTCTCTCGCTCTGAAGACCCACAAGGAGCCCACTCACCAGCGGTGGCACCCAGGGGTGCACAAATGGCGGCGCCGGCCAGGAGCAGCACGACAGGGTTCAGCCCCATAGTTGGCGAATTTGCCACCCTCCCAGATGATCTGAAGCTTGTCAGAGAGTTCGAGATGATCTGAAGCTTGTCAGAGAGTTCGCGCAAAGGGAGGCACAGGTGGAGTTTAACTGTTTGGGGGTGTGGCTCAGTAAGCACTCACCCAATGAGGACAGATGTCCTGACCAATCAGGAGCAGAGAGGGAGGAACTGCACTTAGAACTTTCCTGCAAGCACAGCACCAAGGCTAAACTATTCCAAAGACACTGCAAAATACCCACCGCGTCCCACCAGCTTGAATGTCCAGAAAAGCGCCCGTGAATCCCCAGGTAGGTTAGACGCGCAGGTAAGGGTAGCTAGGTGAATGCTGTAGCGTCAGATTATGAACAACTGCCATGGCCCAACCTTAGAAACACTGACATCACTGGGAACCTAGTGGAATCTCTGTGCACAGAGAAGCAGGGGTCTCCCCAAGCTCCTTTATCATCTCACCATCAATGGTGGGCTCTGGCTTGTTTCTTGCATGGCACATTTCTGGAAGAGCCAAGCCTTGTTACTCTCCCAGCACACTGCCCTCAATCAAGTACAGCCTTTCTGGCAGTGTCACCTGTAACCAGATTACAAGAACTCTTTGCAGATTTCAGCCACCTCAGCTCTCAGAAGCACCTTCTGCACTAAAATCTCCCAGGCTCCAAACTCCCTTAGAAGTTTCAGCCATTCTAATCTGCTCCTTCTCCTGCCATTGACTCCAAGATCCAGCCAGGTCTCCTTTCCTCTGGCCACATCCTGTAACTGCCTTAGCTATCCCAGGGCAACTCAGGATCACATCAGGCTGCTCCCCCATGAGCCAATCCAACATCAACCAGTCTCCCTTAGGGCATCTGTATCTCTGGGCCCATTTGGCCCTCATATAGACAGGTCTATAAGCCCACTCTACACCTTTCCCACTACTATAGAGTCCTCCCCGCCCCTTTTCCTACTTCTCTTGACAGCATCACCACCCTTGGTCACTTCTAATTGACCCTTTCCCCTGCTTCTCTGGCCTCCCCAGGCAGCTCCTAAAACCCTTTTTACAGCTTCACAGTCACTACCTTGGTCCAGACTTTCAACTACCTTTATCCTACAATACTGCAAAGGCTTCTTCCTACATACTGTGCCTATCTCCAGTTGTCACCATAATACCCCAGGTCAGCCCACAGCAGCTGCATCTGTTGATTTTGACACAGGATACTTCTATTCTCCCATCAAAGCCCACAGGTGCCACAACCTGCTGTCTAGCATCACCCTCTCCCCATTTCTCTGGTGATATCTGCTAGGCTGAATTCAAAGCAGGCTCCTCTGGTCTCCTTACCCTGTCTCAACAGGATGCTACTGCAAAGCAGTCTCCCTGGGGGACTGCTCCTGCCTCTGCCTTCCATCCATCAGACCTCTCCACATCTTTTAAACATTCCCAAGAAGATAACGGTGATGGAGGCACAACCTCGTGATTATACTAAAAATCACTGAATGACACACTTTCAATGTGTAAATTCTGCTAAATGAATTATATCTCAGTAATAATAGTAATAATCATGCTTACCAGAAAGCTCCTTCTGCTGAAGTTTGCCTTGTCATTCAACACTCTTTTCCTTCCACTCTGCCCTTAGGACCCCCCTAGACTCACAAGAATACCTGGGGCTTTCTCTGAGTTGACCTTGGGCACCAATGCTGAGTTCCTGAATACAAACTGAAACCACAGTTAGGCGTGGTTTGAAGTTTTTGGTGCCAAACTTTACTGGATGCCTGAAGATCATGTCACCCCTACTTGAACCAAAGAAAATAAAAACTGTTGGTTGATATAAAAACAGATTGTAGGTGCTTGTGGGCACTTGGAGTCGGGCGAGCTGCATCTGAGTTTCTGGTTCTTGGGCTGCTTGGCAGTTACTCCTGTGGGCTGTGAGAATGCAGACCCCGGGGCAGTGAGAAGCAGGATGTGGAGTCCCACACACTTCAACTAGCATCCACCTGGATTGTAGTGGGTTAATATGAAAAGCTGAAAAGCCTCCCCCCCCCCAGGGCCCACCTTTGGGTTCTAGGATCAAAACTCACCTCCTAGGGCTCAGTTTCCTGCCATGAAAGGAATTCCCTCCTCAGGGCGGTGCTGATTGAAACCCCCAGATCAGAAGAAAAACATAAACTAATTCCAAGAAAAATCCTCTCAATGTTCGGACCCTTCAGTGAGGATCCTAATTTGGACCCCCAGTGTGATCTCCAGGGAAGACTGAAGTGACTTTCACTGAACCCATCCTGGACCAGTGGGCTTAGACAGCACCTCAGCACTTACAACAGCCTGGTGAGGACCTTGCCTGTGTCCCTTTTTATTTTGGCCTGTCCCAGCTGGACACAGTCTTGGCAACCAGCCTTCAAAAAACATGATGAAAGTGAACCGAGAGAGTGGAGAAAAGGGGGTCCTGGAGAGAATGGTTGAAATGCTGAGGAAAGGAGAGTAGAGAGGAAGAGAGGTGGGGGGAGGGGAGAAGAATTTAAAAAAGCAAGGACAGCAGGAAGGGAAAGAGATGCAGAGATCAGGGCTGTCAGGTCCTGCCCTCACCTGCCTTACTCCAGGATCAAGCCTCAACTGTCCACATTAACCCCATTAAGATTCCAGAACAGAATGCAGACCCTGAGCCTTAGCAACACCCCACAACCCCCACTGCAGAAAGGGCTACAACCTTCCTCCATTTATCATATTTAAAACAAAAACCAGCTGGTGGTGATGGCACAAGCCTGTAATCCCAATGATTTGGGAGGCTGAGGCAGAAGAATCACCAAGTTCAAGGCCAGCCTTAGCAACTTGAGAGGCCTTAAGCAACTTAGTGAGAAATAAAAAACTGAAAAGTGCTGGGGATGTGCTCCATGGTAAAATGCCTCTTGGGTTTAATCCCCAGTCTTATCTATCTATCTATCTATCTATCTATCTATCTATCATCTATCTATCTATCTATCATCTATCTATCCATCCATCCATCCTTCCTATGTATGTCCAGAAAGAAATGTAAGGAAGGGTAACAGAGTTCTGTTTTTTTTCCATGATTGTTTCTTTAAAATGTCATATTTAAAATGTTTTTATTTGGTGGCTAAGAACACAGTGCAGCCTGAACCAGGCCCTGGGTTCTATACTGAGCACCTCCCAAAACAAGCAACAACAAAGAAAACCAAACACAAACAAACCCCCCAAATCCAAAAATTATGTGGGGCTTTCTCTGAGTTGACTTTGGGCGCCAATGCTGAGTTCCTGAATACAAACTGAAACCACAGTTAGGCGTGGTTTCAAGTTTTTGGCGCCAAACTTTACTGGGTCGCTGAAGATCATGCAGACTTCAAGCATGCAGACTTTTCCTACTCTTAAGAACAAGTATAGAAGGCTGGGGATGGAACCCAGTGGTACCATGCTTGCCTAGCATGTATGAAGCCTGGGTTTAATCCCCAGCACTGCAAAAACAAGTATCTTCAAAAGTCCTTTATGTGTCAAACCCTGTTGTTAATCTACATCTTTTTAAAAACAGGGTTCAATTCTGATACCAATAATCGCAATAAACTTTGAGTTTGGATTTGACATTTGATGCCCTCCAAATGCAATAAATGAATAAAAACACAATAAATGATTGGGAATTCTAAAACATATTATTTTGTTTCTTGACACATTAAAAAGTCTGGATGCAGGTCTAAACAGTACCATGATATCACAGCAACAAAGAGTATAAAGTATGTGTTGAGCTCCCTGCTATACTATTAGAGGTGCAAACATCTGTGAATTTAGTGATCAAAGTAGGAGATATGGCTCCTACTACCCTGGTTTTCTGTTTGTGGTCATAATGGAATAATATGTTGATTGTCAGATAGAAAGCAAAGATGTATTTTATTATTTCTATCTTTTATTTTTACCCTTAACCTAGGGTCATCTTTTGTGAATATTTTGTCACAGTTGTTCTTGCTCTCCCACCCCCATATAAACGTGGTTGTTAGTGGGATTGCTGCACCTTTGGACTATAAGTTGCAAACACCATGATTTTTTTTTTTTTTAAACTTTGAATTGAACTCAGGGCATTTAACAATTGAGCTATATCTCCAAGCCCTTTTTAGTATTTTTAGAGACAGGATCTCAGTACATTGCTTAGGACCTCGGTAACTTACTGAGGCTGGCTTAAAACCTGAAGTCCTACTGCCGGAACCTCCTGAGCTGCTGGGATTGTTCAGGTGTTCACCACCAGACCCAGCCCACCATAACTCTTTACATCTAGATATGTCTGGGTCTATCTTTTAAGAACATGGGTTTGTTTATTTTCTTTATGCAGAACCAAAATACAAATTTCAAAGGGGTACCAACCTTCTTAAATCAGCTTTACTAGTCCATAGTTTACATACAATAAAATGCATATATTTGAAATGTACAGCTCCTTGAGTTTGGGTACTCATACATTCTTGGGTCACCACCAGGGAATGAAGATGGAGAACATTCCTATCATCCCCCAAAGAAAATCTATGCAATAAAATTCTAGGTAGCCATTAAGATGAGCACAATATATTTTAATGTATTGCTATTAAAAGTGGTGACCAACATATTTTAGGCTTCTTTTAAAAGGTTAGGAAAATACTGGATTATAATGCCACCGTTTACATGGTGTATATTTTTTAAGAGGGAAAACCTGGATGATTTTCCCCCAATGGTTTGACAGTGGCATCTCCAGGGACTGGGAAAACATGGTGCCTTTTGCCTTCTCTGAAATGCTGGAATTGTCTCTTCTAGTATAAACTGAGATTTGTAAGAGGTGTCAGGGAGAGAATATTATGTGTTTAAAATATGAAAAACTAAGCCCCCAAATCAACAAAAGACTGATTTTAAAGAACAAAATATTAATCACAATCCAACACCAAAGCTCTGTCTTAGGATAAGCCTTCATGTTTCCATAGCATTGGACCTTCCCTCAGTTGCTTTTGAAAATGATACTTTTATTTTTAAAATTTTATTTCTGTGGTGCTGGGGATGCAACCCTGTGCCTCATGCTGCCAGGCAAGTGCTCTACCCCTAAGCTATACCCCAGCCCGGAACAGGATACTTTTTAGTGGACAAACATGTAACAAATATGGCCCAAAATGCAAAATAGAGTGGGAAGGAGGCTGCAGATGATCTGCCTCCTGCAAACAGCGGGTGGGGAGAAAAGCCCAGTGGAGGTACAAGGGACCCTGTCACATTTTACTCAAAATGTGTTTAAGGCCTGGATTGCCATATTGTCCACGTGTCCTGGACAAAGTCCCAGCATATCTCCTTCTTTGGGCCCAAATTTTCCCTTGTGAACTGTTAAAGGAGCAAGTGTAAAGAATGAAACTGAATTTGTGATATAAGTAGTTTCGTGAACATCTGGGCAGTGTGAAGTTTCTGTAAGGGAACCCAAGTAGCACTACTCATACAAGATGAATTATTTGAATCTTACATTTGAAACTTTATTATGATCAATAAGCAACTTTATATGATATTTCAAACTCATGGAAAAACTGTTTTTATCAACCAAATATGCAGTACAAGAAAAAAGAAAAAAAAAAAGACATTACCCCTCCTGTTGGTATCTCTGTCTTTTTCCTGCTGGGATTGAACCCAGGGCTTGGTGCATGCTAGTTCAGGCTCAACCACTGAGTTACGTCCCCAGCCCCCTTTTGTATCTTATTTTTTCATTGCAAATAATGTCTGATTAATAATCTTATATCTAAATATCCCTCTATATTTTGCCTTTTGTTTTAAAATCATAGATTTCTTGAATAGACATGGGGTCAAATTGTTTCTCACAGTTATACACCAACACAGGTTCATAAAACCATCTATCTAGATATCCATTCAGTCCAGATTCACTGAGTCCCTATTCTATACTAGGATTATTCCAGATGTTGGCCCTTCTACCTGCCAGAAACATAGAGGAATAGCATTTGGCTTTTAGTTAGTGTAAATGCATCAGAGTGGAAGATAAGGAACCTACTTTTCAAATGACATCTTTTACAGACTGCTCTCAGTGTGAACTAATCAGTAATCCCTAGGAAAAGAGAGCAAGGTACTGTGGGGGACTCCAAGAAACACCTTCAGGCACCCCCTATCTGTACCTATCACCCCTTCCAGAACCATTTGGGCCCCTCCAAAGTAAACCACCCTTGGGTCTACAGACTTTAGTTCTCTCCCCCTCATCCTTCTTCTGCCTGAGTTTCCTCCCACTGCAACTGTAATCCCCCTAGGGCTAAACACAGGAAGCTCTAGGGCTGGAATTCTCTTTCCACCTTAGACTTGGGTTGCAAATCTGAGACTGCTGTCCTTCCCGGTGCTACATACAAACACATGCACAGAAAACATCACTTTGTGACAACACACACACCGAGGGTTGCCATGAGGAAGCTCCCTGAGTGTGTGTCTGGAGTTCATCTTGGAGCCTTGTGGTGACCGCTCATGTGGCTGGTGGTCAGCCTGGAGATGGAGCAGATACTGGTGGCCCAAAACTCCCATTATAAAGGTATTGCTCTCCGGTGGCCACTGACTGCAGGTAAACAAAGATGCTCTTCCCAGGTAGGACATCACAGGGGCCTAGGGATCACCTCCCAGAAGCTGAGGGCAGAAGCAGACCTCTATGTGGTTAGGCGTATTTTCTGCCGTGTACCTGTGGAGGCTTCCTGTTTGGCTTTACACATTTACATCCACTGGGATTGTTTTGTGTGTGCATTATGAAGTATCTTTGATCTTATGTTTCCTTTTTTATCTGCCTTAGAAATTGAATTCTCTTGAGGCTCCTGAGATCTCTGAGATACCCAGCAGAGATCAGCATATTCCTTGCCCTAGGGGTGTTTGGATCTAATCTGAAAGAAATTAACTGTGTTATTTCAGTGATTTCATGGATGCTTCTTGTTTTGCCAATTTTCTTCATGTCTGTTGCTCTACAGTGTCTTCTCCATCTCCTTACTTTCTTACATTGTGATAACTCCTGTTATTCTGGCTCTTTCCAATGCTGCTTCTCCTCTTCTCTTCCTTATTTTTGTCTTTTCTATTTCCTTATCCTCCTTTCTCTCTCTCCATTCTTCTAGGCCTCCCTTCTTCCACGTTTTCCTTTATATTTTGGAAGGTTTGAGGTCCATAACAGTACCTCAGTGACTTACCAGAAGGAAACAGGAACTGGACCTGCAGGGCTGACAGTGTGAGGCCAGAGCATGTGGAATAAAGGAAGGAGAGGAAGTTTCTGATGGACATAAAAGGCCTGGGCATGTCTGCAGCCAAGACTGGCTCCAGACTCCTACTCTCCATCTTCTAGGTTTTCTTTCAGAGTTTCAGCAACATGAACTCTCATACTTTCCTGCTAAGAGTTACAATTAGTACAAGCACTTTGGAAATTAGTATCATCTACTCTACTAGTGTATGGTGTCAGATAATAAGAAGAAAATAATGTAATAGGATGGAAAGTACTTTCTCATGATCATATGCCTGGGGTGATCTTGCCTATGTGCTCACACTGATTCTTATGGCAGAGTAGAATCGAACACATGTACATCATCAGGCAAGTGGCAAACTGTGTATATCCATAAAATGTAAAACTTCAGCAGTAAAAATGAAAGAAGGACAGTGGTAGTGTATACCTGTAATCCCAGTGGCTCAAGAGTCTGAGGCAGGAGGATTGAAAGTTGGAGGCCAGCCTGGGTAAGCTAGTGAGACCCTGTCTCAAAATATGTGATATATATATTTTTTATATCTGGGAAACTCAAAGGAAAAGCCAAAAACTTGCCAGGCTAGTGGATCATGTGTTCTAGTGGCTAGAGGATAGGGATACACTGTAAGCGGATTAAATAAGCACAGTGTTCATGCAGGAGGCATAAGAGTTACAACAAGTCTATCCAGAGAGGGCGGGGCAGAGCAGACAGGTATTTTACCAAGGTGCTCACTGTCAGCCCTGATGAAAGATGACCTTTGAGGTAAGATTTGAAGAATGAGAAATCATCTTGATGGTGTCAGATCAAATTCTAAGCAGACAGAAATAGCAGTGCAAATGCACTGGGGCAGGAGCATGTCCTTGTGTTCATGGGAAAGTGAGAACAATGGTATGCCCTGAGCAGAGTCACTGAATAGAGGCAAATGATAAGATCAGATCCTGTGGGTCTGGAAGTTCCTGGAAGTCTTTGAACCTTTTCTCTGAGTGAGCCAGAGAGTTAGAAGACAGTTTGAGCACAGGAAGATCCCAGTAGAACTTCCCATATAAAATGACTTATGTTGGGAAAGACACCCTGGCTGCTGTGCTCAGAAGAGAATGGCAAAGTGAGGAGCAAGACTGGCAGTAGGAACTGCAGGGAACCAGTGTTCTGTTTCTGGCAGGAGATGTCAGTCACATCCGCTTGTGAGTCAGTACTGGAAATGGTGGGGGTGACTGGATCCTGGATGCATTCTGAAGATGGACTTTCCAGCACTTCCTAACTGACTGAAGCTGGGGTATAAGAAGGAAGAGTCAGTGGTGCTCCCATTACATCAGACTATATAGGGAGAAGGATGGAGTTGCCCTCAGTGGAGAGGCAGAGGACTCTGGAAAGGGCATATGAGAGAAGAGACATGGCAGGCACTCAGTGTAGACATTGAAGTGAGATATATCCTGGAAATGCAGGATATATCCCATTGGCAGTGGGATAGATGAGTGTGTTCAGAATGGAGAAATGGATTTGGGAGCAGACATCATACAAATGATTTTTAAAGCCCTGAGCAGAGATGAGGACACCAACAAAGTGATGGCCACAGGAAAGAAAGGGACTGAGCCCTGGAGCTCAGTGAACTCCCAGTGTTTGCCATCTGATCAGACCACATGTCCACAGTAGAGTGCACAGTTCTGCTACCACATCCAGAAGGCATATAGATCAGAGAGTCCCAGATTTCCTGTTGATCTGGACATCACCCAGAGATGCAGTGTGTGGAGTTAAGCAGTAGATTCTGGGTCAATGTCAAGGTGGCGCTGATGCTGCCGGTTCATACTTTCAAAAGTTCAAATAGTGACCAGGATTCCCAGACTGTGCATGAACTTCTCCTCAAGACTTTTTCAGTAAGTGATTCCTCTGTCTTGTGCCTACTAATCTGGGAATTTGGTGTGTGGACAGCCCTGAGTATTTTGTAACGAGCCCACCAGCCATCCTTGTGCTCAGCCAGATAGGAACTACTGAGGTCAGTGATCAGTGTCAGAGTGGGAGGGGTCTTAAATCCACATTTAAATATGTGTTCCTCGTAGGAATAAAGGGACATATATTGCCAATGATGAGACATGATATTGAAAGGTAATATTGTTCTCTCTCCCATGGGTACAGCCAGGTGGGAGATGCAGAAAGGAATCACAGCTCAACAGAACGAGCATCTCGCTATTGCTCTCTGAAACCGTGTCCCAGACCCATTTCTCACTTCTTGGAGCAAAGAATGGGATCCAAATTTTTATGAATTATACATAAGTTTTATATAGAATGAGGAAACAAAGATGGCAGAGTAGAGGAAGGCTGCACTTTCCAGTTGCTCCACAGGTCAGAATCAACGCAGCAGGAGTACTGCTTCTCACTAAAGTGACTGACTGAGGGAATTCACTAAAATTCAATATTGGACAGTAAGAGACCCAGAAATGCAGGTGTTTTGAATAGAGTACGAGAAAGAGTATACTGGAGCCACACTAGTGACAGCTGTGGGGTCAGCTCACCACAGAGAGGAGGGGGAATACAAAGAGAAACACAAGAGAAAAATTTGGCACAAGAGCTCTGTGATCTGGGAGGCTGAGGCAGGGAGATCACAATTTTGAGGCTATCCTGAAGAACTTAGTGAGACAATGTCTCAAAAGAAAAAGTAAAATGGACTTTGGTTGTAGTTCATTGGAAGAGGATACCTGGGTTCATTTCAAAGAAAGGAAGGAGGGAGGGAGAAAAGGAAGGAAGGAAGGAAGGAAGGAAGGAAGGAAGGAAGGAAGGAAGGAGATTATAGCTAATGTGTTTCACGTCAGAGACAAGGTTGTGAGTGCAACTTGCTTTCTCTTTGAATCTGGTGGCTCAGTTGACAAGTTAAGGGGGAAGGAAACTGAATAAGTGGATGCAACTACATTCAGGGACTGAAGTTTGAAAGGTTATATTCAAGGGTATAAGTGTGCTGTGCCCTCTCAACCAAGGGTGGTTGGTTAACTATCTGCCTTAGAAATTGAATTCTCTTGAGGCTCCTGAGATCTCTGAGATATCCAGCAGAGATCAGCATCTTCCTTGCCCTAGGGGTGTTTGGATCTAATCTGAAAGAAAATAACTGTCAACCAAGCCTGCTATACCCAGCAAAATTATATTTTAAAAATCAAAGAGACATAATAACCTTCCCAGATGAGTTGATAGAAAAAGAATTCACAACTGCTAAGCCACTATTATAGAACATACTTAAGGAAAAACTACACATAAGAAGTTAAGAGAAAACACAGGGGCTGCATGTGTGGCTTGGTGTAAAGGATTTGCCTAGCATGCATCAGGCCTTGGGTTCAACCCAGGAGAGAGGGGGGAAACAAACAAGACTCCATGACTGGAAAATATTCATTACATGTGTTACTAAGCAAATAAGACATCGAATCAAATTGAACATTAGAAATCAATCAAAATGGCAAGAATTCATGCACATCTCTCTTCTCTTTATATGAACACTGAATTGTCACATCTCCAATTAAATGATGGACACTGTCACAAAGTGTTAAAAAAAACAAACAAGACCCCATTGTATGGTTTTGCAAAAGGCTCATCACACAGGCAAAAGTACTTACAGGCTGAAGTGAAATAATGGAAAATTATATTACAAGCAAACAGTACCTTAAGGTAAATAGGACCAGCTACTCTCATATCTGACCAAGTAGATGTCAAGGCAAAATTACTCAGAAGATAAAATCTATACTGGTAAAGAGAACATCCAAAATCAAAAGACGATAGAGCAAATATTTCTATCGTAAATGTCAGTACAACTAATTACATAAAACAGATTCTACTTTACTTAAAGACTCAGACCCTACTACAATAACTCTAGGTGATTTCAACACAACTTTTCACCATAGATCATTGTAAGCTTCCTGGTACCGTAACCCGGGAGGAAAAACTCTCGGAGGCAGAGTAAAGCTATTACTACTTTTACTTCTACTTTCTTAGAGAGAGCGTAGAGAGAGAAAGAAAGATTTTTAGAGAGAAAGATTAGAGAGAGCTTTTCTTCTTGTCTTCTTAGCTTAGAGAGAAAGAAAGATAGATAGAGCTTAGCTTAGAGAAAGATTATTTTTTAGAGCTTCTTTCTTCTGTCTTCTTTCTTCTTTCTTCCTCGGGTGCCTCGGCCTAACTCTGACCAGCCCTCGAGAGCCTCGGCCTAACTCTGACCAGCCATTACTTCTTCTATCTGGTTTCTCTTCTGTAACCGCTCTGCCTACGTTTTGGCCGCTCTGATTTTCTCCGACCCGAACTCTTCTTCTGACCGATCGAGCTACTGCACGACTGACTGAATGAATTCTCCGTTCTCCTAACTCGGACCGCTTTCACCCGGTTATATACCTTCAGCTTTTCGGGTGCCTACAGGTGCGTCACATACATATCAGGTGGAACTTATGGCTTCCAGCTAGCTGCAATAGCCCTTCCTAATTAGGACTCCTTCAGATCATTCAGGCGTAAACTCAATAAAAGTTTCTTCACATCTAAAAAAGTTAATCAGATGGACCCAATAGATGTCTTTAGAATGTCTCAACCACCAACAACAAAATACACTTCTTTTTTCTGCTGCTCATGAAACCTGCTCCAAAATGGACCATATTTTACACCAAAAAGCAAATCTTAGCAAATAAAGGAAACAACATAATTCTTTTCATCTTATCAGATCATAATGTAGAATACAAATCCACAGCAGCAAGAAAAACTATAGAAAAGATGTAACCACACTGAGATTGAGCAATGCACGTTGGAACAATTAACAAGGGATAGCAAATATCAGCAAAGAAGATTTAAAAATCTTTAAATCAACTGAGAAAGAAATACAACATATCACAATCTCTGTGAGACTAGCTACTTGAGGAAAGTTTATAGCTATGAGTATCTACATTAAAAAGATCTCAAAGAAGAAAGCTATACACTGAAAATTATAGAACACTGAGGAAAATAATTGAAAAGATAGTAGAAGATGAAAAGTCCTCCCAAGTTCATGGATACATAGAATAAATATAGCTAAAATGGCCATATTACCAAAAGCAATCTAGTGAATCAATGCAGTCCCAATTAAAATTCAATGACATCACTCACAGAAAAAAAAAAAAGTTCCAAAACTGTTCTAAGAGAAAAAAATGCAGGAAGCATTATAATATCCTTCTTCAAATTATACTCCAGAAGTATAGTAACAAAAACTGCATGGTACTGAAATAAGAACAGATGCATAAATCAATGCAACAGAATAGAAGGCAGAGAGACAAATCCAGACAGATGCAATCATCTGATCCTTGACGACAGCACCGAAAACAAACATGAGAGAAAAGACAGCCTTTCAAACAAATGGTGCTGGGAAAACTGGATATCCAAGGTAAAAGAATGAAACTATATCTATATTCCTATATCTCACCCTGTCCAAAAGTCAATTCGAAATGGAAATAAGACCTAGAAATTACATCAAAATGTTTGCAAAAACTAGAAGAAAATAGAGTGTCAAACTCCTCCATATAAGCATAGGATATGACGTCATCTATTGACTCCAAAAGCTCAGGAAATAATACCAAGAATTAATAAACTGTTTGGCATCAAAGTAAGAAGATTTTGCACAGCAAGGGAAATTATTTAGACCATGAAGAGAGAGCCTACAGGATGAGAGAAAATCTTTGCCATATACTCTTCCAACAACAAGGTAAATATTTAGAATATATAAAGAAAATTTTAAAAAAACCTAACACCCAAAGCAAATAACCCCATCAATAAATAGACAAATGAGCTGGAAATGGTGGTACAAGTCTGTAGTCCTAGTGGCTCATGAGAATGAGGCAGGAGGATCACGAGTTCAAAGTCTGCCTCAAGAACTTATCAAGGCCTTAAGTAATATAGTGAGATCCTGTCTTTAAATAAAATATTTTCAGAAGGGCTGGGAATGGAGCGCTGTTTTTAAGTGTCCCTGGGTTTAATCCCTGGTACAAAAAAAAAAAAAAAAAAGATAAATGAACCAAATGGATACTTCTCAAAAGAAGAAATTCAAACAGCTAGCAAATATATGAAAAATGTTTAACATCTTTTGCTATAGGGATTTTGCATTCAGGGAAATGAAAATCAAAACTACACTGAAATTACATGTTAATCCAGTAAGAATGGTAGTCATCAAGAATACAAATAATAATAATTAATACTGATGAGGTTGTGGGGGGAAAATACCTTTATACAATAGTGTTGATGTAACTGTAAATTAGTGCAACCACTATGGAAATTAGTATGGAGACTCCTCAAAACTCCAGGAATGGAACCACCATACGGTCCAGTTATGCCACTCCTATTTATCAAAAAGAATTAAAGGCAGCATACTATAGTGATACATGCATATCACTTTTTATTACAGTCTAATTCACAATAGACAAATTATGCAACCAACCTAGATGCCTGTCAACACATGAATGGAAAAAGAAAATGTGGTATATATACAACAATGGAGTTTTATTCAGCTACAAAGAAGAATGAAATTATGCCATTTGCAGGGAAATGAATGGTTATGAGAAGTTTATGTTAAGTAATGGTAATGAGAAGGTTATGTTAAGTAAAACTGCCACACACAGAAAGTCAATATTTTCTTCTATATGTGAATTCTAGGAGGGAAAGAGAAAGGATAGTAATGAAAATAGAATGGAGACCATTAGAGGAAAGGGACCAGTGGGAGGGTGAAAAGTGAGAGAATGGGGAGTCACTAGGAAATGAAATTGACCAAATTATGTTGTGCACATGTGTGAATATTTAATAAGGAATCCCACTCATTGTTTAATTATATATATATATATTTTTTCCAATATTTATACTTTTTTAAATTTTATTTTTATAATTTTTAATTTGTACCACTCATAGTGCATATATTTAGTATCTTTTTACATACAACTGTTTGTATACAAAGTATATTCGTACAATTCAGGTCTTCAATCATGCATTAAGGAAAATGATATCCGTCTCATTCAACCACCTTTTTTTTTTCTTTTCTCCCCCTCCCTCCCCTCTTGCTCCCTCCCTTACCCTCCCTTCCTTTGACCATTCTAGTGTTCCTCTAATCCTCCTATGTACCCCCATCCAATAATACTTTGGAATAGCCTCCTTATATCAGAGAAAACATTTGGTACTTGGATTTTTGAGACTGACTAACTTCACTTAGCATTATGTCTTCCAACTTCATCCATTTACCTGCAAATGCCATTAATTTATTTTCTTTTATTGCTGAGTAAAATTCCATTGTGCGTATATACCACATTTTCTTAATCCACTCATTTACTGAGGGACATCTAGGTTGGTTCCACAACCTAGCTATTGTGAATTGCGCAGCTACAAACATTGAGATAGCTGTGTCACTGTAATATGCTGTTTTTAAGTCCTTTGGGAATAGACCCAGGAGTGGGATGGCTGGGTCATATGGTGGCTCCATTCCCAGTTTTCCAAGAAACCTCCATACTGCTTTCCATAATGGTTGCACCATTTTGCAGTCCCACCAGCAATGTATGAGTGTGCCTTTTTCCCCACATCCTCTCCAACATTTATTGTTGCTTGTGTTCTTGACAGCTGCCATTCTGACTGGAGTGAAGTGAAATCTTAGAGTAGTTTTGATTTGCATTTCTCTAATTGCCAGCAATGTTGAACATTTTTTCATGTATTTGTTAATTAATCGTGTATCTTCTTCTGAGAGGTGTCTTCTCAATTCCTTAGCCCATTTATTGATTGGGTTATTTGTTTTTTTTGGTGTAAAGTTTTTTGAGTTCTTTATATATTCTAGAAATTAGTGCTCTGTCTGATGTGCATGTACTAAATATTTGTTCCCAATTAGTTGGCTCTCTATTCACCTCACTGATTGTTTCTTTTGCTGAGAAGAAGCTTTTTAGTTTAAATCTATCCCATTCATTAATTCTTGGTAGTAATTCTTGCGCTACAGGATTCTTATTAAGGAACTTGGGGCCTAATCCGACATGTTGGAAATTGGAGCTTACTTTTTCTTCTATTAGGTGTATTGTCTCTGTTCTAATTCCTAGGTCCTTGATCCATTTTGAATTGAGTTTTGTGCATGGTGAGAGATAAGGATTTAATTTCAATTTGGTGCATATGGATTTCCAGTTTTCCCAGCACCATTTGTTGAAGAGGCTATCCTTTCTCCACTGTACATTTTTGGCACCTTTGTCTAATATAAGATAGCTGAAATTATATGTATTAGTTTCTGTGTCCTCAATTCTGTACCATTGGTCCACCAGTCTGTTTTGGTGCCAATACCATGCTGTTTTTGTTACTATTGCTCTATAGTATAATTTAAAGTCCGGTATGGTGATGCCCCCTGCTTCACTTTTCTTGCTCAGGATTGCTTTGGCTATTCTGGGTCTCTTATTTTTCCAGATGAATTTCATGACTGCTATTTCTATTTCTTTGAAGAATGACATTGGGATTTTGATTGGAATTGCATTAAATCTGTATAATGCTTTTGGTAGTATGGACATTTTGACAATATTAATTCTACCTATCCAAGAGCAAGGTAGGTCTTTCCATCTTCTGAGTTCATCTATAATTTCTTTCTTTAGTGTTCTATAATTTTCGTTATAGAGGTCTTTCACCTCTTTCGTTAGGTTAATTCTCAGGTATTTAATTTTTTTTTGATGCTATTGTAAATGGGGTATTTTTCATCATTTCCCTTTCAGAGTCTTTGTCGCTGATGTACACAAATGCCTTTGACTTATGTGTATTGATTTTGTATTCTGCAACTTTGCCAAATTCGTTTACTAGTTGTAAAAGTTTTCTGGTAGAGTTTTTTGGGTCTTCTAGGTAGATTATCATGTCATCAGCAAATAGTGCTAATTTGAGCTCTTCTTTTCCTATCTTGATCCCTTTAATTTCTTTCGTCTGTCTAATTGCTCTGGCCAGAGTTTCCAGTACTATGTGAAATAGCAGTGGTGAAAGGGGGCATCCCTGTCTTGTTCCAGTTTTTAGAGGGGAATGCTTTCAATTTTTCTCCATTTAAGATAATGTTAGCTCGGGGCCTTGCATAAATAGCTTTTATAATGTTAAGATATGTTCCTGATATTCCTAGTTTTTCCAGTGTTTTGAACATAAAGGGGTGTTGTATTTTGTCAAATGCTTTTTCTGCATCGATTGAGATGATCATATGATTTTTGTCTTTAAGTCTATTGATGTGATGTATTATGTTTATTGATTTCCGAATGTTGAACCAGCCTTGCATCCCTGGGATAAACCCCACTTGATCGTGGTGCACTATCTTTTTGATATGTTTTTGTATCCGATTTGCCAGGATTTTGTTGAGAATTTTTGCATCTATGTTCATTAAAGATATGGGCCTGAAGTTTTCTTGTTTGGATGTGTCTTTGCCTGTCTTTGGAAGTAATGTGATACTGGCCTCATAGAAAGAGTCTGGAAGAGCTCCCTCTTTTTCTATTTCTTAAAATAGTTTGAAGAGCATTGGTATTAGTTCTTCTTTGAAAGTCTTATAGAACTCGGCTGTAAACCCATCAGGTCCTGGACTTTTCCTTGTTGGTAGCTTTTTGATGACATCTTCTATTTCTTCACTTGTAATTTATCTGTTTAAATTGTGTATAGCCTCCACATCCAGTTTAGGCAAATCATATGACTCTAGAAATTTGTCAATGCATTCAGTATTTTCTATTTTATTAGAGTACAAGTTTTCAAAGTAATTTCTAATTATATTCTGTATATCTGAGGTGTTTGTTGTGATATTCCCTTTTTCATCGCGAATGTTAGTAATTTGAGTTTTTTCTCTTCTTCTTTTCGTTAGCATCGCTAAGGGTCTGTCAATTTTGTTTATTTTTTCAAAGAACCAACTTTTAGTCTTGTCAATTCTTTGAATGGTTTCCTTAGTCTCAATTTCATTAATTTCTGCTCTGATTTTAATTATTTCCTGTCTTCTACTGCTCTTGGTGTTGGTCTGTTCTTCTTTTTCTAATGCTTTGAGGTGTGATGTTAAGTCATTTATTTGTTGGTTTTTTTTCTTCTTAAGGAATGAACTCAGTGCAACCAATTTTCCTCTTACTACTGCCTTCATAGTGTCCCAGATTTCTATATGATGTATCTGTGTTCTCATTTACCTCTAGGAATTTTTTTGATCTCCTCTTTGATGTCTTCTTCAACCCCTTGTTCATTCAGTAGCATGTTGTTTAGCTTCCAGTTGATGGAGTAGTTTTTCTTATTCCTTGTTTTGTCGTTGGTTTCCAATTTCATCCCTTTATGGTCTGATAGCATGCAGGGTAGTATCTCTATTTTTTTATATTTGCTGAGAGTTGCCTTGTGACATAATATATGGTCTATTTTGGAGAAGGAGCCATGTGCTGCTGAGAAAAATGTGTATTCGTTTACTGAGGGATGAAATATTCTATATATGTCCGTTAGGTCTAAATTGTTAATTGTTTTAAGGAGGCTTAAAGTTTCTTTGTTTAGCTTTTGTTTGGATGATCTATCCATTGGTGAGAGAGGTGTATTGAAATCCCCTAGAATAACTGTGTTGTGGTCTATTTTACTCTTGAACTTGAGAAGAATTTGTTTGATGAGTGTAGGTGCTCCATTATTTGGGGCATATAGATTTATGATTGTTATATCCTGTTGATGGATGGTTCCCTTAAGTAATAAGAAATATCTATCTTAGTCCCTCTTGATTAGTTTTGGTTTGAAGTATACCTTATTTGATATGAGAATGGAAACCCCTGCTTGCTTCCACCGGCCATGTGAATGATAAGACTTTTCCCAGCCTTTCACTTTCAGTCTGTTGATGTCTTTTTCTATGAGGTGTGTTTCTTGGAGACAGCAAATTGTTGGGTCATTTCTTTTAATCCATTCTGATAATCTGTGTCTTTTGATTGGCGAGTTTAGGCCATTAACATTCAGGGTTATTATTGAGATGTGATTTTTATTCCCATCCATTTTTATTTGAATTATGGTCTTTAGCTTGATTTGGTTTCTCTTATGGTTGGTATTTCCTTTAGTTTAATATCTCCCTTTGTTGATTTTCATTATCATCTTTCTCTTCTTCTTAATGAAAAATGTTACCCAGGATGTTCAGAAGTGCTGGCTTTCGAGTTGTGAAATCTTTTAACTTTTGCTTGTCGTGGAAGGTTTATATTTCATCTTCGAATGTAAAGCTCAATTTTGCTGGATATAAGATTCTTGGTTGACATCCCTTTTCTTTCAGAGCTTGAAATATGCTATTCCAGGATCTTCTTGCTTTTAAGGTCTGGGTTGAAAAATCTGAACATAGTCTGATTGGTTTCCCCCTATATGTAATCTGCTTCCTTTCTCTTGTGGCTTTTAGTATTCTCTCCTTGCTCAGTGTATTAGGCATTTTCATTATAATGTGTCTTGGTGTGGATCTATTGAGATTTTGTTTGTTTGGTGTTCGGTATGCCTCTTGAACTTGGTTTTCCCATTCATTCCTCAAGTTTGGAAAATTTTCTGTAATTATTTCGTTAAATAGATTACGCATTCCTTTGGCTTGAAACTCTGCCCCTTTCTCTACGCCAATCACTCTTAAGTTTGGTCTTTTTATGCTGTCCCATAATTCTTGGATGTTATGTTCTTGATTTCTAACAAGTTTTGCTGTATAGTCTAAATTCTTCTCTAGGATATATATTTTGTCTTCATTGTCTGAGGTTCTTTCTTCCAAGTGGTCTATTCTGTTGGAGATGCTTTCAATTGAACTTTTATTTTGGTTTATTGCTTCTATCATTTCTGGAATTTCTGTTTGGATTCTCTTTAGAGCCTCTATTTCCCTATTGAAGTAATCTTTTACTTCCTGTATTTGTTTTTGGAGTTCTTTGTCAAAATGATCTTTTGCCTCCTGTACCGGCTCCCTCATCTCATTTTTGAGTTCATTCTTAAGTTCCCTAAACATTTGGCATATGTAATTTCTAAATTCCATCTCTGGCATTTGACCAACTGTGCTTGCCATGACATCTACTGATGAGGTATCTTGATTTGTTTGTGTCATTTTCTTCCCTTGTTTTTTCATGTTGCTTGTGTGTCTATTCTTTCTGCACTGTGGGAACTTGACTATTTCGATTTTACCTTAAAGCCTTATTTTGTTCCCGTAGTACAATGCTATCAGATCGCCTTACAATTCCTTTACACTTTTAAAACCTAACACTTTCTATTCAGAAAATCCAAGTTTGATCACAATGTACAGATTTGGTTAACCCAGATATTATTTCCAATTTACTCTGTACGCTTCTGATGGGGTTTTATAGCTTCAAGTATTGGATACAGAGGTGTTATGTTTAGGAAGAAGGAAGTGTCTTGAATTGTTCTTTCTTGGAAAGTATGAAAAGAGATATCTATTGAAGTGGTTTAGTGGAAGTGGTTTAGTATCAGTAGACGAGGGAAGAAAGAGAAAGGAGTTGACAATTAGGTGGAAAGACCAATTTATATATAAAGTAAGCTGGAAAAGAAAAAAAAAATGATAAAAGAGTAGGAATTGGTGTAAGAGAGAGGAGAGAGAGAATCAAGAAAATAGAGAGTAAACTATATATAACACCGCTTTGTTACTCAGTTCAATTGCGCCGGTTCTAGAAATCCCAAGTTCTGCGTATAACTTGTTTTTGCCTCTGTTTAGTATGCACTGGAAGGGTGTAAACATGAAAGATAAAGGAGAAAGAAAAGATGCAAGAGTGAGAAGGAAGAAAAGAAGGAAAGAAAAAAGGGGTGGAAGCAAACAAACACACTGACAATCATGCAGAAGGAAAAAAAAAAAAAGCAGAACAAAACAAAGCCAAAAAAAGAAAAAGAAAAAGAAACAAACAAACAATCAAACAAAAAACCTCCCCCAAATCCAACAAAACAAGCAAACCAACCAAAAAAAAAAAAAGTCGAACCCCAAGTCTCAAACAAAACGGGCCCTGGGAAGCCCCCCTCTTTTTTCCCTTCCAGTTCAAGCCAATTGTTATTGGATCACGTCTAGACAGTCTGCGATCCTGTTAGTGGAATCAAGGCTGCACCCCAGGCCAGTGGCTGAACGGCTCAGTGAAGGAGTGGCCCAGGGGGTTTCTGTGTCAGCAGATGAATGGTATCGGGAAGGGGACCCTCCAGAAGGCACCCCCTCCCCACGCCCACCTACAGTTGCAGCTTCTTGTGGCCGCTGCGCTGGCCTCAGACACGCCCTCCCCTGCTGGCCACTCGAGCCTCACCCAGGTGTGCGTTGTCTTCAGAGAGCTAGAGGGCCCCTGGATGGCTGCAGCCATCACTCTCCATCTCCTCCCCTTTGTCTGGGTCAGCCACTGCACCCTTCAAAGATGGCGGTGCTCTCCTCCCAGTCAACAGCAGCTCTGCAGACTCTTGTGTCCTCGCCGATCGATCCCAAACCTGCTGGGTGGATGTCTCCCTGCCCAGGTGGCACCGGGAAGCCACAACTGTAACTGTGGCGCAGACAGCGCTGCTTCAGACTGTGGACCGCTCCGACTCTGCCCCTGCTTGCTGTTCGCCGGTCTCTGCGCCGCTCTCTCCAGGGCCCTACTCTAATTATATTTTTAAAAAAATACATTTAAATAAAAATTTTAAAGAAACAATAAATAAAGATTGCATTCAGGAAAATGTAAATCAAAACTGTATATGAAATAAAGATAAAAAACTATATATATATATGTATATATAAAATGCATAATGCTGAAAGCTATTATCGTTTTGGGAAGGGCAACAGGTATTACTACTCTCCAGACATGTTGCCCTTATTTCATTGTGGAACAGTAGTCCAATTTCCCCTCAGTAGTCAGGATCCACCTTCTCAGCCAGCACAGTAAATCTGTTGATTGGCTGTTGGTTTGGCTTAAATTTCACTTCAATGTATCCTATGGTGGCAGTATTCCTGCCTCTGGATATTAGAACTCAAGCCAGCAAAACACCAGTTACTGGCCCAGGAAAAGTAAATTTTGCCATTGAATCACTAGAGGTAAGAGAGCATGCTGCCACTTCCATTTCCAATTTGATTTCTGGCCTGGGAGAAACCAGGACAATAAAATCATTGGACAATGATTTCAAGCATATTCAGCTTCCTGGAGAACCTTGACCTTGCCCTTCATCTTAGTGCCACCTTGTTAAGCACTGTAGCTATGTCTTCCAAAAGCCTTCCACCATTCTACCAAGACACCTGCTTCAGGATGGTGGGAAGCATGGTAAGTCCTGTGACATTCATAAGCACTGAACCATTGCCTCACTTCTTTGGATGTGAAGCTTTCGATGGAGCTCATAAGTACAAGGCCCTTGGCCCAATCCCCAGCACCAGTTAAAAATATTCCCCCAAAGAAATAACTTCACCACAATGCCATGAACTTCCTCTGACCACTGAGTCTGCTGTAAGAAAAATAGAAGACCACAACACACTTGTGTTCCTTGTGGATGTCAAGGCCAACAAGCACCAGATCAGATTCTGAAGCAGCTCTATGCTACTATGTGACCAAGAAAATGGGGATCATCTAAACTCCATCCAGCTGGATAATTCTAAATACGAATTTTTCATCATAAAGAAAAAAGAGAGAGGGTGAATGGACAGTGAATGTGTATTCCTGTCCTTGAGAGCTAAAGACAAACTGCTTCTGGTGGCATTAGGGATAGTAATGGAGATAAAGTCATTTACCAGTCAGGGGAGTGGTATACAGCTGTAATCCCAGAGACTCAGGAGGTTTGAGGCCAGCCTCAAAAATTTAGTGAGAACTTGTATCAAAATAAAAAATAAAGAGGGCTGGGCATGTAGGTATATAGCCTGTGGGTTGAACATCCAGTATTCCTGCCCTCTACAAAAGGTGTTTTCTACGTTAATAGCTGCATATCAGGAACCAGGGGATGTGTTATTTTGCTCAAGCAATAAAAACTCATCTGACACAGAGCTGCAATTGGAGGCACCCCTGGTTAAGTTTATAATAATCCACTATGATTCTCGATCTCTCTTTCTGCAGCAGAGGTCAAACAGTTGAGTTGCATGGGGTTGGGGTAGCAATCACCATGCCTGTATCTTTTAGGTCCTTGTTGGTGGCACTAATCTCTGCAGTCCATCCAGGAGTAAGGTATTATTTGTCTAGGTAGAGGCATTTCTAGCAGCTTCTGCTTAGCCTTCCCAGCCCCTACTCCAACATCAATAAATCAACCCCGCGACCCTGCCTGCTGCTGAAATGATTTATTGTATTATGCATTTAGGAACCCTGGGAATAACCACAGAATGGGTTTGTTAACATTCTGGTCCACTTTGAAAAGAAACAGCTAAAATTCCATTGATTTCCTGACCTCCATAAATTCCTATATGGACTGGGGAGTAATAGTAATATTTGGTGTCTCTGGGAATTAGTGTCAATTTGGAGTCAGTATCCAATAGTAACAAAATATTTGATTATTTCCTTTCCCCCAATGAACATTTTCATTACTAACAGCACGTAGCGTCCTTTCAGGAAGGCTGGGAGTAAGATGAACTGTAGAAATTTTCAGTAGTGTACTGGGATCCTTCCTCAAGGAAGCAGAACTCCCTATATTCCAGGGGTTCTGGGTCTGTAAACTGGCTCAAGTCTGGCAAATGATGGAGGGACTGTGTCTGTATTCTTAGGATTCAAGGTAGATGTGTGTTCGTTTGTCCCAGAAATGTTTAGTTTGTACGCGTGAAGTAAGAAATGAGTAGGCTTTCTATTTGTCTCACTTCTAGGAATATCAAGATGAGTGAGCAGATGCCATCAGGGCACCAGCCACACTACTCTTGACTGTTGCTGTGGCTGGTGTCCATTACAGAAGCCACACCTACCTCAAGGTCTTTGGCTACTGGTTGTCCACCTTGGAATCCGATTATGCTCATTATATTTAAGTTTTCACATTCAGAGACTGCAGTTTGTACTCTGAACTTCTGGCCTCATAAAAGCAGAAGATTCCACTTATAAAGTGTCTAAAGCAATCACACTCTTAGAACCTGTTAACAGAATGCTGGTTTCCAGGGGCAGAGGGGGTGAGGCAGTTTTATTCAAAGGACATAGAGTTTCCATTTTGTAAGATGGAAAAATACTAAAAAGAATCTAAAAAAAAAAGTACTAAAAATCTCTTATACACCATGTGCTTACAGTTTAACAGTATGGTATTATATATTTAAATGTTTTAATAATGGGTGCAATGGTGCCCACCTGCCATCCCAGTGACTTGGGATGCTAAGGCAGGAGGATTGCAAGTTCAAAGCCAACCTCAACATCTTAAGGAGACTCTGTCTCAATAGAAAAACAAAACCAAAGTTACTACTAAGATGTAGCTTAGTGGTAAAGTGCCCCTGAGTTGAACCCCCAGTACCCAGTACTGAAGGAGTACCTAACAGAAACAATAAGGAGTATTGATCAGAATGTACGTGCCCTTGAGGTAGAAATTGGCGGCCTTTCTGAGCGCTTATGCTCTCGAACAACATAGACCGCAGGAGCACCTAGAAACTGCCAATTATCAAAATGAACCAGGGACAAAGATATCACGAGTCCCTAGACTTTAAAACAATAAAGAATTTTAAAGAGGCGGTAATGACCTATGGGCCTCAAGCTCCGTTCACATTAAGTATGACAGAGTCACTTAACACCCTAACCTTAGCCCCCTCAGATTGGAAAAGTCTATGCAAGCGGTACTAAGTGGGGGACAATACCTAATCTGGAAAACCAATTCCAGCTTTGTTCAGAAATAGCAAAGAGAAATGCTGCAGCAGGTTTCCTCAGCAATATAGATATGCCTCACAGGGGAGGGTCAGTTCGCCGAACTAGAACACAAAATCAGCTACAATACGATCCAGGTGTGTATGCCCAGATACACACTGCAGCTGTGAAAGCCTGGAAGACAATATCAGGCACAGGGATCTGCAAGGCAGCCTATCAAAAGTTATACAAGGGCCTAACGAACCTTACGCTGATTTTGTAGATAGACTCTTAAAAACAACATCTAGATTTTTGGCGAAAGTCGAGCAAGCTATGCCTCTAGTTATCCAATTAGCGTACGAGAATGCTAATAAATATTGCCAGATGCAATAAGGCCGTGGAGAAGTAAAAAAGACTTATCAATTTTATATCAGACTGTGCAAAGACATTAACGAGGCTGTTATCACAGGCAACGTTAATTGCTGCAGTGATGAAAAATTCCTCCCCTCAAAAATTCCCAAAGGTTTCAACCTAGAACAGGATATTCCAGACAAAAGTATTATAATCAACCAAGATATGCTAAGCAATATCCCCCAAGGGTAATAAGATCAAATTCATACCGTGCTCCAGGCCGATGCCCCAGGTGCAAAAAGGGTATACATTGGGCCAATCAATGCCATTCCAGATATGATATATATGGAAATGATTTATCAAGGATTTCAAAAAACGGGGCACGAGGCCCAATGCCCCGAGGCCCACAAATGTACGAAGGCACTAGAGGAGGAATGCGCACTAGAGGAGGAAGGCCCTCAGATCCAAATGATTCCTCGTCACAGTCCCTCCTACCCATTAACGCCCTTATCAGAGGGACAAGAGGAAGTGCAGGATTAGATCTCTGTTCTACTGCCCGATGGTCCTGACACCTGAAATGGGGGTTCAGCTGATTCCTACGGGAATCAGGGGACCTCTATCTCCTTCAGGAACTGTGGGACTAATCCTTGGGCGTAGTTCCAAGAGTTTATTAGGCTTTAATGTTATACAGGGGTTTATTGATTCAGATTATAATGGAGAGATTAAAATAATGCTAATACACACAGGGGGTAATCATCTCCGTAAATCAAGGAGACAGAATCGCACAGCTGCTCCTCATTCCCAGTCTCCATAGTTCTTTTAAAAGCATGCCACAAAATAGAAATAGCAGAGCATTCGGTTCCACTGGTTCAGGACCTATGGCTTTCTGGGTTCAGGATTGTTCACGGAGGCCGATGTGCAAATTAAAAATTCAAGGTATAGAGATGGAGGGGCTGATTGATACAGGAGCTGACTCTTCCATCATAAATCCTACAAACAATGGCCTAAGCACTGGCCTCTGCAGAAAGCCTCAACCAGTTTTAAGAGGCTTGGGATATAGTAATACCCCAGCACAAAGTGCTGTAATCTTAAATTGGCAAGACAATGAAGGCCATACAGGAACATTCCAACCTTATGTTTTAAACAGCTTGCCAGTTACCCTATGGGGAAAAGATATCTTACATCAAATGGGGCTACACCTAGCAACCAAGCCTGCAGGTGTTAAGAATAAAAATCCTAATCATAATAAAAAAGGCAAAGGACATTTTTTCTAGGGGCCACTGAGAAAACAATTTTAAAAATACCATGGCTCTCTAATAAGCCAGTTTGGGTCCCCCAGTGGCCCCTATCCAAAGAAAAATTGCAAGCGGCCCCATCAATTAATTAAAGAACAATTAGAAGCAGGACACATAGAGCCTTCCACCTCTCCCTGGAATTCTCCCATATTTGTAATTAAGAAAAAATCGGGAAAATGGAGACTATTACAAGACCTAAGACAAATTAATAAAACAATGCAAATTATGGGACCCACCCAACCTGGACTTCCTAATCCTGTAGCTATTCCAAAAAACTATTACCTTATAACTCTTGATATAAAGGACTGTTTCTTTTCCATTCCCCTACATCCTCTGGATGCCCCCAGATTTGCTTTTTCAATTCCTTCTATCAATAATAATGGCCCTGATAAAAGATATCAATGGAAAGTATTGCCACAGGGAATGGCAAATAGCCCTACAATGTGCCAACTATATGTGGACAGAGCTATACAGCCCATTAAAAGCAAATATCAAGACCTCATGTGTCTACACTGCATGGACGATGTTTTATTAGCTCACCCTAATCAAAAAATCTTATTTAATATATTTAGTGAAATAACAAAAAATTTTTAAAAATATGGATTATATATAGCAGAAGAAAAAGTTCAAAGCAGATCACCTATACTATATTTAGGCTTTAAAATCATGGATACTTTTGTTAAACCCCAAAAAATTCTAATAAGTAAAGAACATTTGACCACCCTCAATGATTTCCAAAAATTATTGGGAGACATTAATTGGCTTCGCCCTACACTAAGCCTCACTACTACTGGACAATTAAAATCTTTATTTGACATCCTTCGCGGGAACCCTGATCCATCCTCACCGCGAACATTAACTCCTGAGGCCAGGAGAGCTCTAAAATTAGTAGAACAGGCCATTGAAAGATCCCATTGCGATAGATTTGATTTTGCACAACCACTAATATTGATTATTATTCCTTCACAATATACACCAACAGGAGTATTTTGGCAACAGGGACCTATATTATGGATACATTTGCCTGTCTCTCCTAAAAGTACAATTGAGTCTTATACCTCCATGGTGGCTAAACTTATTCTTCAAGGACTTAAAACCTCTACTAAAATATTTGGAATTCATCCTGCTACTATTATTACTCCTTATTCATCGTCACAGGTTGAATATTTGTGCTTCAATGATAATGATTGGGCTATAGCTAGATGCTCTACTTCTGCAAATTTTGACAATCATATTCCTAAATCTCCTATACTGTCCTTTTGTATCAATCATCCTATCATATTCCCACAGGTAATAAAAAACTCAAACCATTCCTAAAGCATTTAATGTATTTACAGATGGATCCTCTAACGGTACTGCTGCCTATAATCAAGGAGATAGCTAAAGATTGCGGTTAGCTGAGAGCCATAAAAGATGTTCTAGTTTCCACCTGATAGTAATACATTATCCAAAGAATCTTTGTATGCCCGTGAACACTGCGTGACGCACCTGTAAGCTCGAGCTGTAAGCACGTGTCCTTGTTAAAGCGATATGTATATAACTGGGTGAGTTTGGTTAGTGTGTGTGGGAAGAAGAAGAAGGTGGTGGTTGGAGTTAGAGCGTTTGGAGTGATTGCTGGAGCCGGAGAGAGAAGAAGAATAAAAGACCTTTTTTCATTTTCATCCTGCCTCCGAATTTTCCTGCGGCGTTCGTTGCTCCAAGGCGGTTTCCGCTTCAGGCAGCAACACAGTACCTCCAACAAAATCATTTGAATGGTTAATTAGGAGTATTTTTGCTACAATAAAAAAGTTAATCCTATCTTATCTATTGTTGAACCAACCTAGCTGCCCTTCAATAGATGAATGGATAAACTCTGGTATGTATACACAATGGAATATTACTCAGCATTAAAAGAGGATAAAATTATGACCTTTTCAGGTAAATGTGGAGTTGGTGAATATTATGCTAAGTGAAATAAGCCAATCCAAAAAAAACCAAAGGCCAAATGTTTTCTCTGGTATGTGGATGTTGATCCATAATGGGGTGGGCAGGCAGGGGAAGAATGGAGGAACTTTGGATTGGGCAGAAGGGAGTGAGGGGAGGGAAGGGAGCATGGGGGTAGGAAAGATGATGGAACGAGATGGACATCATTACCCTAAGTGCATGTATGACTGCATGAATTGTGTGATTCTACATCATGTAGAGAAATGAAAAGTTGTGCTCCATTTGTGTATAATAAATCAAAATGCATTCTGTTGTCATGTATAACTAATTACAACAAATAAAAAAAGTTAATCCTTTTACTAATTTAGTTTTGTGTGTGTGTGCGTGAGCATGTGTGGGCACATGTGCACACATGCTTGCTTCTGTGGATGGCACCTAGGAATGTTTTTACTGATTGTATCCTCCACCCCACCATCAGTCCAGTTTTTGAGACAGAATTGTACTTAATTGACCAGCCTGGCCTCAAAATTGTGATCTTCCTGCCCCAGCCTCCCAAGTCACTACGATGGTGGTTCTGCCTCGGATACAGAAGCCCATTCCAGATGCAAATATTTGCCCAGAACAAATAAAAATTAAAAATAAAATAAATTAAAATCAACAAAGTCAGAACTTCTTGAATCTTACAAATATCAACATTACCAAAGTTAAATTAGTAAGTGCTCCACAGAAAATAATCAAAAGAAAATCAAAGGATATTATTAACTCTACAGAATGTTATACCAGGAATGAAATGGTATGCTGGAAGTGGAACCTATGGAAGTCTATATATTAGTGTAATTGTCATAGAAATAGAAATGGAATGACTGAGCTCAACATAATTTATGTATGAAAACGCTGGAAGATGGAGGAAGGGCAGGAGTAAGAGAGAACACTTACTAATGACTTCTGTATCAGCCATGGGGTACTGCAACAGAGCCTGCAAAGGAAAAGGCCAGCAGCCTTAACAAAGGCCTTGTATTTAGAGTTACAGAGGTAAAAGTTGAGGGCTGGGGGTGCAGCTCAGTGGTATAGTGCTTGCCCAGTATGTGTGAGCCTGGAGTTCAATCTCCAATACCAACAGAAACCACAAAAGATGAAAAGTAAAAGTGCAAAGAATCAGCTATAACATTGAAAGTGGTAGCACCTAAGAAGGTAGAAAATCAAGAGGAGACAAAAAGGGTCCTTACTTTTCATAAAATAACTTATGTGTAAATATTTGACTATATTAGAAAAAATGAACTTGAATTAAAAATAAAAAGTTCATGTAAAATGAAAAGTCAGTATAACAAATAATGCTTCAGGATAACCAAAAACAATACTTAAATACTTAAATGTATAATATGCCTAAATGAAAACATGAAAGATGAAGTCAATAAACACATTTCTGGATAAATAGTACACGAGAGTCCAGGTGCGGTGCACACACCTGCAATCCCAGCTGCTCAGGAGGCTGAGGCAGGATCGAAAGTGTGAGGTCAATCTTGGACAATTTATTTATATCTTGATAATGATGTAGCTCTGGGGTGGAGTGCTTGCCTGGTACATGCTAGCCTTGGGTTCAATCCTCAGTACCACAGAATTTTTTTTTTTTTAATGCATGAGTGAATTACCTATCCAGCTTCCCTATTATTCCCCTAGGGAACACAGGCAGGGAGAGGGATCAGGACCCAACCAAGGTCGCTCTCCATGCTCTTGCTTCCAGGTGGACCCTGTACCCACTCTTGCTGCAGACAGAGGGTGCCCACACCTGTTAAGTCACCAGGTGGCCCTGGAGCCTCCAAGAACAGCTGTCAGGAAGGACCAAGATGCAGGGTGGAGTGACTACTGCCCCACCACTCTGCCCGCTTCAGTCTGGACCCATGATGGCAGATGCTAGTTGCTTACTCTCATCATCTCAGTCCATAAGCACCTGGCAGTCATCTCTTTCCACAGGCAGACTGACCCCTATTGCTCGGCATCAGGACACCCCAAAGCTCCAACCCTGTCCTGTCTTCTGATGTGACCCCGCAGCTCTGTTTCATCACATTAGGGCTCCAACTCTTCAGGGCAGATATGCCCCACAGCATCACCCCGGAGGTGGGCCCCAGCTGCACGGTGCTGTTATGGTTCCTTGTCACCATCTGCTGATGATCCAGGACTTGTGAGCCCCTGAGCTATGGGAGAAGGAAAATGTCAGTGTTCACTTGACTGCAGAATATGACTTTTTATCCCTCAGAACTCTTCTCTTCTCAGTCCCTCCAAAATCAGGTTCAGAGTTTCTGTGAGAGAAGAAAATGCCCCCACTAGTTTTCCTCACCAGCCTCCTCTCCTAAATCTGTCAGCAGCATCACCTGCCTCTGCTTCAACCATGGACCACGCAAGGAAGTGAACGACCAAAGGAATAAAGGACAAGGATCCCACAGTGAAGCCCAATGCCTGCTCCTCTCAAGCCAACCATTCCTGATAGAATAGGGGCCTGCTAGAGAAGGTGGCACCTGTTTTTGCCAATCCTGGGCACAGGGTTCACACACAGGCCTTATCCTTTTAATATCCAGGCCTCCTCTGTTACGGAGGCAGGTGCTCACCCAGCAGGGCCTGCTCCAGCTGCAGCTCAGCATCCCATCCTCTCAGCCCTGAGCCAGCAGCTCCTAACTGGGAAGCCCACCAGGAAGCCCAGGGCCACCAGCAGGCCTGCCTGGAAAAACATGCCTGCCACCTGGTCTGTTGCTCACCTGACCTGAAGCAACCCACACAGAGCAGATGCAGAATCCCTGGCCCCCAACACTTGCCCAGGCCCCTAATTTGTACTTTACCCTCGTAGGGCCTACCTGGTCAACTGCCCCCAAGAAATCAGCTGCTCCCCAAGAGCTCCTGCTCCCTGAGACTGCCTCACCTTCTTTCCCCCAGCTCAGTAGGAACTCACACAGGCCACAACCCTGGAGGTGTAGCTCAGTGGTAGAGCACCCCTGGGTAAATCCCCGGTACTGCTAAAAGAAGAAGAGGAAAAAAGACTAGCTGAAAATGGAAACATTTTGGTTGGGTGTCAACATTTAAAGCAGAACTTTGGAGATATGAGGCACCTGACTTTCACTCTTTCCAGCAAAAGCCCCAGGGAGATTGCAGGCAAATATTGTTTCCCACAGAGAACCAGAACGAGCATTTACCCTACAGCAGAGGCTGCAGGTGAGAACCACAGAGAGCACTGAATCATCTGCCCTGGAGGGAGAGTCACCTGGACAGCTCCTGTGGTGGGGCAGTCTTCCCAGGCCCAAGGGGCCAACCAACACTGAAACTAGGTTCAAGAATGAGAAACCACGCACCACCCCAATGGCTGGCCACACAGAAGGGACAGAAAGAACAGAAAGATCCTCCAAACCAGTAACTGTTCATGCTTCAACTTGGTTCCCTGCTGAAACATCAACTTCCTGTTTCCTCTTTTCCTGACCTCTCAAGCAACCTGACTGGTGACGGGATGGTTTTGACCATCCCTTACTCCAAATGCACAGGGGAGTGACCACCTTAAAAAGGGGGAATGGACCAGGGATGGCAGGGTGATGGGAGGTCATAGGGCACAGACACAATACCCCAACACACAGCCCTTGGGGACCGTGCCCTCTGGGGCTGGACAGGAAACCTCAGGTGTCACAGCCAGCTTTCACTGCTCTGACAAAACACCTGAGATAAAACACTCAGGAGGAAAGATGTACATGAGCTCAAGTTTCGCCAGTGTCAGCCCAGGATCACTTGGCCTCATTCCTGTGGACTTGTGATAAGGCAGAAAATAATGGTGGGCAGCACATGACAGAGTGACATTCCTCACCTCATGGTGGCGAGGAGGCAGAGAAAGAGAGAGCCAGGAGCCTGGCACAAGATATACCTTCCAAAGTCATGTGTCTTCCAACTAGGCCCACCTGCTAAAGCTTGCACACCTTCCAGTAGGACCAGCACCTGGGACCTAGCCTGCAACTCATGAGCCTTTGGAGGATATTCCACATGGAAGCTATAACTCCAGGTAGGACAAAAACAGGGACCACAGCTGCCCCACAATGGCTGATCTCTCTCCTCAGATGGTCTGAGGCATCAGCTTTTTCTTTTTTCCATAACATCTATGAAGCCACTCCTGATGGACGAGTACTGTGGCAGGGCCAGACAAAGAGCACAGGCCCTAGTGACCCAGTGGACACACACAGGAGACACCCCTGAGGAGAAAGTAGAGATGCAGAGAAGACAGAAGATAACTACATCTGCTGAATATCCCTGGGCAGGCTGTGCATGGGCTTCCCAGGGGCAGCATAGGCAGGGCGCTGGCACCACAGGCTGAATGAGTCTTTTTATTGCTTTCCTCATGACAGATGGAGAGACCAAAAAGAGTGAAGCAAACAGGAAGGAACCAGATGCACTAGCCTTTGTGGGATTCCTCTAGAGTTTCTAAAGAACACAGATCACACATCCTTTTACTCTGTGTCTGCCTGAGTCTGTGATAATCTAACCACACCAGTCAGCCCACCATTCCCAACACAGACCCCAGGTTAAGCCCCCCGTGCCTGAGACAGAGAAGGAGACAAGGACAGAGCAGGAGCCACAGCCACACGGCTGCTCACTCCTAACCCTGACACTTAGCTGGGCCTCTGAGGATGTTCACAACCCTGGTTTTTGGCAGGACTAAGGGGTGGGGACCTGGCTGCCAGCCCCTCACAAATCAAGGAACATATATCCCTGCTCCAGAAGGCTGGTCACCTCCACTGTTCTCTGTGCAGTGGGAGTCACCAGGGACCCTACAACCCAGAAACCTGCCATCTCCGTCCACTGCCCACTTTTCTCACCTGAACCCTTTGCAGTAGATGTTGTCCTCCTCTTCTTGCACCAAAGGACACAAAGGAGAAGAAGAACAGTGGCATCAACAGCAGCAACCACAGCCAGAAAGGCATGCCATCAGCTGCGAAGTGGTAGAGCTGCCCCTTGAAAGCACACATGTTACCATCTGGGTTCCAGAGCCTCTCGACTTCTTCCCTCTCACCACCCTGCTCACTGACTTACCCATTGGGAACCCGTTCTGGGATGCCCAGGCTCACCACAGGGCACAGTGCCAGGGCTGTCTTTCCTGCTGAGTCCCACAGGGCAGCTGAACCTCTGCTCCTGTCCTTGAGGAATGCTGGTGGACACCCAGGTCTGGTAGGTCCCATTCCCATATGGCAAGACACACCCAGACTGCTGTGTCTCCCGGCTCAGGGGTTCCCCATCCTCGTGTCAGGTCAGAACGATAATCTGGGGATAGAAGCTGAAAGTCCAACCTGCACATTGATGGTGTTCTCCAAGACCTCACCACAGGTCACAGTCACTGTCGGGGACACTGGAGAAGAAAAAGTAGAACAAGTCAGCCATGTGATCAAGCCTCACTCCCCTCTAAGACAGGTAAAGGGAACAGGGCTGGTTCTCTCTTCTCTTTCTGGCCAAAGTCCTCATTGATACCAGACCTGCTACAAATCTGTTCTCAGTCTACGGCCTCAGTCCTCTCACTGGCAGGAGGACTGGCCTTTGGTTTGTGGCCTCACATTCTCACTTTCACATGTTGATATTGAGGAGGGGGTGTTATAGGGACTCCTTGTTTGTGAGGCCACAAAGGAGCTCTGCATGATAACACCATTGGCTGGCAGGTGGGCAGAAGAGGCCTCAACTCCTGCCTAACCCCAGTTTCCTGAGGCTCAGGGTGCTTCCTCATTATGGCCCATACAGTGCATATGTAGCCACAACCTCGTGTCTTTATCCAGTGGTTTAACAGGACAGGGAAATCAGAATACATCACACACACACACACACACACACACACACACACACAAACACAAAAAGGTGGTGTATCTTTTCTATACATGGTGCTGTGAAAATTGGAGATTCCCATGAAAATAAATGAGGATGGAGGCTTTTATTACACATACACAAAAATTAATTCAGTGGTGGAGATAATGCTCAGTGGCAGAGCTCTTGCTTAGCAGGTTTATGTGCTTGATCCCAGCACAAAACAAAAACAAACAAACAAAAAAAAAAAACCAAAGAAACAAAGAAGAATCCCTATAAATCAAAAAGGACAAAGCATTCAACCTATTCAAAGCTGAGCAAAGGATCTGTATAGACAGTTCCCGAAGAGATATACAAATGGCCAATAAGAACAGGAAAAGAGCCGGGCGCGGTGGCGCACGCCTGTAATCCCAGCACTTGGGAGGCTGAGTCAGGAGGATCGCGAGTTCAAAGCCAGCCTCAGCAATGGCGAGGCACTTAGCAACTCAGTGAGACCCTGTCTCTAATAAGATACAAAAAAAAAAAAAAAAAAGGGCTGGGGATGTGGCCCAGTGGTCTAGTGCTGCTGAGTTCAATCCCCAGTACCAAAAAAAAAAAAAAAAAAAAAAAAAAAAAGAACAGGAAAAGATAGTCAACATTAGTAGTCATTAGGGAAACACAAATCAAAAGCACAACAAGATACTACTTTCACCATCAGGATGGCTACTGTTTTAAAAAAGCATGCAGAAATAACAAGTTTGCAAATATGCAGAGAAACTGTCTCTGGGAAAACCATACAGAAGAATGAAAATGGACCCTCAGAATCAAGTCAAAATGGATTAAAGATATGAACTGAAACTGAGTGTGTTGGGGAAAACTATACTCCCAGCTACTCTTGAGGCTGAGGCAGGAGGATCACTAGAGCCCACAAGAGTAAGCCCAGTCTGGGCATAATAGAAAAATCCTTTGATATTGAGGAGGGGGTGTTACAGGGACTCCTTGTTTGTGAGGCTACAAAGGAGCTCTGCATGATAATACCATTGGCTGGCAGGTGGGCAGAAGATATAGAAATAAAAAATAAAATAGAAATAAAAATAAAAATCAAGATATAGAAAAAAAAGTAAGACCTAAAACTATTAAACTACTAGAAGAAAACATAGGGGAAATGCTTTCTTACTTTCGTTCAGGCAGAGTTTTCTTGGATATGATCCCCAAAACAAAGGCAAAATAGACTGTTGGGATAGCATCAACCTACAATACTTCTGCCTGGCAAACAACAACAACAACAATAACAACAAAAAACAAGTCATAGGATGAAGAGGCAACCCACAGATTGCAAGAAACATTTACAAATCGTATGTCAGATAAGGGGTTAATATACAAAATATCCAAATAATCTTATATTTAACATGGGTAAACAAGTTGAAGAGACATTTCTCAAAATAAGACATATAAATGGCTAACAGATATGGTAATTAATGCAATCAAAATTAATACCACAAGAGATATCATGTCATACCTATTACACTGGTCATTGTGAAAACACGAAGAGTAATAAATGTTGGCAAGGGTGTGGAGAAAAGGGAACACAGTTGATGTTGTAATTTAGTAGAGTCATTCTGGAAAACAGTATGGAAGTTCCTCCCAAAACTAAAAATAGAATTCCTATGTGACCCAGCAACCCCCTACCTCATTCACACCAAAGGAACGGGAGTCAAGATGATGAAGGGAGACCTGTACTGCATGTCCATTGCGGCATCAGTCACAACAGTCAAGATATAGAGACAACCTAAGTGGCCACCAATAGATGAATGGATTTAAAAACTGTCTTAAGCCACCTGGTGCACACCTTAAATCCCAGCTATTCAGAAAGCTGAGGCAAGAGGATTGCTTGAGCCAAGGAGGCAGAGGCCAACCTGGGAAAAACAGCAGACCTGTCTCTCAAAAAAGGAACCAAAACAGAACCATTATGGGATATACACACAAAAAATATCAACCTTTTTAATAAAAGGAAATTAAGGATGGAAATGTAGCTTAGGGATAGAGGGTTTCCTTAGTAGGCACAAGGCCCTGGATTTTATCTCCAATACAAAGAAAGGAAGGAAGGAAGGAAGGAAGGAAAGAAGGAAGAAAGGACTCTAAAAACCAGATATTTGTGTCATTTGTGACAATATGGATGAAAGTAGAGGACACTACAAGAAATCTGGCAGGCATAGAAAGCAAATGATCTGACTTTCATGTGGAATATAAATAAGTCAAAACTCATAGAAGTAGAGAGTAGAATGGTGAGGACCAGAGGCTGCAAGACTAGGGTGGGTAGAGAATGGACTGAAAAGGGGAGACTTTGTAAAGAACTACATAGTTTCATCATTTCAAGAGGAATAGTCTGGTGTTCTATAGCACAGCAAGATGACTCCAGTTAATGATACAGAGTATATTTTCAAAATAACTAGGAAAATAATTTAAGTTTCTTTGAATATTTAAATGATAAATATATGAGGTGATGTATATGTTAATTTCCCTTAATTGGTTATTCTAAAATGTATCCATGTATCTAAATGTCATATTGCATCTCACAAATAGATACAACTATTAAATTTTTGGTGAAAAAAATCGAACAATCTGTTGCTGCCTGGAGCGGAAGCCGCTTGGAGCAACGAACGCCACAGGAAAATTCAGAGGCAGGATGAAAATGAAAAAAGGTCTTTTATTCATCTTCTCTCTCCGGCTCCAGCAATCACTCCAAATGCTCTAACTCCAACCACCACCTTCTTTCTTCTTCCCTCACACTCTAACCAACCTCACCCAGTTATATACATATAGCTTTAACAAGGACAAGTGCTTACAGCTCGAGCTGTAAGGTGCGTCACAGAGTGTTCATGGGCATACAAAGATTTTTTGGATAATGCATTAATATCAGGTGGAAACTAGAACATCTTTTATGGCTCTCAGCTAACCGCAATCTTTAGCTATCTCCTTGATTATAGGCTCCTTCATTTCCCCCTTTTAGTTTTAAAAGAGGGGATGTTCTAGGATGTCCATGTGCAACCGACATTCTTACCCGTCATGGGAATCGAGGCTGTCCTGACACCTGGCTTAGGTTGACATGCCGGCCACATTAGACTGTCCCGTGCGACTGTGCTGTGTCTTAGGTTGTCCCCTTCTGGGGATCTTACCCGTCATAGGCTAACCAGCCATCCAATAGAGCCCTTCAGGATCGACTGTGTGTTGACTAACAGCCGTCCAATTTTTAGGAGATGCTCTGGCTTTAAGGCAGCAAGCCTACTGCTGACGAGCCAAGTTTCCATAGCGCATCAAGTTCTTTAAGCGAATCAGCTGCCCTTAGTTTCATCAAGTAACACACTGAGTTCTCTTAGACAAATACCTGCAAGGCATTGTCCCGTAATGTCCCAAAATAGTGGAAAATCAAAATGTCCATAAGTTATAACACAAAGATTCAGGAGACCCCATGCATACAGAGCAGAGGCCACACTGCTGGTGAGGTTGTTGATGCTTGAGCAGCAGGGATGCTTGCAGCGACCGCGGTCCCCGCAGTTGTAGCAGCAGCCGTTTTTTTTTTTTTTTTTTTTTTATGTCTAGACATTTCCACCGGCAAATCTTCAGGGCCCGCTACCTAAAAACTCAAGCATCCATTATTAAGGGAAAGGCAGTGCTATTCCAGCACTGAGATGAAAAGGTGAGCTCTCAAACTAAAAAAAGAATTATTAGAGTAGAAAATAAAAGTTGATCTCTGCTCACACACATTGCTGCTTAAGCTCCCACAAACATAAGCTGGCAAAATATCACATTCAGAAATAATCAAAGAGAAACTGAGGGTGTTTACTGCATTGCATTGTGTACAACTAAAGTAAATAAATAAATATTTAAAAAAAAAAGATAAAGAAAAGCTAAAGGCACTTTGGAAAAATAATTTGTTAGCTGGACTCCTCGAGTCTCTATATATACAGCAATCCTATACCTGTTGAAATAATTCAAATTAATCAGCTATTAAACAAATGAAATTAATAACAAATAAATGATCCTATGCCAAAACACCAAAATATCAGGTTACACAACATTAAACATATTCACGGTTGAAGAAAAGTCCCAGAGACAACTATAAATCAAAATTGATTATCATTATAATTGATTATCTAATTAGAATATTCTGAACTTATATGAATATCTATCTATATATATATATTGATTATCTAATTAGAATATTCTAAGCTTAAATGAATTAACGTTATTTGGATCTATATCTATTTTTTTCCATAAGCGCTTAATTATTTGTGACGTCACACTAGACAGACGCTCATATAAACATATATTTGTGACATCACATTAACATGAAATTTAGACAAATGCACAGACATAAAGACATATATAAAAGAAAAAAAAATACAATTGTGTATACACTGAAGAGAGATCTTCTTGTCCCGGCCGGGAATAATGAAATTTAAGTTGTAAATTTAATGGAGGACTCTTTTAAGGGAATCACTCCATACCTTCATTTTGGTCCTCTTGAGTTTGTACATGTTTATTCAATCTAGACTCCTCAATAACTTCGTCTTGATCCTTTTGACTTTGTACCTGCTTTATCAATCTAGATGGTATCCATATTGGAGAGGAGTCGTGCTTTGGAAAAACACAAACAGATCCTCTCCCCCAAATTAATACTGGGTCTGGACCCTTCCATGTACCTGAGAGAACATCCTTCCAGTAAACCAAAGGTTTATGTTGTTGGTGTGGGTTCCAGTGTCTATCTCCAGCCGAATGTCCATTAGAATCTAAAGTTAAGAAATTTAGGGTAAACAGGGCAACTGCCAATCTGTCCTTAGGATTTTTCCAGTTTCCATCTTTTTGCTTTAGTAACATATTTTTAAGTGTCCGATTTGCTCTTTCAATTATTCCTTGTCCCTGAGGATTATAAGCGATACCTGTTTTGTGGATAATATTGAATTTTGTACAAAATTGTTTGAAGGTTGTGGATGTATATGCAGGGCCATTATCTGTTTTAAGCATTTTGGGGATGCCCAATGCAGCAAAAGCTTGCAGACAATGAGATGTAGTATCTTTAAGTTTTTCTCCGGAATGTAAAGAAGCAAAAATCATGCCTGAGCATGTATCTATGGTGACATGAATAAATCGTAATTTTCCAAAACTTGGCTCATGTGTGACATCCATCTGCCACAAATGATTGGGCATCAAACCTCGTGGGTTAACCCCATAATGTGGATTGGTCAAAAGTGTTACACAAGATGGACATTCTTTTACAATTCTACGAGCTTGTTCTTTTGTGATTTTAAATTTTTGTCTTAAGGTAGTGCTATTAATGTGGAACTGGGAATGAAATAAAGTAGCTTGTTGTACTGTAGTAAATATAAATATTGTTTTAGTGAGGGCATCAGCTTTTTGATTACCTTCATGGAGAGGACCAGGAAGATTAGTGTGAGCTCTTATGTGACCTATAAATAAAGGTTCTTTTCATTGCCATAGGAGATTTTGAATTTGAGAAAACAATTTAAAAGCTGGAGTATGTGGTGCTATTGGACCTGCTAGCTCCGATTTAGGGACAGCATGTACAATATAGTGGCTGTCTGAAAAAATATTCATAGGCTGTTTTTTAAAGTTTTCCAGAGCTATTATTATAGCTTCAAGTTCCACTAATTGAGCTGATTTTTGATTAGTGATATGAATCATTTTTTCATTTTGAGTGACTACTGCAACAGTACCATTAGAGGATCCATCTGTAAATACATCAAATGCTTTAGGAATGGGTTGATTTTTTATTACCTGTGGTAATATGATAGGATGATTGATACAAAAGGACAGTATAGGAGATTTAGGAATATGATTGTCAAAATTTGCAGAAGTAGAGCATCTAGCTATAGCCCAATCATTATCATTGAAGCACAAATATTCAACCTGTGACGATGAATAAGGAGTAATAATAGTAGCGGGATGAATTCCAAATATTTTAGTAGAGGTTTTAAGTCCTTGAAGAATAAGTTTAGCCACCATGGGGTATAAGACTCAATTGTACTTTTAGGAGAGACAGGCAAATGTATCCATAATATAGGTCCCTGTTGCCAAAATACTCCTGTGGGTGTATATTGTGAAGAAATAATGATCAATATTAGTGGTTGTGCAAAATCAAATCTATCGCAATGAGGTCTTTCAATGGCCTGTTCTACTAATTTTAGAGCTCTCCTGGCCTCAGGAGTTAATGTTCGCTGTGAGGATGGATCAGGGTTCCTGCGAAGGATGTCAAATAAAGGTTTTAGTTGTCCAGTAGTGAGGCTTAGTGTAGGGCAAAGCCAATTAATGTCTCCCAATAATTTTTGGAAATCATTGAGGGTGGTCAAATGTTCTTTACTTATTAGAATTTTGGGGGGTTTAACAAAAGTATCCATGATTTTAAAGCCTAAATATAGTATAGGTGATCTGCTTTGAACTTTTTCTTCTGCTATATATAATCCATATTTTTAAAAATTTTTGTTATTTCACTAAATATATTAAATAAGATTTTTTTATTAGGGTGAGCTAATAAAACATCGTCCATGTAGTGTAGACACATGAGGTCTTGATATTTGTGTTTAATGGGCTGTATAGCTCTGTCCACATATAGTTGGCACATTGTAGGGCTATTTGCCATTCCCTGTGGCAATACTTTCCATTGATATCTTTTATCAGGGCCATTATTATTGATAGAAGGAATTGAAAAAGCAAACCTGGGGGCATCCAGAGGATGTAGGGGAATGGAAAAGAAACAGTCCTTTATATCAAGAGTTATAAGGTAATAGTTTTTTGGAATAGCTACAGGATTAGGAAGTCCAGGTTGGGTAGGTCCCATAATTTGCATTGTTTTATTAATTTGTCTTAGGTCTTGTAATAGTCTCCATTTTCCCATTTTTTCTTAATTACAAATATGGGAGAATTCCAGGGAGAGGTGGAAGGCTCTATGTGTCCTGCTTCTAATTGTTCTTTAATTAATTGATGGGCCGCTTGCAATTTTTTTTTGGATAGGGGCCACTGAGGGACCCAAACTGGCTTATTAGAGAGCCATGGTATTTTTAAAATTGTTTTCTCAGTGGCCCCTAGAAAAAATGTCCTTTGCCTTTTTTATTATGATTAGGATGCTCGACTTCGCCAAAAACTCTAGATGATGTTTTTAAGAGTCTATCTACAAAATCAGCGTAAGGTTCGTTAGGCCCTTGTATAACTTTTGATAGGCTGCCTTGCAGATCCCCTGTGCCTGATATTGTCTTCCAGGCTTTGACAGCTGCAGTGTATATCTGGGCATACACACCGGGATCGTATTGTAGCTGATTTTGTAGTTCGGCGAATTGACCTTCCCCTGTGAGCATATCTATATCGCGTTGAGGGAAACCTGCTGCAGCATTTCTCTTTGCTATATCTGAACAAAGTTCCTGGAATTGAGTTTTCCAGATTAGGTATTGTCCCCCACTTAGTACCGCTCTGCATAGACTTTTCCAATCTGAGGGTCTAAGATTAGGGTGTTAAGTGACTCTATCATACTTAATGTGAATGGAGCTTGAGGCCCATAGGTCATTACCGCCTCTTTAAAATTCTTTATTGTTTTAAAGTCTAGGGATTCGTGATATCTTTGTCCCTGTTCATTTTGAAATACTGGCAGTTCTAGGTGCTCCTGTGGTCTATGTTGTTCGAGAGCGTATAAGCACTCAGAAAGGCTGCCAATTTCTACCTCAAGGGCACGTTTTTGACACGTATTGACACTCTGATCAATACTCCTTATTGTTTCTGTTAGGGATTCTATCCATGAAGGAGCAGAGGGCACTAGTGGTTCCTCTATTTGACGGTCTTTTCTCTTTTTTAATTTCTTTTTGTTCTTTTTATTGGAGACTGTGCTCCCCGAATCGCTTTTTGATTCCTCTTCACTACTAGCTTCATAATTCCTAACTGGCTCAGTGGAGGAGATCATACTTTCATGGTTTGGCTCCTTGTTACTATTATCACTTTCACTAGTATCCTGAGTTTCAGCTTCTAAGGAGAGTACATACTCCTCAGCTAATTTTATTAAGCTTCTGATGGCTTTTGCAGTTCTTACTTTTGAATTTACATTACTACTCTCCTTGCTGGTCTCAACTGAGTCTGTTAGCCGCCGGAAAGGGATTGCAGCCTGGAACAGCAGCGCCACGGGAAGGAGTCCGGAGACAGGATGGAGACGAAAAAATTCTTTAATCTTTCTGTCTCTGTCTCTTGTAATTTCTAACACTACATACACACTCTCACAAGAAACCAAGGCACCTACTCTTACAAGAAACTACAATGTATCTATACAATAGCGATAACCCTGTCCTTTCTCTCTCTGGTCTCATCCCATGCGCCCGAGCAGGAATGGTGCTTGCTCGATCTGCTGAGTCACTCCTCAAATCTCTCGAGATCCTGGGCCAAGTCCCGTGAGACTACGGAAGGCGACAATGCCCAAAAATGTCTATGGCCCGTAGTCAACCGCAATCTTAGCTATCTCCCCAAACAGGGCTCCTGCATTTCCCCCCTTTTGTTTTAAAAGAGGGGATGCTCTAGGACGTCTATGTGCAACCAACTTTCTTACCCGTCATCGGATAATCAAGGCTGTGCCCTTGACTCCTGTCTTAGGTTGATATGTCGGCCACATGAGACTGTCCCGTGCGACTGTGCCTGTCTTAGGTTGTCCCCCTCTGGGGATCTTACCCATCATTGGCTAACCAGCCATCCAATGGAGCCCTTTAGGATCGACTGTGTAAGATGACTAACAGCCGTCCAATTGGGAGGAGATGCTGCGGCTTTAAGGCGACAAGCCTTTTGGTGACGAGCCAAATTGCATAGCATATCAAATTCTTTAAACAAATCAGCTGCCCTAAGTTCTATCAAGTAACACAGTGAGTTCTCTAAACAAATACCCGCAAGGTACTGTCCCATGAAGTCCCAAACAATGAAAGATCAAAATGTCCACTTGTTATAACACGTAGATCTAGGAGGCCCCATGCATGCAGAGCAGAGGCCACACTGCTGGTGAGGTTGTTTGACATTTGAGCAGCAGGGATGCTTGCAGCGACCGTGATCCCTGCAGCTGTAGCAGCAGCCGTCTTTTTTTATGTGTAGACAATGCCACCGGCAAATCTTCAGGGCCCGCTACCTAGAGACTCAAGCATCAATTATTAAAGGAAAGGCAGTGCTATTTCAGCACTGAGTCAAGAGGCGAGTTGTCAAACTAAAAAATAGAATTATTAGATTAGAAAAATAAGTTGATTTCTGCTCACACACATTGCAGCCTGAGCTCCCACAAACATAAGCTGGCAAAATATCATATTTAGAACAAAACAAAGAAAGACTGAGGGTAATTACTGCATTAAAGATAGATTAAAGAAAAACTAAAAGCACTTTGGAGAAATAATTTGTTAGCTGGAACTCTCGAGTTTCTGCATACACAGCAGTCCTTTACCTGTTGAAATAATTGAAATTAATCATTTATTAAACAAATGAAGTTAATAACAAATAAGCAACCTCATGTCAAAACACCAAAATATCAGGTTATACAGCACTAGTCATATTTTTTGCTAAAGAGAAGTCCCTGGGACACCTATAAAACAAAATTGAAGGTACCTTCACTTATTAAATTATTTACCCAATTTGAATACTCTTAAACTTAAATGAATTAGAGTTATTTGGATCCATATATATATATATATATTCACAAGCGCTTTGTTATTTTTGATGTCACACTGGACAGACAGACGCACATACAAACATATATTTGTGACGTCACATTAACATGAAATTTAGACAAATACACAGACATAAACACATATATAAAAAGTAAAAAAAATATATATATATAATTGTGTGCACACTAAAGAGAGATCTCTTCGTCCCAGCCGGGAGGAATGACACTTAAGTTGTGACATATTTTGAAGGACTCTTTTAAGGGAATCATTCCATATCTTCATCATGGTCCTCTTGATTTTGTACCTTTTTTATTAATCTTGATTCCTCAACAACTTCATCTTGATCCTTTTGATGTGGTACCTGCTTTATTAATCTAGATGGTATCCATATTGGAGAGGATTCATGCTTTGGAAAGACACAAACAGATCCTCTCCCCCAAATTAATACTGGATCTGGACCCTTCCATGTACCTGAAAGAACATTCTTCCAGTAAACCAAAGGTTTATGTTGTTGATGTGGGTTCCAATGTCTGTCTCCAGCAGAATGACCATCAGAGTCTAAAGTTAAAAAATGTAAAGTAAACAGGGCAACTGCCAACCTGTCCTTAGGATTTTTCCAGTTTCCTTCTTTCTGTTTTAACAACATAACTTTTAGTGTGCGGTTTGCTCTTTCAATAATGCCCTGACCCTGAGGATTGTGAGGATGGGATGCCTGTTTTATGGGATATGTTGAATTTTGCGCAAAACTGTTTGAAAGATGAGGACGTATAAGCGGGACCATTATCTGTTTTAAGCATTTTGGGGATGCCCAATGCAGCAAAAGCTTGTAAACAATGAGATGTGACATCTTTAACTTTTTCTCCGGAATGTAAGGAAACAAAAATCATGCCTGAGCATGTATCTATGGTTACATGAATAAATCGCAATTTTCCAAAGCTTGGCTCATGAGTAACATCCATCTGCCACAAATGATTGGGCATTAATCCTCTAGGGTTAACACCAAAATGAGGATTGGGCAAATGTGTCATACAAGATTTACAATCTTTTACAATTGTTCTGGCTTGCTCCTTTGTGATTTTAAACCTACGTTGCAAGGTGGTGCTGTTGACATGAAACTGGGAATGAAATAAAGTAGCTTGTTGTAGTGCTGAAAGTATAAATATTGTTTTTGTAAGTTCATCTGCCTTTTGATTACCTTCATGGAGGGGGCCAGGCAAATTAGTATGTGCTCTAATATGGCCTACGAATAGAGGTTCTTTTCTTGCCCACAAAAGTTTTTGTATCTGATAAAACAATTTAAAGGCTGGAGTATGAGGTGCTATTGGTCCTGCTAACTCTAATTTTGGGACGGCTTGTACAATATAGTGGCTATCTGAAAAAATGTTTATGGGCTGGTCTCTAAAATTTTCCAGAGCTCTTACCACAGCTTCCAATTCCACTAGTTGAGCTGATTTGTGTGCAGTTATGTAAGTCATATTTTCTTTTGTAGTGACTACTGCAGCTGTACCATTTGAGGACCCATCTGTATTGCTGGTCTCAACTGAGTCAGAGGATATGCTTTCTTGTTCACTTTTCTCACTATCCTCTGAGTTCTCGATATCAAAAATTTCATTCATGGCTTTTATAAACCGACTTTTTGTTATATTCTCTCCCATATTTTTAAATTTTCTTTTTTCTTACCTGGCCGCCGAATTCCCCGTATAGGCCACCACTTGTTGCTACCTGAAGCGGAAGCCGCCTGGAGCAATGAACGCCGCAGGAAAATTTGGAGGCAGGATGAAAATGAAAAAAGGTCTTTTCTTCTTCTTCTCTCTCTCGGCTCCAGCAATCACTCCAAACGCTCTAACTCCAACCACCACCTTCTTCTTCTTCCCACACACTCTAACAAATCTCACCCAGTTATATACATATAGCTTTAACAAGGACACGTGCTTACAGCTCAAGCTTACAGGTGCGTCACGCAGTGTTCACGGGCATACAAAGATTCTTTGAATAATGTATTAATATCAGGTAGAAACTAGAACATCTTTTGTGGCTCTCAGCTAACTGCAATCTTTAGCTATCTCCTTGATTATAGGCTCCTTCACCTAGGGACCAGAACAACTGAGTTGGCCATATGTGGACTGAGATCTCTAAAATCATGAGGACCAAGTAAACTCTCCTCTTCTAAAATTGCTCTTGTCAGAACTGTTGGTCACACTAACATAAAGGCTGACAAAAAACAGCTTACTACAAGGACACAGCCACATCAATGTTTATAGCAGCACAATTCACAATAGCTAGATTGTGCAACCAACCCCAATGCCCATCAACTGATGAATGGATAGGGAAACTTTGGTATATATACAAAATGGAACACTACTCAGCACTAGAAGAGAATAAAATCATGGCGTTTGCAGGTGAAAGGATGGAGTTGGAGAAAATAATGCTAAGTAAAGATAGCCAATCCCAAAAAACCAAAGGTTGAATGATCTCTTTGATATGAAGATACTAACTTATAAAGACAAGAGAGAGGGAATGAGAGGAATGAAAGAGCTTTAAATAGAACAAAGAGGGGGGGGAGGGAGGGGAGGGGGCAAGGGGATTGGAATAACGGCAACTGAGTTATCCACGATTACCCTAAATACGAGTATGAAGACACAATTGTTGTAAAAATACTTCATATTAAACCAGCAACTTGAAAAAAAAAAAAAAAAGGCTGACAAAAACACCATCCAACAGAGAAAAACCTTCAATGATTCTCAGCTGAATTCTACCAGAACTTTAAAAGAGAACTCATGTCAATGCTCCTCAAATTACTCCATGAAATACAATAGGATAGAAGACTTCAAATTTATTCTGTGAAGCCAGTATCACCATCAGACCAAAACCAGTATCATTATAGACCAACGTCTCTGATGAAATTACATGCAAAACTTCCTAATAAAATATTAGCAACTTATATTCAACAACATATAAAGATGATGGTAAATCATGACTAAGATGGATTTATCCCAGAGTTGCAAAGATGGTCTAAAATTCACAAATCAACACATGCAATATACCACATAAACACAATTAAGGACAAAAATCACACACTCAATGGATACAGAGAAAGCCTTCAACAAAATTTGGCACCCATTCATGAAAAAGACACTGAGGAAAAAGACACTAGGCATAGAAGGAACTTACCTCATCATAAAGGCTATGATCAACAAACCCAAAGCCAACATCATAGTGAATGGAGAAAAACTTATAATATTTCCTTGAAAATCTGAAAAAAGCGAAGAATGTCTACACTCATCACTCCTATTCAATACACTACTAGAAAGTCCAGACAGAGCATACAGGCAAGAGAAGGAAATCAAAGGGATAAAAGTAGGAAAAGAACTTGAATTATCAATGATTGCAAGTGAAACAACCCTATGCTTAGTAGAGCCAAAGAGCTCCACCAGATAACAGCTAGAAGCAATAAACAAATTCAGCAAAGTAGCAGGTTACAAAAATCAGTACTTTCCTAATCACAAATAATAAATCTCCTGAGAAAGTAATAAGAAAAACAATCCCATTCATAATAGCCTCAAAAAAGAAACCTAGAAATAAATCAAACCAAGGAGGTAAAAGATCTCTACGATGAAACCTATACAACACTGAAGAAAGAAATTAAAGAAGACACAAGAAGATGGGGAGACATCCCATGCTCACGGATACAAAGAATGAATATTGCTAAAATGAACATAAGCCGGGCGCAGTGGTGCACGCCTGTAATCCCAGCACTTGGGAGTGAGGCAGGAGGATCTGTACAAGTTCAAAGCCAGCCTCAGCAATGGCAAGGCACTTAGCAACTCAGTGAGACCGTGTCTCTAATAAATTACAAAACAGGGCTGGGGATGTGGCCCAGTGGTCCAGTGCCCCTGAGGTCAATTCCTGATACCAAAAAAAGAAAAAAGAAAAGAAAGAACTAGCTGATAGTGAGACATGTATTTCCTGGCACCCAGACCCCCACCAAGAAAGGCACAGTAATCTGATTGGACCAAAAAGTTCATGAACAGCTTGTGCACACTGAGTGCCTTGTCCAGGACTGGGGAGGGGACTGGCTCTCTTAACCCCTGCAGAGCTATATAAACCCCTAGACAACAACCACTCTTGGGTATCCCTCTCTTGAGACTCCTCCCCTTTGGGAGCTCTGTTTCCTTTCTTTCTATTACACTAATAAATTCTGTTACTTTGCTCTGACCCTTGTGTCTGTGGATTTCATTCTTCAAATTTACAAAACAAAGAACCCAACCTCATGCTCTATACTACAAAAAGGACAGGTCCCTGCTCTCTGTCCTCATCCTTCATGGAGAAAGCCTCATATCACCCTTGCCCCTTCCCACACTCACCTCCTTTCTGCTTTTTCAGGGAGTTGATATTTGCTACGATTGCTTTAAGATTCTTGCCATTCTCTGCCAAGTCCTGGGTCTCTGTGTCCCAGGTCTCTGGTCCCAGGACTGTTTCTGCCCACAGTGCCCTGGGCACTGCGCTCCCTCTCTCATTGTCATAATACAGGAAGAGCTGATCATCCAAGCGACCCTGAGCAAAGACCCTTGAGCACACAGATCCACCTTGGCATCTCACTGTGAGGTTGTAATGAAGACTGTGGGCTCCTGGGGAAGAGACAACAATGAATGATACTTCTTCCTGGAAACGACTGTGCCATCCATGTTCAACCCAAAGGTTCTGCTGTCCTGACCACCCTGAGGATTCAGAAAATGCACATGGACAGCTGGAACTGGTGGTGCCCACCTGTAATCCCAGCGAGTCAGGAGACTGAGGCAAGAGGATCACAAGTTCAAAGCCAGTCTCAGCAAATTAGTGAGGTACGAAGCAATTTAGTGAGACCTTGTCTCAAAATAAAAAAAATAAAAAAGGGCTAGGGATTGACTCAGTGGTAAAGCACCCCTGGGTTCAATCTCCAGTACCAAAAAAAAAAAAAAAAAGAACGAAAATGGACAGAAAGAAATGTACATGGACAAAAATCAAGAAGAAGAATTTCTAATATAACAAAAATAGGATACTGGAGAGGAAGGAGAGGGGAGTGAGGAATGAAGGAAGGGGAAATGGAGATGGGCAGGCATGCAGGCCAGCGCTCATGGCAGGGACACAGGGACAGAGGCTCCCTAAGAGTACATGTGGGAAGTCTAGGGGAGAGGCTGGCCTGCGGGGAAAGGCGGAGTAGGAATGCCAGAGTGCAGAGAAGAGCTTGCCAGAGGCCAGCGAGGGCCCAAGAGGCCCCCAGGGGGGAGGACTCACGGGCAGAGGGGCTGTGGAGCACAGGCAGTGCAGGGGAGAGGAGAGGAGAGTGCTGCCTCTGTGCAGACTCCTCATGGACTAGGCAGGGCTGGAGGGGCCAGAGTTAGTAACCCCAAAGGAGTTTGGAGAGGATTGTTACCTTAGAGGGAAGTGAAAGATAGACTGGGTCTAAAAGACAAGAGTGGCATGGCGAGGCCCCAGGTCGGGAGGTAAATGGTCCTGTTATCCCCTGGGGAAGGCAGGTGGCTCTCTTCCCAAAGAACCTTGACTTTTTTTTTTTTTTTCAACAAATGTTGCTGGGAAAACTAAATAGTCACACGCAAACAAAGGAAGTTGGATCTCCTACTTAAACCATACAAAAATATTAACTCAGGGCTGATATGCAGCCCAGTGGTAGAGTGCTTGCCTAGCATGCACTAGGTTCCATCTCCAGTATTGAAAAAGGTGGGCTGGGGTTGTGGCTCAGCGGTAGAGTGCTCACCTAGCACATGCGTGGCCCAGGTTCGATCCTCAGCACCACGTAAACATAAATGCATTGCATTCTGTACAACTAAAGCAAATAAATAAATATTTTTTTAAAAAAAAAAGAAAGAAAAGAAAAAGGTGTGTGTGGGGGGAGGGGAGCGAAGAGCCAGGCATGGTGGCACGAATCTGTAATTCTAGTTACTTGGGAAGCTGAGGTAAGAGAATCACAAGTTTGAGGCCAGTTTAGCAATTTAGTTAGACCCTGTCTCAAAATATAAAAAAGGGTAGGAATATAGCTCAGTGGTAAAGGGACCCTGGTTTCTATCCCAAGTACCACCACACACACACACACACACACACACACACACACACACACACACACAAAAACACACACACAAATAAAGAAAAAGAGAAAAGTTAACATAATATGAATCTAAAACCTAAACTTAAAACTAAAACTAAAAATTCTTAGGGCTGGGATTGTGGCTCAGCGGTAGAGCGCTCGCCTAGCATGTGGGCGACCCGGGTTCGATCCTCAGCACCACATACAAATAAAACGCATTGAATAAAATGCATTGTGTACAACTAAAAGCAAATAAATAAAAATGTTTAAAAAAAATTCTTAGAAGTGGTAGAGTGCTCGCCTAGCATGCATGAGGCACTGGGTTCAATCCTCAGCAATAAAATATTATGTTCACCTAAAACTAAAAATAAATATTAAAAAAAATTCTTAAAGAAAACATTGGGAACAATCTCCATGACTTAGGGTTTGGCCATGCTTTCGTGGATATAAAAAAGCACAGACAACAAAGAAACAAAAATGTTGTTAAATTGGACTCACCAATCACGAAAATTAAAAATGTCTATGCACAAAGAAAACCCATGGCCAGGCATGGTGACACACACCTGTAATCCCAGTGGCTTGGGAGGCTGAGAAAGGAGGATCATGAGTTCAAAGCCAGCCTCAGCAAAAGGGAGATACTAAGCAACTCAGTGAGACACAATCTCTAAATAAAATACAAAATAAGGCTGGAGATGTGACTCAGTGGTTGAGCACCCCTGAGTTCAATCCCTGGAAGGAGAAGGAGAAAGTGGAGGAGGAGGAGGAGGAGGAGGAGAGGAGGAGGAGGAGGAGGAGGAGAGGAAAAGAGAGGAAAAAGAGGAAGAGGAAGAAGAAGAGGAGGAAGAAGAGGAAGAGGAAAAAGAGGAAAAGGAAGAGGAAGAAAGAGGAGGAAGAGGAGGAGGAGGAAGACAATGACCCAGGAAGCCAGGCACCATTGGGCATGCCTGTAATCCCAGCTACTTGGGAGGCTAAGGCAGGAGGATTTTGTAGGTTAGACACCAGCCTTAGCAACTTAGTGAGACCCTGTCTCAAAATAAAATTTAAAAAGGGGATGAGGATATAGCTCAGTTGTAGAGTCCCTGGGTTCAATCCCCAGCACCACACACACACACACAAAACAAAACAAACAAAAAGGAAAAAAAAAAAACACCCATGGAAACAGTACCCCCTAAGATGGGAAAAACTATTGGCAAGTCAATTACCTAATGAGACATTAATGTCCAGAATATACAAAGATCTGGGGGTGTGGCTCAGTGGCACAGTGTGTGCTACCAAGCAAGAGACCTCAGGTTCAATTCCCAACATCAAAGAAAAATCCCGGGAGGAAGCTGGTGCTGGAAGAGGCCTTACAAGAAGAATACCAGGACTAACTAAGTGGCAAAAACAAGGACGTTGGATATTTGGTGTAGAACACAAGAGCTCTTGAGGTCAAGTGACCAAAAGAGGAGGAGGAAGAAGGTCAGGAGCAGTTGGATCAAGAGGCTTTTCCTGGGATGGGTGGGGAGAGGAGATGGGAAGGACAAGAGAGGTAAGTGGCCAGAGCGAGGGTAGGCAATGAGGGGTGAGCATGGGGTACAGGTGACTCTGAGAGAAACTGGGTTAGGGTGAGGACAAGGGGATGGATGCTCTGGATGAAGGCAGATGAGTGTGGCTGATGTGATTGTAAGGGGGCTTGTGACAGATGGAAGTTGGTGAGGGTCTAAAGGCAGGTAGGCAAGGGGTGGGTGCAGGGAAAGTTCCCACAGTGGAGAGATGCAGAGGGAGAGACACAGTCCAGCACCTGCAGGCTGCAGTGTGGAGGCCCCACGAGGGTGAGGGTTAGGATGAAGAAGTGGGCAACAGGCCATTGAGAGGGAGGGCCAAGAGCAGGTGCCTGCACTGGAGGGCGAAGAAGGGTGTCATGCTGACAATGGCAGGGAGGTCACAGTGCCCTACACTGTGCCAGTACCTGTCAGCATTAGGACTCCTGCAGTGGGGATGAAGAGAAGACTGACTTGAGCTAAATAAAACTCCATCAGAAAGTTAGGGTTGGGGCTGGGGCTATGGCTCAGGGGTAGAGCACGCGTCTCGCATGTAGAGGCCCTGGGTTCGACCCTCAGCACCACATAAATAAATAAATAAATAAATAAAGGTATTGTGTCTACCTACAACTAAAAAAAATATTCTAAAAAAAGAAGAAGAAGAAGAAAGAAAGTTAGGGTCAGCTGCTGGGAGTATAGCTCAATGCTAGAGTGCTTTCCTAGCATGTGTAAGGCCCTGAGTTCCATCCAGCACTACAAAAGGAAAAAAAAAAAAAGAAAAAAAGATAGAATTATCATAGTTTCAATGTTATTCCAACATAAATTTTTTTTTTTTTTTTTTTTTTTTTTTTTTTGTGGTACCGGGGATTGAACTCAGGGGCACTCGACCACTGGGCCACATCCCCAGCCCTTTTTTGTATTTTATTTAGAGACATCTCACTGAGTTGCTAAGTGCCTCGCCATTGCTGAGGCTGGCTTTGAACTCGCGATCCTCCTGCCTCAGCCTCCCAAAGTGCTGGGATTACAGGCGTGCGCCACCGCACCCAGCTCACACATAAATTTTTTAAAGTCCCCAAATTCACATGGAATCACCACAAGAGACCCCAAATAGCCAATGTAATCTTTATTTGGAAGGGAGTGGTACCTGGGATTGAACTCAGAGGCACTTGACCACTAAGCCAACATCCCTAGCCCTATTTCATATTTTATGTAGAGACAAGGTCTCACTGAGTTGCTTAGTGGTTTGCTTTTGCTGAGGCTGGCTTTGAACTCACAATTCTCCTGCCTCAGCCTCCCAAGCCACTGGGATTATTGGCATGGGCCACCACACCTGGTGCCAAAGAAATCTTGACCAAAAAGAACAAAGCTGGCTGGGTGTGGTGGCATATACCTGTAATTCCAGGGCTAGGGAGGCTGAGGAAGGAGGATCACAAGTTCGAAGCCAGCCTCAGCAACTGAGCAAGGTCCTAAGCAACTTAGCAAGACCCTATCTCAAAAAGGACTGAGGATGTGGCTCAGTGGTTGAGTGCCCCTGGGTTCAATCACCAGTACCAAAAAAAAAAAAAAAAAAAAAAAAACAAAGCTGGAGGCATCACAATACCAGATTTCAAAATACATTACAAAGCAGCCAGGCATGGTGGTGCATGCCTGTAATCCCAGTGGCTGGGAAGGCTGAGGCAGGAGGATTGTGAGTTCAAAGCCAGCCTCATCAATTTCTCCAGGCCCAAAGCAACTTAGTGTGGGTCCATCTCAAAATAAGAATAAAATTAGAAGGATTAGGGATGTTACTCAGTGGTTAAGCATTTCTGGGTTCAATCCCCAGTACAAATAAAATTAGAAGAATTAGAGATATTGCTCACTGGTTAAGCACCATTGGGTTTAATCCCCAGAACAAAAAAAAAAAAAAAAACAGAGAGAGAGAGAGAGAGAAGAGAGAAATCCAAATGGCCAACAGATATATGAATAAATGCAAACAAAAATTAAAATATGATACCACCTCTCACACCTATTAGATTGGTTATTGTCAAAACATGAAAAATAGGCCAGGGGCTGGGGTTTTGGCTTAGCGGTAGAGCGCTCCCTACCACGTGCACAGCCCAGGTTAGATCCTCAGCACCAAGTACAAATAAACGCATTGTGTACAACTAAAGCAAATAAATAAATATTAAAAAAAAAAAAAAGAGGAGGAAGAGGAAAAAGAGGAAAAGGAAGAGGAAGAAAGAGGAGGAAGAGGAGGAGGAGGAAGACAATGACCCAGGAAGCCAGGCACCATTGGGCATGCCTGTAATCCCAGCTACTTGGGAGGCTAAGGCAGGAGGATTTTGTAGGTTAGACACCAGCCTTAGCAACTTAGTGAGACCCCATGTCTCAAAATAAAATTTAAAAAGGGGATGAGGATATAGCTCAGTTGTAGAGTCCCTGGGTTCAATCCCCAGCACCACACACACACACAAAAACAAAACAAAACAAAGGAAAAAAAACACCCATGGAAACAGTACCCCCTAAGATGGGAAAACTATTGGCAAGTCAATTACCTAATGAGACATTAATGTCCAGAATATACAAAGATCTGGGGGTGTGGCTCAGTGGCACAGTGTGGGCGGTGCTACCAAGCAAGAGACCTCAGGTTCAATTCCCAACATCAAACAAAAATCCCGGGAGGAAGCTGGTGCTGGAAGAGGCCTTACAAGAAGAATACCAGGACTAACTAAGTGGCAAAAACAAGGACGTTGGATATTTGGTGTAGAACACAAGAGCTCTTGAGGTCAAGTGACCAAAAGAGGAGGAGGAAGAAGGTCAGGAGCAGTTGGATCAAGAGGCTTTTCCTGGGATGGGTGGGGAGAGGAGATGGGAAGGACAAGAGAGGTAAGTGGCCAGAGCGAGGGTAGGCAATGAGGGGTGAGCATGGGGTACAGGTGACTCTGAGAGAAACTGGGTTAGGGTGAGACTAGGGGATGCTCTGGATGAAGGCAGATGAGTGTGGCTGATGTGAACTGTAAGGGGGCTTGTGACAGATGGAAGTTGGTGAGGGTCTGAAGGCAGGTAGGCAAGGGGTGGGTGCAGGAAAGTTCCCACAGTGGAGAGATGCAGAGGGAGAGACACAGTCCAGCACCTGCAGGCTGCAGTGTGGAGGCCCCACGAGGGTGAGGGTTAGGATGAAGAAGTGGGCAACAGGCCATTGAGAGGGAGGGCCAAGAGCAGGTGCCTGCACTGGAGGGGGAAGAAGGGCGTCATGCTGACAATGGCAGGGAGGTCACAGTGCCCTACACTGTGCCAGTACCCTGTCAGCATTAGGACTCCTGCAGTGGGGATGAAGAGAAGACTGACTTGAGCTAAATAAAACTCCATCAGAAAGTTAGGGTTGGGGCTGGGGCTATGGCTCAGGGGTAGAGCACACGTCTCGCATGTGTGAGGCCCTGGGTTCGACCCTCAGCACCACATAAATAAATAAATAAATAAATAAAGGTATTGTGTCTACCTACAACTAAAAAAATATTCTAAAAAAAGAAGAAAGAAGAAGAAAGAAAGTTAGGGTCAGCTGGCTGGGAGTATAGCTCAATGCTAGAGTGCTTTCCTAGCATGTGTGAGGCCCTGAGTTCCATCCAGCACTACAAAAGGAAAAAAAAGACAAAAGAAAAAGAAAAAGAAGATAGAATTATCATAATTTCAATATTATTCCACAATAAATTTTTTTAAAGTCCCAAATTCACATGGCATCACCACAAGAGACCCCAAATAGCCAATGTAATCTTTATTTGGGGGGGAGTGGTACCTGGGATTGAATTCAGAGGCACTTGACCCACTAAGCAACATCCCTAGCCCTATTTCATATTTTATGTAGAGACAGGGTCTCACTGAGTTGCTTAGCGGTTCGCTTTTGCTGAGGCTGGCTTTGAATTCACAATTCTCCTGCCTCAGCCTCCCAAGCCACTGGGATTATTAGGCATGGGCCACCTCACCTGGTGCCAAAGTAATCTTGACCAAAAAGAACAAAGCTGGCTGGGCGTGGTGGCATATGCCTGTAATTCTAGTGGCTAGGGAGGCTGAGGAAGGAGGATCACAAGTTCGAAGCCAGCCTCAGCAACTTAGCAAGGTCCTAAGCAACTTAGCAAGACCCTATCTCAAAAAGGACTGAGGATGTAGCTCAGTGGTTGAGTGCCCCTGGGTTCAATCGCCAGTACCGAAAAAAAAAAAAAAAAAAAAAAAAGAACAAAGCTGGAGGTATCAGAATACCAGATTTCAAAATACATTACAAAGCAGCCAGGCATGGTGATGTATGCCTGTAATCCCAGTGGCTGGGAAGGCTGAGGCAGGAGGATTGTGAGTTCAAAGCCAGCCTCAGCAATTTCTCCAGGCCCAAAGCAACTTAGTGTGGGCCCATCTCAAAATAAGAATAAAATTAGAAGGATTAGGGATGTTACTCAGTGGTTAAGCATTTCTGGGTTCAATCCCCAGTACAAATAAAATTAGAAGAATTAGAGATATTGCTCAGTGGTTAAGCACCATTGGGTTCAATCCCTAGAACAAAAAAAAAAGAGAGAGAGAGAGAGAGAAAGAGAGATATCCAAATGGCCAACAGATATATGCATAAATGCAAACGAAAATTAAAATATGATACCACCTCTCACACCTATTAGATTGGTTATTGTCAAAACATGAAAAATAGGCCAGGGGCTGGGGTTGTGGCTTAGCGGTAGAGCGCTCCCCTACCACGTGCGCAGCCCGGGTTAGATCCTCAGCACCAAGTACAAATAAACGCATTGTGTACAACTAAAGCAAATAAATAAATATTAAAAAAAGAAAAAAGAAAAAAGAAAAATAGGCCGGGCGCACACCTGTAATTCCAGTGGCTAAAAAGACTGAGACAGGAGGATCAAGAGTTCAAAGCCAAGCTGGGTGCAGTGGTGCATGCCTGTAATCCCAGTACTTCAGAGGCAGAGGCAGGAGAATTGCAAGTTCGAAGCCAGCATCAGCAATGGCAAGGCACTTAGCAACTCAATGAGACCCTGTCTCTAATAATATAAAAAAAAAGGGGTTGGGGATGTGGCCCACTGGTCGAGTGTCCCTGAGTTCAATCCTTGGTACAAAAAAAAAAAAAAGTTCAAAGCCAGCCTCAGTGAAAGCTAGGCACTAAGGAACTCAGTGAGATCCTGTCTAAATACTATATGATTAAAGTACTATATGATCCAGCAATCCCACTACTATTGCATGTGTACCCAAAGGAATTAAGATCAGGATGTTGAAGAGATCTATGCTCTGCATTCATTGCAGCATTATTCACAATAGTCAAGACATGGAAACAATCTAAGTGTCCATCAACAGATGAATAGATTTTAAAACTTTGGCATTAACCAAGCATGGTGGGCAGACACCTGTAATCCCAGCTATGCAGGAAGCTGAGATGGGAAGATCTCAAGAGCCCAGAAGTTCAAGACCACTCCAGGAAAAATAGTAGGACCTAGTCTCAAAAACACACCAAAAAACAAACAAACAACAACAACAACAAAAAACCCTGTGACATACACACACAAATGGAATACTAGTCAGCCTATAAAAAATCAGGTGATTTTCACTTGGGATGAACCTAGAGGAATTAAGTGAAATAAACCAGGCAAGAAAAAAAATGCTTTAATTTAAATGTAAAAGATAAAAAGTTGAAACTCAGAAAGAGAAAATAGAATAGTGGTTAACAGAGGCTGGATGTGGGGTGTGAGAGTAAACAAAAAAGGAGAAATGTTGACCAATGGGCACAAAGTTTGTTAGATAGGAGGAGAGAGTTCCAGTGTTCTATAGCACAGCAAGGTGACTCCATTTAAAAATGTGTGCTACTGAGCTATATATCCCTAGCCTTTTTTATTTTGTGTGTGTGTGTTTGTGTGTGTGTGTTATTATATATATATATATAATTTAATATATATAATACACACACACACATATATATATATATATATATAATTTTTATTTTTTATTTTTTTTAATTTTAAGACAGGTTCGTACTTAGTTGCCTAGGCTGAACTGGAACTTGCCATCCTCCTTCCTGTGCCTCCCAAGTAGCTAGGATTACAGATGTGCAGCACAGTGCCCTGCTGGGAGAAAGGTTTTAAATTGGGAAGCTCACAGAGGCAAGAGGAAAATGTCCTTTCCAATTCCGGTTCAAAGGCTGAAGATGTGCTGGCTGGACAAGGCCCTAGGTTCAATTCCTAGCACCATACACATACACAAATGCTACTGTGACTTCTCCCTCCCCTCATTCCTTCTCTACCATAGGCCTGGGAGGGAGAGCTGGAACTGAGGAACGCCTGGGTCAGAGAACAAGCTGACATTAGGGTAAAAGGGGGCGCAAGAGGGGAAAAGAACCCTCCTCCCCCAGGCAGCAGGAGCCCAGAGGACCATGAGGGTGGAACTGAGAGAAGTCACAGGAAGAATCTCTGGGCCCAGAAAGTCTTCAGTCTCTAATGTCCCTCAGTCTGAGCGTTTGGCACAGCCACAGTCCTCACAGCAGCAGAGCTGCGGGGGGTTGGGATGTCCCTACCGGCTCCTGGCAGGAAGTGAGGAAGACCTGGCCTGAGGACTCCAGGGGGCTCAGCTGACAACACCTGCTGACTTCGGGGAGAACACGGGACTTCGGAAGCCTGTGAACTGTCCCCAACACTGCTGGGAAGCGATCCCCTAAGCGGCCGACCTCGAAGAGTTCTTGAATATCGCTCAAAAAGCAACCTGGGGATAGCCCCGGGAGCTCAGCGGGGTCGAAGAAAAGGTCCGAAAACCGAGAACAGGGCAAAGAAGCGGCAAGGTGCGGCACCGATCTGGGTCGCGGGGACAGGGCGGTTGGGGCAAACCTTGAAAAGCAGAGTCCAGATTTTTTTGTGGCAAACTTGCGTCCAGTCCAGCCCCACACCCCTCCGCGCCACCAAGGGACGGTGCCCTTGAGCACGTCAGTCCCGGGGACGCTCCCCGCTCGCCGGAACCAGCCACAGCCCTGGAACCCACAACTCGCGCCCTGAAGGACTCAAGGAGACCACTCACCAGCAGCGGCACCCACGGGAGCACAGAGGGCAGCGCAGCCGAGGAGCAGCAGGACACCGCTGAGCCCCATACCACTCGAGTTTGCCACCCTCGTGGCCGACCGGCGGGGAAAACCTGAAAGTCCGCACGTGAAACTTGGTTGTCACTGCCCGGCACCCACAAGGGCTCACCAGTGAAGACGACTCCGTGGGTGGAGGCTGTGGTTACTGCGGGCGGGTGGCGATGCCGCACTCCACACCTCGCTCTCCTTTTTTTTTTTTTTTTTTTTTTTGGTGGTACCGGGCATTGAACTCAGGGGTACTCGACCACTGGGTCACATCCCCAGACCTTTTTTGTATTTTATTTAGAGACAGGGTCTCACTGAGTTGCTAAGTGCCTCGCCATTGCTGAGGCTGGCTTTGAACTCGCGATCCTCCTGCCTCAGCCTCCCAAAGTGCTGGGATTACAGGCGTGCGCCACTGTGCCCGGCTTCGCTCTCCATTTTAAGTGGCAGCCTGGGGCCAGGGAGGAGTGTGATTGAGAGGAGAAGCTAAGATGCCAACTCCAGCCAGAGCCTACACACCCACCTGCTGGCTGAGCCTTCGCTCCCCATGTCTTTTCTTGACAGGATTCCTGTACACCCTTAGAAGTACTTAAGGAAGGCTGGGGGGTATTGCTTAGTTGGCAGAGTGCTTGCCTAGTGTACACAAGGCCTGGGTTCAATCCCTGTGGCACCACAAAGAAAAAAAGTGTTTAATGAATGAGTGATGAAGGTAGGCATGAACCTCCTTGCAGCATGCATACTTGCTATTAAAGCAAATGCCTACCTAATCTGACAGTCTTGGTGTGTTTTAATTTTTTATTTTTCACAAATAAGCATATTAAGTCTACTGGTGGAGCCTTTGGCCAGTAAACAGTTATATGAGGACCCTGATCCTGAAGGCAAATTCCCAGATACAAAGTTCTGAAAGGATAAAGAATCAGAACAAGTTATCTAAAACAGCCCATATGCTTTGGAGAACAGGATGTTCTTGGTTCAAGCCAAGGCTTGAAGCATGTCTTCCAGCACCAGTGCACAAGGTCATCAGTGTCCCCACATGATGCTGAGCAAAATCTGGACAGATGGAGAACCAGAAATGGATCTGGAAAGCCAGAACACATGTGCTGATTCTTTTTTTTTTTTTTTTTTTGCACCATCGATTGAACATTGAGGCACTTGACCACTGGGCCACATCCCCAGCCCTTTTTTGTATTTTATTTAGAGACAGGGTCTCACTGAGTTGCTAAGTGCCTCGCCATTGCTGAGGCTGGCTTTAAACTCGTAATCCTCCTGCCTCAGCCTCCCAAGTGCTGGGATTACAGGCGTGCGCCCACCATGCCTGGCTCCATGTGCTGTGATTGATGGTGTTCCTGACCATCCTACAGCTCTGAATCTGTTGTGCATCGGATCCAAGTGCCACCCACGAGGAAGAGAGCAAGGAGTCTGCATAGTAGTGGGGGGCAAGCCAAAAGCCTCCAAAGATAAATTGTAAGATCAACAGTCAGGCCCACCCAGGTCTTCATCCACAACTGATGCTCCTACCAACTCCACTGTGATGAAAATAGCTTGTGAGGCTGCTGCATGTCTACCAGGAAAGGAGGTAACTGCAGAAAGAATCAAGAGATTGGAAGTAAGCAACCTCACCAGAATTTTAGTGTGGTGGCCTCCACTACAGATGGCAGCCTCCACACAGATTCTGTGGATGGAACCAGACCCTCTGCTGCCATTGCTGACCTGCAGCAGAAAATCCTGAAGCTTACAGAACAGATCAAGATTACACAAACAAGAAGGGAGGAGAAGCTGGGCGCGGTGGCACAGGCCTGTAATCCCAGCACTTTGGGAGGCTGAGGCAGGAGGATCGCGAGTTCAAAGCCAGCCTCAGCAATGGCAAGGCACTTAGCAACTCAGTGAGACCCTGTCTCTAAATAAAATACAAAAAAGGGCTGGGGATGTGACCCAGTGGTCTAGTGCCCCTGAGTTCAATCCCCAGTACCAAAAAAGAAAGAAAGAAAGAAGGAAGGGAGGGGAAGAAAGGGATATGGGGATGGGAAAGATAGTGGAATAAAACAGACATTATTACTGTATGTATATATGTGAATACATGACCACCAATATGAATTCTGCAACATGTACACCTTGAAAAATAAGAAATTATATCCCATCTATGTATGATATAGCATAGTGTATAAATGCATTCTACTGTCATGTATAACTAATTAAAACAAATTTAAAAATTAATAAAAAGCCAGGCGTGGTGGCGCACACCTGTAATCCCAGCGGCTGAGGAGGCTGAGACAGGAGGATCGCGAGTTCAAAGCCAGTCTCAGAAATTTAACGAGGCACTAAGCAACTCAGTGAGACCCTGTCTCTAAATAAAATACAAAATGGGGCTGGGGATGTGGCTCAGTAGTTCAGTGCCCCTGAGTTCAATCTCCAGTACCAAAAAAAAAAAAAAAAAAAAAAAAAAAAAAAAAATTAATTAAAAAAAAGAGAGAGAGAGAGAGCTGGGGATATATGGGGATATAGCTCAGTTGGTAGAGTGTTTGCCATGCATGCACAAGGCCCTGGGTTCAATCCCCAGTGCTGGGGTCTGGCTTCAGCAGGGGGTGCAGGGCAGCACGATGGGGGTTCAGATGCGAGCGCTCAGCGAAGTACAAAAGGCAGAGGAGCAGCGATGGGGAAAAAAATAACAAACCAACGCAGGAGTCAGGCTGTGGAATCTTCTCTCTTTACTTTCACTTTGTTGTAGGTATTTAAGCATAATTTTTGGCAGTACAGATTGTTTACACATTTTTTTGTGATTTCATTACAGTCATAAGACTTAATTTATAGATTACATTTTAGACATATTAAATTTTTTTATCTTACACATTTCAAGGTTTTGAGGTCATTTACACCTTTCCAAGGCCCTGTACGTGACTGTCTGGGCATATTATAATTTTGTCATTTTTTTATCTAATTAGTCTGGGTACAAATTTATTTCTCACGGATTCCCTGAAGCCGTTTTCTCTGCACACCACTCAGATATCTGATAAAAGTTAACTTTCTCTGTCTGGGATTCTAAAGCAGTTGTTTATAAAACCTAGAAGCAGGGAAAAGGGGGAGGCAAAGCAGAATTTTAACTCTGAAGGACTTTTTACTCTAAGGAATTTATATCTACTCTAAATGTAAGAGAAAAATGTAAGAGAAATCTATTTTCAATCACAAAAAGACTCTTATAGAAAAAGGTTCTTATTGTTTTATTTTTATGTTTCTTATGTTTCTAGCTTAGATTCCAAAAGGGTAAATTTATAGAATTAGTCTAAATCTAAATAATTGAAATAGCGACATCTGGTGGCCATATATAGGAACAGAACAGTGATTAGACAGAAAGCAGTGAAAATAGACACAGACAAAATTTAACTCCTTCAGTGTCGTGTTTGAGTGTATTTAAGTGGCACCTTATCCGTGAAGGGGCGGGGTTTTCCTCGACTTCCCTTCTGCGATGTGGAACTTTTTTTTTTTTTTTTTTTTTTTTTTTTGGTACCAGGGATTGAACTCAGGGGCACTCGACCACTGGGCCACATCCCCAGTACTTTTTTGTATTTTATTAGAGACAGGGTCTCACTGAGTTGCTAAGTGCCTTGCCATTGCTGAGCCTGGCTTTGAACTCGTGATCCTCATGACTCAGCCTCCCAAGTGCTGGGATTACAGGCGTGCGCCACAGTGCCCGGATCGATGTGGAAATTTTGTTCAAACAGCATCGCATGGAAGATGCTATATCCCAGCACGACAAAAACAAACAAACATACAAAAAAAATTGCACAAACAAGCTGGTGCAGTGGTGCATACCTGTAATCCCAGCATCTTGGGAGGCTGAAGCCAGAGAATCACAAGTTCAAAGCCAGCTTCTGCAGAAAGCGAGGGCACTAGCAACTCAGTGAGACCCTGTCTCTAAATAAAATACAAAACAGGGCTGGGGGATGTGGCTCAGTGGTCCAGGGCCCCTGAGTTCAATCCCCAGTATCCCAAAAATAAATAAATAAAAGATTATACAAACAACCCCAGGGACAACAATGTTAATGAGTATTTAAAACTTGCCAACAGTGCAGACAAGCAATGGGCCACCCATATCAAGCAGGTTTTAGGGAAGAAGAACCAGAAACGTGCTCAAACCATCCCTCAGCTACAAAAGAAGCTTCAGTATTACCACCAAAATCTCTGAGAGGTAGAGCAGAATGGGATCCCCAGGCAGCCCAAAGGATGTCTTCAGGGATGTGCTCCAGGATCTGATGAATGTAGGAGGAAAGGGGATTGGCTGTAGTGATGGTGTGGTGAACAGTGTCAAAGGTGGATTTTCCAGCCTCTCCCAGGTCACCCATTCATCAGTAGAAGCTGTGATCTCAAAACCCAGAGATCACATCCCTGTTTCAGAACAAAATTGTCAGTGCATACAACATCCTAACCTGAAGGACCTTTTTAGAGGGAATGATGGAGTGGGGAGTCTTTGGGGATGATTTAGAGCAAGGACAAATGGATGATAGGGGGGATGTCTTTGAAGGTGATTTTGAACTTTCAGTAGGACCCAAAATATGGTAGTGAGGAAGATTATTCTAATGCCATTTCAGGCTCAATGTGAGCCAACTGGGGGTGTAGCTGTAGGAGCATCCAGCTCTCAAACAAACCTCCTTAAAATGCAGAGCTCAGGATTTGATGCAGTACTACATGAGATGGAGGAGATTCAGGAAACCCAGGCCAGACTAGAGGAATCTGTTGAGACCCTCAAAGAACATTATCAGAAGAACTTTTCCTTAATAATGCAGACCTTACAGAAGAAGCAATATTTATGCAAACAGTTAGAACAACTAATATACCTAACAGAACTTCACCAGAATGAAATCTTGAACTTGGAAGCAGGACTGGCTAGCATGGAAAAGAAAATCGCATATCAGTTCTGAATGTGTTTGGGACATTCAGGAGGCTGTGGAGGCACACCAGACACACATCTCCAGCAGCAATAGCAGGTGATGCAACTGGAAAGACTGGAAAATGTCACAGCCCAGACAGAACCTTCTGGACAAACTCAACAAAATTCTTCTAGCCATTCATGGTGGTCCTTTTGGTCTCTGTGTCCACTGTAACCAATTGTATGATCCCTCTCATGAAGACTTGCAATAGGATTTTTTTTTTTTTTAATACTTGAAATTGAACCCAGGGGCATTTTAAACTAAACTACATTCGCAGCCCCTTTTTAATTTTTATTTGAAGACAGGGTCTATCTAAGTTGCTGAGGCAGACTTGTGGTCCTCCTGCCTTAGCCTCCCAGGTTGCTGACATTACAGGTGTGCACCACTACACAGAGGACATTCAGCACTTTATTCCCTGTGGTTTTCATTGCCTTTCTCTGGAAGCACTGAGATGCCCTGGTAAATGCACGCATTGGCAAGTTAGACAGCAATTTGCCCATACAGAAATTTCCTTTCTTTCTTTTCTTTTTTTTTTTTTTTTTTTTTTTTTTTTTTTTTGGTACTTGGGATTGAACTCAGCGGCACTCGACATCCCCAGCCCTTTTTTGTATTTTATTAGAGACAGGGTCTCACTGAGTTGCTAAGTGCCTCACCATTGCTGAGGCTGGCTTTGAACTCATGATCCTCCTGCCTCAGCCTCCCAAGTGCTGGGATTATAGGTGTGCGCCACCGCGCCCGGCCCCATTCTGAAATTTTCTGCAACAAGAGTTGAATGAATCTGTTTACATTTAGAATAATGTTTTTCTTTTATCCATAAAGAGATGCATTTGCAATATGATTTTTAGACTTTATCCAAGAAGCTTTGGGGGTGAATTCTTGGACCATTTTTATGTAGCATTTTTCTTGAGATGCCAATCTTAAATAGTCCTTTAACATGAACCAACAATCTAGAGCACACAGAGAGCATTCTAAATTGTGGCTTGAAAGACTGCACTAAATTCCACTAAAAAGATGTCTAGAGCAGCCGGGCACGGTGGCACACGCCTGTAAAACCAGCACATGGGAGGCTGAGGCAGGAAGATTGTGAGTTCAAAGCCAGCTTCAGCAATGGCTACTAGGCACTTAGCAACTCAGTGAGACCCTGTCTCTAATAAAATACAAAAAAATTGGGCTGGGAATGTGGCCCAGTGGTCGAATGCCCCTGAGTTCAATTCCCCAGTACCAAAAAAAAAAAAAGAAAGAAAGTACAGGTGTATTTAAAGTTAAAGATTAATAATAGGTTAGGAGGGCTGGGATTGTGGCTCAGCAGTAGAGCGCTCGCCTAGCACATGGGTGACCCGGGTTCGATCCTCAGCACCACGTACAAATAAAATGCATTATAAAACGCATTGTGTACAACTAAAAGCAAATAAATAAAAATATTTTTAAAAAAAATAATAGGTTAGGAGACATAGAATCTGGTTACATAGTCTGGCAAGGAGCTGTTAAACAAGGAACTGTTACAATCTGGGAGAATGACACATATCTGTAAACTGTAAATCAATGACATATTTTGTTTGAATGATTCTGTACCCATAATGAAAGAAAAAAATCATATAAATAAAGACCTATAGAAAGCAGGGTTAACTTTCTCTCTGGAGATTGCTCAAAGAGAACGAGTCCTCATCTCTTCCTTACGCCCACGCCACTCATCCTTCAGGACCCCCTGGATCTCCCCGGGGGCTGGACCCTGGCACCAGCCTCAGTAATTCAGCAAGGCCCTAAGCAACTTAGCAAGATGTGTCTCAAAATAAAAAATAAAAAGAGCTGGGGATGTAGCTTAGTGGCAATGCACCCCTGGGTTCAATCCCCAGTATTAAAAAAAGGGGGGGGGGAGTGGGGGGATAAGGTAAAACTTCCAGTAGAAGCTTTCAGATAAATATGGTTATTGCTGTTATTACCGAGATATAATTCATTTACTGTAACTCACCCTTTTAAGGTATGCAGTTTAGTGGTTTTTAGTATAATCATGAAGTGTGCCCACATCACCACTATCTTCATGGGATGACTTTAAGGATGTGGAGCAGTTTGATGGTTAGAAAGCAGAGGAAGGAGCAGCTCCCAGAAGGGATATCACTTAGTAGTCATCCTGTCAAGACTTTACTATACTGTAGGCTGAAGAAAAGAAGAACTGGGAACACCAAAACACACATCTCACTCTCAAGATGGCCCACATTCATCCTTGAATATATATTCTTTGCTTTATCCACAAAGGCATCTCTCACATTATGATTGCCCTCATTCACCCTCAAATTTGTATCTACTTTCCTAAATAAACTTTGCCTATGCCTTTGACTGACCTGTGTTATTTTTCTTTCTTTCTTTCTTCTTTTTTTTTTTTTCTTTTGTACTGGGGATTTAACCCAGTGATATTTTACCACTAAGTCACATCCCCAGCCTCAGCAACCTAGCAAGGACCTAAGCAACTTAGCAAGATCCTATAATAAAATAAAAAGTAGGGGCTGGGGTTGTGGCTCAGCAGTAGAGCACTCGCCTAGCATGTGTGCAGCCTGGGTTCAATCCTCAGCACTACGTAAAAATAAAAAGCATTGTGTACAACTAAAATAAATAAATATTTTAAAAAAATAATTTTAAAAAAGTAAAAAGGACTAGAAATGTAGCTCAGTGGTTAAGCACCCCTGGGTTCAATCCTTAGTACCAAAAACCAAACTAGGGCTGGGGACATAGCTCAGTTGAGTAGAGTGCTTGCCTTGCATGACAAGGCTCTGGCTTCAATCCCCAGCACCATAAAAAAACAAACAAAACAAAATAAAAAGAGCCCAGGATATAGCCCTGTGGTACTATACCCCTAACTAGGTAGGATCAATTCCCAGAAAAGAAAAAAAGGAAGGAAGGAAGGAAGGAAGGAAGAACTATACTTATCATTACTAACCATTCTGTAAGGCCTCTAGCCTATACTTTTACTCTGGATGGAAATGTTATAAATCACAAAGTTTTGACAATATCTTTGACTTACAGTCTGTGTGTTTGTGTGTGTGTGATACACACAGGCATACATGTATGTCTTGAAATGGAGCCCAGGAGTGGTGTTCAACCACCTGGCTATATTCCTAGTTTTGGTTTTGTTTGTTTTCTGCAGTACTGGGACTGGGGATTGGGGATTGAACCCAGGGGCACTCTAACATAGTGCCACATTTCAAACCCGCCTTGGACGGTGGCTATGGTTACTGCTGGCGGGTTGCTTTGCCTCACGCCACACCTCACAGTCTACCTTAAGTGGCAGCCTCTGGGCAGGGAATAGTGTGATTGAGAGGTGATGCTAGAAAGCCTGCTCCAGCCAGAAACCACACTCCCACCCACTGGCTGAGCCTTCCCTCCCCTTGTCTTTTCTTGACAGGATTCCTGTACACCCTTAGAAGTACTTAAGGAAGGCTGGGGGTATAGCTCAGTTGGCAGAGTGCTTGCCTAGTATGCACAAGGCCTGGGTTCAATCCCTGTGGCACCACAAAGAAAAAAAGTGCTTAAGGAATGAGTGATGAAGGTAGGCATGAAGCCTCCATCTCACAGCAGCATGCATAGTTGCTATTAAAGCAAATGCCTACCTAATCTGACAGTCTTGGTATGTTTCAATTTTTTATTTTTCACAAATAAGCATATTAAGTCTACTGGTGGAGCCTTTGGCCAGTAAACAGTTACATGAGGATCCTGGTGGCAAATTCTGAGATACAAAGTTCTGAAAGGATGAGGAATCAGAACAAGTTATCTAAAACAGCCCATATGCTTTAGAGAACAGGAATGTAATTGGCCAAGGCTTGAAGCATGTCTTCCAGCACCAGTGCACAAGGTCATCAGAGTCCCCCACATGATGCTGAGCAAATCTGGACAGATGGAGAACCTGAAATGGATCTGGAAAGCCAGAACATATGGGCTGAGATTTTTTTTTTTTTTTTTTTTTTTTTTTTTTTTTTTTTACCCAGGATTTAACTCATGGACACTTGACCTCTTGGGCCACATCCCCAGCCCTTTTGTATTTTATTTAGAGACAGGGTCTCACTGAGTTCCTAAATGCCTCACCATTGCTGAGGCTGGCTTTGAACTCACAATCCTCCTGCCTCAGCCTCCCAAGTGCTGGGATTACAGGTGTTTGTGCACCACCGCGCCCAGCTCCATGTGCTGAGATTGACTGTGTTCCTGCCCATCCTACAGCTCTGAATCTGTCATGCAGCAGATCCAAGTGCCACCTAAAATGAAGAGAACAAGGAGTCTGTATTGTAATGGGGGGCAAGCCAAAAGCCTCCAAAGATAAATTATAAGATCAACAGGAAATCTGGGAAGGAGATGGCAGCTGCTATACATTCAGGCCCTCCCAGGCCTTCATCCACAACTGATGCTCCTACCAACTCCACTGTGATGAAAATAGCTTGTGAGGCTGCTGCATATCTACCAGGAAAAGAGGTAACTGCAGAAAGAATCAAGAGATTGGAAGGAAGAAACCTCACCAGAATTTTAGTGTGGTGGCCTCCACTTCAGATGGCAACCTCCACACAGATTCTGTGGATGGAACCAGACCCTCTGCTGCCATTGCTGACCTGCAGCAGAAAATCCTGAAGCTTACAGAACAGATCAAGATTACACAAATAATGGGCTGGGGTTTGGCAGCAGAGCGCTCGCCTAGCATGTGCCCGGGCCAGTTAGATCCTCAGCACCATGTAAGAATAAAGGCATTGATTGGAGAAATATGGCGGACTGGAGAAGGGCGGCATTGGGCTTTTGTCAGTAGATGGAGGTGCAGTAGTGAGAGTATGGCAGCATCACCAGGATTTTACTGCAGCTGTGGGGGAGCCAAGGCCTTCCTGCTTCTCTGGGGTGCTGAGAGGGCAGCTTACAGCAAGGGTAAGTCTCCAAACTGCGGGCTTGCCCGGACCCCACATGGGAAACGAACAGCGGCAGAAATATCGAAGGTGGAACCAAAGGGAAACAGCGCGGAAGAACAAAAACAGCGGCAGCATTAACAGAACAGAAAAATAGTCGTGGACAGCTGAGTGGCACAGCGTGTTTCCACACAAGTCGCCCAGTGGGTTCACACATACAGGAATGCTGGCCAGGATGCTGGTTGGGTCCTGGGAGGTGCCATACGCCCCAGGGTGATTGATTGCCACCATTTTCAAAGGAGGTTACAGCAGACAGAGAAAAGGGGGGGGAAGGGGGAGAAGTGGACCCCTGCACATTTCAGAGGAATTGGAGTAGACCCTGAGGGCAGTCTACATTAGCTGGGCCAAAATCAGACATTGTGGGAACTCATATCATATATGAAACCAACATGATAGGCCCATGACTCTGCAACTTTGGAGCAAGGTGGAGTGCTGACGCATACTTGATATGTCATCTTCCAGCGCCATTCACCGAGTGACCCAACTTACTCTGCTAAACAGGTATGCAGACTTTAACACCACTGTCAACTCCTCTACAATAGACAGAGCGGTTTCTGTGATAACTTGACTGGAGGGGGACAAGAGAAACTGGAAAATCAGCATCAAACATCTGCATCCACTCGTTGTGAAGGGATCCAGAAAACCTTCCCCCTAAAGATTCTTGACTGAGATTTATTTGTGGATTCAATTTTGTGGGGTTATGTTTGTTTTGTTTTTGTTTTTGTTTTTTTTCTTTTCTGTGTGTGTGTGTGGGGGGGTGTGTGTGCACATGAAAGAGCATTTTTTCTCTCTCTGTCATTTATTTTTTACTGCTTGGTTTGGTTAGTCTTATTTCCCCCACTTCTTTTTTATTTTTATTTTTTATTACTATTATTTTTTCCTTTCTTCTTTTTTAATTCTTACCTTATCTTTCATCTCTCTATTTATGCCTCGCCCTTGCACTATCAACATGGTGAAAACAAGTCTTATACATGAAATAGGAACTTGAGAACTGGGGCAATTGCATAATACATCAAAGAGATGTTATATAGTTTATTCTCTATTTTTGACTCACTTTCTCTTTTCTTTGTCACTAATTTCTACTACTTTAACCCTTTTATTTTCTCTCAACATATACATAAGTTTGGTTTATATATAAATTGGTCTCCCCACTAACTAGTTCACTCCAATTCATTTCCTCTCCTTTCTGCTGTTATCAAACTACACTCATAGATTTCTCTTTCACACTTCCTAAGAAATAACAACTCAATATCCTCACCTCCTCCCTCCTAATCATATCACCTTGGTGTCCAATATTAGAAATTACAAATCCCATTACAAACCTAAAGAGTTTATTGGAGACAATATCGGAATTCACTAATTCTGTACATTGTGACCAAATTGTGAATATCTGAATGGAAAAATGTCTAGTTTTAGAGTGTAAAGTGTTTATATGGGGATCTGATAACATTGTATTATAGGGGCATCAAAAGGCTTTAAGGTAAAAACGAAAAAGGCAAGGTTCTACAGTGCTAAAAGAGAAGTCACACGAGCAATATGAAAATACAAGGGAAGACAGTGTCCCAAACAAATCAACATACCTCCTTAGCAGATCTCATGGCAAGCACAGTAGATCAAATGTCAGAGAAAGAGTTCAGAAGGTACATAATCCACATGTTTAATGACCTCAAGAATGATTTGAGGGATTTACAGGCAATAAAAGATCACTAAGACAAAGAACTTCATGAAAAAAATACAAGAAGCAAAAGATTACTTCAATAGGCAGATAGAGAATCTAAAAATAAACCAAAAAGAAATTCTGGAAATGAAAGAAACCTGCTGGGGTTGTGGCTCAGCGGTAGAACGCTCGCCTAGCACGTGCACAGCCCGGGTTCGATCCTCAGCACCACATAAAAATAAAGGCATTGTGTACAACTAAAAACAAATAAATAAATATTTAAAAAAGAAAGAAGCGGGCTGGGGTTGTGGCTCAGCGGGGCTGGGGTTGTGGCTCAGCGGGCTGGGGTTGTGGCTCAGCGGCAGAGCGCTCGCCTCGCACGTGCGCGGCCCGGGTTCGATCCTCAGCACCACGTAAACATAAATGCATCACATTGTGTACAACTAAAGTAAATAAATAAATATTTAAAAAAAAAAAAAAGAAAGAAGCAATAAACCAAATTAAATGTTCAATTGAAAGCATCATCAAGATTAGACCACTTGGAAGATAGGACCTCAGATAATGAAGACAAAATATATAATCTGGAAAAGAATGTAGACCACACAGCAAAAATGATAAGAAATCATGATCAGAACATTGAAGAAATATGGGATAGCCTAAAAAAGACCAAATTTAAGAGTTATTGGGATTGAGGAAGGAGTAGAGTTCTAAACCAAAGGAATGAGTAATTTATTCAACAAAATATTAGCAGAAAAATTTCCAAACATGAGGAATGAATGGGAAAACCAAGTTCAGGAGGCTTATCACACACCAAATGTAAGAAATCACAGCAGATCCGCACCACGTTATAATGAAAAAATCACATAAAAATCAACAATCACATACTCAGTGGATACAAAGAAAGCCTTCAACAAAATTTAGCACCCATTCATGATAAAGACACTGAGGAAACTAGGCATAGAAGGAACTTACCTCATCATAAAGGATATAATCAACAAACCCAAAGCCAACATCACAGTGAATGGGGAAAAAAACTGAAAGTATTTCTTTGAAAATCTGGTAAAAGAGAAGAATGTCTACACTCATCACTCCTATTCAATACACTACTAGAAATTCTAGACAGAGCATATAGGCAAGAGAAGGAAATCAAAGGGATAAAAGTAGGAAAAGAAGTTGAATTATCAATGATTGCAAGTGAAAACAATACTAAAAATAGGGCTGGGGTTGTGGCTCAGCGGTAAAGCGCTCGCCTAGCATGAGCGCGGCCCGGGTTCAATCCTCAGCACCACGTAAAAATAAATAAAGGCATTGTGCACAACTAAATAAATAAATATTTTAAAATAAATAAATAAAAAAAAATACTAAAAATAAAATAAAACTGTCATCTCTTATAAAATGACATTTCAATAATAATATGGTCCTGACACTAAAAAAAAATTACTATAAACTCCTAATATTATCCAGTCCCAAATAGTATAAAATTTGCCTGATTACTTCTGACATGTCTTGCATTTGGAAGCATGATCACGGTGCTTGGCCATCTCTGAGGATCCCATATAAACTTGCAGCCCCAGTACCTTAAGGACCACACCAAGGACAAGAGAAAAACTAGAAACATCTCTTCTACTCCCTATTTCTCACATTTTAAAAAAAATATTTATTTACTTGCTTTTGTTGTACACAATGCCTTTGTTTTTACGTGGTGCTGAGGATCGAACCCTGGCCGTGCTCCTGCTAGGCGAGCGCTCTACCACTGAGCCACAATCCCAGCCCCTATTTCTCACATTTTTGAAAATACTTTTGGAAACACCCTATTCACTAAGGTTTTTAAAGAAAAATGATCTCTTACTTGGGAATAGCAACTTACTGCCCACCAAATATCCACAATAGCATGGATATGCATGATGAGACTATCAACACAAGGTCACAACCTGTCTTCCCTGGGCCTCTGTTCCCCTAAAGAGGACAGAACAGGACTCTGTGTCCTGTTATGGTATCCAGAAATGGTACCTCCAACAGCAGGGGTCAGCACACCTGAGCCTAGGGGTAAGCACAAAACTCACTTCATTTGAGGAATGAATCATGCACAGCCTAGCCAACCTCACCCTCAGACACTCTACCTAATGATCAGAAGGCAAGAAAGGTTCCACAATGGCACCAAGACCCAATTACCCCACGCATCATCTCCATCCACAGAGAAAAAGCCCAGACCTACCTGTTCCCACACCTGCACCTCTCCCAGCCCACCTGTCTGCCCTGAATCCCCAGAACTAACCTTCTGTGTCCTTTCCCTCTTTGGTTGGCCATGCCAGGTCCCCTTCAATGTCATCCTCATAAGGCTCTGCACATCCCCCATTCTCTCTCCTCTCATGCCCTCTTCCCAACTGCTGAAATCCTTCCCTGGCACCCCCTGGAATTCTCAGCTTATGAAAAACAAACCCCCAAAGTCCACTCAGGATGTCCTTGCTCCCCAGATCTAACAGAAACCTTGTCTCCTGGAGGACATGGGCCCTCTGAAGTCCCCTCCTGTGGGGGTTTCCCTGTGGACCATGTACCCTTGGGCCAGCAGCTGGGGTGGGGTCCTTGCTCTGCCCTGAGGTTCTCAGACCTTTCTGCTCCCAATTTCTCACCATTCCCTATCCTGTCATAAGATGGGAACCCCCATCTCCCCTCATCATAGGCACTCCCAAGGACACCAGGCAATTTCCTTATTTCTGGACTCTGCTCTTCCCTCTCAGAACTGCTATTTCCTTGGAACCACCCTATGACCCAGCCATCCGACTCCTGGGTCTACTCCCAAAGGACTTAAAAACAGCATATTACAGTGACACAGCCACTTCAATATTTATAGCAGCACAATTCACAATAGCTAGATTGTGGAACCAACCTAGATGTCCCTCAGTAGATGGATGGATAAAGAAAATGTGGTACATATACACAATGGAATTTTACTCAGCAATAAAAGAAAATAAAATAATGGCATTCACAGGTAAATGGATGAATTTGGAGAATATAATGCTAAGTGAAGTTAGTCAATTTTAAAAATCCAAATACCGAAGGTTTTCTCTTACATAAGGAGGCTGATTCACAGTGGTGTTGGGTCCAGGTACAGAGGAGGATTAGAGGAACACTAGAAAGATCAAAGGGGAGGGAGGGGAAGGAAGGGAGCAAGGGGGGTAAAGGGGAAAAATAGAAAAGGTGGTTGAATAAGATGGATATCATTATCCTAAATGCATGATTGAAGATTTGAATGGTACGAATATACATTATATACAGTGTTATGTAAAAAGATGCTCTATATGTTTATTATTAATTATAATGCATACTACTATTATAAATAAAACAACTTTGAATAAAAAATTGATTTAAAAAAAAAAAGAAATGTAATCCCAGCACTTGGGAGGCTGAGGCAGGAGGATCGCGAGTTCAAAGCCAGCCTCAGCAATGGCCAGGCACTTAGTAACTCAGTGAGACCCTGTCTCTAATAAAATACAAAAAAGGGCTGGGGATGTGTCCCAGTGGTCCAGTGCCGCTGAGTTCAATCCCCAGTACAAAAAAAAAAAAAAAAAAAAAGAAGTGCTACCTCCTTCCTTATACTGATAAGTATAAGGTATAAGTATATTTTAATACCAGAAGCTGTGGGGACTGAAGAATAGTCCCCAAAGATGCCCAGGACCTTATCCTTGGGATAATGAATAGGTTTTATCTCATGGAAGAAGGCACATTACTGATGTAATTAATCTGAAAATGGGGAGATTGTCCTGGATTCTCTGTGTGGCCCAATCAAATCACAATAAACTTCCAAGCAGAGACCTCCTCTGGCTGGGGTCAGAGAGATGCTACAGGAGAGGCAGATGGAGAAGATGGGAGATGTCAGAGTTTATTGTACAAGAAGAATGAGATGTGCTGTAGGGAACACATGTGAGGAAGTTAGAGAAGGCTCTAGGAGTTAAAAATGTCTCCCTCATGACAATCAGCATAGAGATAGGGACCACAGACCTACATCTGCAAGGAACTGAATTCTTACAAAACCCTGAATGAGCCTAGAAGCACATTCTTCACCAGAGCCTCTAGTCAGGAACGCAGACTTGCTGACACTTTGACCTTAGCCCTTTGAGACTCCTAGGGAACTTGGAACCTTCGTAACTGTGAGGTCATAAATGGAGCTACTTAAAGCCACTTGGGTTATGGTAATTTCTGTGGCTCTATGAGCTCTGTAAAGAGTAGAAAAACTGATGTCCACTCTCAGCAGGTGGACATGACTTAGATGCTCAATAAGACATTGGAGAATGGAACACAGAGGCTGAGGGAAGAGGGCGTGTGGAATGGAGAGATTCTATGATGCCACAAGACACTCTAGAGAGTTTTCCCAGAAGACACCTGTCACCAAAGCCAGCAGGAATGTGCTGGCATCAAGGGCCTGCTTCACTAAAAAGGTGGGGTGCTTTCCTCTGCAGGCTGGGATGAGGATAGGAATCATGGTCCCTGAGATGGACTCATTAATATTCAAGGGAGGGTCTAGCCCTAAAGGACTGGAGCCCGAGTGGTGGCAGTTAACCAGAACAAGTCAGGGCATGCGCACTACAGCAACGTGACAGCAGCAGCCCAGGATGATCTGGATCTGCAAGGGACTATGGTGGTTCATGGAGGGTAGTGAGCCTGGGTTCAAACATTCAGGTGACCAGCAAGGGGACTGCTCAACATCTGCAATAAAAATGAAACTGGAGAGCGGGAGACTAAAGGTGCTTTATGAAGACAATATGAAATCTTGATTCCATTCTCTTTCCCCCTATTTGAGCCAATGTTCAGATTCAGAACCCAGTGACTAAAGAGGTGTCCACATCCAAAGGAAGCAAGAGCCTAGAACACCATGACAATGACATGTGGCCATGATTCCCTCAGTCCTTCTACCAAGGAATACCATTAACTCTGGAGACTACATGGGGAGAGGGAAACAGGCAGAATGCTGGCGAGTGTCATGCACTTGGATTGAGTTGACACCCACACCCACATACCCACAGCGTCACCATCCCTGCCCTCTGTGATGCAGTGTTAAGAGCTCTGGACTGGCGGCCCGTCCCAGAGAATATAAAGTTATTTCATTTCATCCCATGTCATGCTGTCTGGGATGGATAAGCAAGAGGGGGACAGTGCCTTGAAGCACTCGCACCCCAGAATGTGGAAAATAACCCTGTCAGATATTCAGGAGTGGCCCCTTCAGTGTCATTCAAGGGTCCAGTTGTTAAACACAAGCAGAGATGTCCCCTCCACAGTACAGGACCAGCTGCTCCACCTGGCACCTCTCACTGCAGGGAAGGAAGCAGGCGGCCTCATGGCCTCTTTAGGTTCTTATTGCTGCCTGAAGCGGAAACCGCTTGGAGCAACGAACGCCGCAGGAAAATTCGGAGGCAGGATGAAAATGAAAAATGGTCTTTTATTCTTCTTCTCTCTCCGGCTCCAGCAATCACTCCAAACGCTCTAACTCCAACCACCACCTTCTTCTTCCCACACACACTAACTCACCCAGTTATATACATATAGCTTTAACAAGGACACGTGCTTACAGCTCGAGCTTACAGGTGCGTCACGCAGTGTTCACAGGCATACAAAGATTCCTTGAATAATGTATTACTATCAGGTGGAAACTAGAACATCTTTTATGGCTCTCAGCTAACCGCAATCTTTAGCTATCTCCTGGATTATAGGCTCCTTCATTTCCCCTTTTAGTTTTAAAAGAGGGGATGTTCTAGGATGTCCATGTGCAACCGACATTCTTACCCGTCATGGGAGTCTAGGCTGTCCTGACTCCTGGCTTATGTTGACATGCCGGCCACATTAGACTGTCCCGTGCGACTGTGCCGTGTCTTAGGTTGTCCCCTTCTGGGGATCTTACCCGTCATAGGCTAACCAGCCATCCAATAGAGCCTTTCAGGATCGACTGTGTGTTGACTAACAGCCGTCCAATTTTCAGGAGATGCTGAGGCTTTAAGGCGGTAAGCCTACTGCTGACGAGCCAAGTTTCCATAGCGTATCAAGTTCTTTAAGCCAATCAGCTGCCCTTAGTTTCATCAAGTAACGCACTGAGTTCTCTTAGACAAATACCCACAAGGCATTGTCCCGTAATGTCCCAAAATAATGGAAAATCAAAATGTCCATAAGTTATAACACAAAGATTCAGGAGGCCCCATGCATGCAGAGCAGAGGCCACACTGCTGGTTAGGTTGTTTGATGCTTGAGCAGCAGGGATGCTTGCAGCGACCGCGGTCCCTGCAGTTGTAGCATCAGCCGTCTTTTTTATGTCTAGACATTTCCACCGGCAAATCTTCAGGGCCCGCTACCTAAAAACTCAAGCATCCATTATTAAGGGAAAGGCAGTGCTATTCCAGCACTGAGATCAAAAGGTGAGCTATCAAACTAAAAAAAAAGAATTATTAGAGTAGAAAATAAAAGTTGATCTCTGCTCACACACATTGCTGCTTAAGCTCCCACAAACATAAGCTGGCAAAATATCACATTCAGAAATAATCAAAGAGACACTGAGGGTGTTTACTGCATTAAAGATAAAGAAAAGCTAAAGGCACTTTGGAAAAATAATTTGTTAGCTGGACTCCTCGAGTCTCTATATACACAGCAATCCTATACCTGTTAAAATAATTCAAATTAATCAGCTATTAAACAAATGAAGTTAATAACAAACAATCCTCTGTCGGAACACCAAAATATCAGGTTATACAACATTAAACATATTCACAGCTGGAGAGAAGTCCCAGAGACAACTATAAATCAAAATTGATTATCATTATAATTGATTATCTAATTAAAATATTCTGAACTTATATGAATATCTATTTATCGATCTATCTATTGATTATCTAATTAGAATATTCTAAGCTTAAATGAATTAACGTTATTTGGATCTATATCTATCTACCTTTTTTTTTAAGCGCTTAATTATTTGTGACGTCACACTAGACAGACGCACATATAAACATATATTTGTGACATCACATTAACATGAAATTTAGACAAATGCACAGACATAAAGACATATATAAAAGAAAAAAATACAATTGTGTATACACTGAAGAGAGATCTTCTTGTCCCGGCCGGGAAGATGAAATTTAAGTTGTAAATTTAATGGAGGACTCTTAAGGGAATCACTCCATACCTTCATTTTGGTCCCCTTGAGTTTGTACATGTTTATTCAATCTAGACTCCTCAATAACTTCGTCTTGATCCTTTTGACTTTGTACCTGCTTTATCAATCTAGATGGTATCCATATTGGAGAGGATTCGTGCTTTGGAAAAACACAAACAGATCCTCTCCCCCAAATTAATACTGGGTCTGGACCCTTCCATGTACCTGAGAGAACATCCTTCCAGTAAACCAAAGGTTTATGTTGTTGGTGTGGGGGTTCCAGTGTCTATCTCCAGCCGAATGTCCATTAGAATCTAAAGTTAAGAAATTTAGGGTAAACAGGGCACCTGCCAATCTGTCCTTAGGATTTTTCCAGTTTCCATCTTTTTGCTTTAGTAACATATTTTTAAGTGTCCAATTTGCTCTTTCAATTATTCCTTGTCCCTGAGGATTATAAGTGATACCTGTTTTGTGGATAATATTGAACTTTGTACAAAATTGTTTGAAGGATGTGGATGTATATGCAGGGCCATTATCTGTTTTAAGCATTTTGGGGATGCCCAATGCAGCAAAAGCTAGCAGACAATGAGATATAGTATCTTTAACTTTTTCTCCAGAATGTAAAGAAGCAAAAATCATGCCGGAGCATGTATCTATGGTGACATGAATAAATCGTAATTTTCCAAAACTTGGCTCATGTGTGACATCCATCTGCCACAAATGATTGGGCATCAAACCTCGTGGGTTAACCCCATAATGTGAATTGGGCAAAAGTGTTACACAAGATGGACATTCTTTTACAATTCTACGAGCTTGTTCTTTTGTGATTTTAAATTTTTGTCTTAAGGTAGTGCTATTAATGTGGAACTGGGAATGAAATAAAGTAGCTTGTTGTACTGTAGTAAATATAAATATTGTTTTAGTGAGGGCATCAGCTTTTTGATTACCTTCATGGAGAGGACCAGGAAGATTAGTGTGAGCTCTTATGTGACCTATAAATAAAGGTTCTTTTCATTGCCATAGGAGATTTTGAATTTGAGAAAACAATTTAAAAGCTGGAGTATGTGGTGCTATTGGACCTGCTAGCTCCGATTTAGGGACAGCATGTACAATATAGTGGCTGTCTGAAAAAATATTCATAGGCTGTTTTTTAAAGTTTTCCAGAGCTATTATTATAGCTTCAAGTTCCACTAATTGAGCTGATTTTTGATTAGTGATATGAATCATTTTTTCATTTTGAGTGACTACTGCAACAGTACCATTAGAGGATCCATCTGTAAATACATCAAATGCTTTAGGAATGGGTTGATTTTTTATTACCTGTGGTAATATGATAGGATGATTGATACAAAAGGACAGTATAGGAGATTTAGGAATATGATTGTCAAAATTTGCAGAAGTAGAGCATCTAGCTATAGCCCAATCATTATCATTGAAGCACAAATATTCAACCTGTGACGATGAATAAGGAGTAATAATAGTAGCGGGATGAATTCCAAATATTTTAGTAGAGGTTTTAAGTCCTTGAAGAATAAGTTTAGCCACCATGGAGGTATAAGACTCAATTGTACTTTTAGGAGAGACAGGCAAATGTATCCATAATATAGGTCCCTGTTGCCAAAAATACTCCTGTGGGTGTATATTGTGAAGGAATAATAATCAATATTAGTGGTTGTGCAAAGTCAAATCTATCGCAATGGGATCTTTCAATGGCCTGTTCTACTAATTTTAGAGCTCTCCTGGCCTCAGGAGTTAATGTTCGCGGTGAGGATGGATCAGGGTTCCTGCGAAGGATGTCAAATAAAGGTTTTAATTGTCCAGTAGTGAGGCTTAGTGTAGGGTGAAGCCAATTAATGTCTCCCAATAATTTTTGGAAATCATTGAGGGTGGTCAAATGTTCTTTATTATTAGAATTTTGGGGGGTTTAACAAAAGTATCCATGATTTTAAAGCCTAAATATAGTATAGGTGATCTGCTTTGAACTTTTTCTTCTGCTATATATAATCCATATTTTTAAAAATTTTTGTTATTTCACTAAATATATTAAATAAGATTTTTTGATTAGGGTGAGCTAATAAAACATCGTCCATGTAGTGTAGACACATGAGGTCTTGATATTTGTGTTTAATGGGCTGTATAGCTCTGTCCACATATAGTTGGCACATTGTAGGGCTATTTGCCATTCCCTGTGGCAATACTTTCCATTGATATCTTTTATCAGGGCCATTATTATTGATAGAAGGAATTGAAAAAGCAAACCTGGGGGCATCCAGAGGATGTAGGGGAATGGAAAAGAAACAGTCCTTTATATCAAGAGTTATAAGGTAATAGTTTTTTGGAATAGCTACAGGATTAGGAAGTCCAGGTTGGGTAGGTCCCATAATTTGCATTGTTTTATTAATTTGTCTTAGGTCTTGTAATAGTCTCCATTTTCCCGATTTTTTCTTAATTACAAATATGGGAGAATTCCAGGGAGAGGTGGAAGGCTCTATGTGTCCTGCTTCTAATTGTTCTTTAATTAATTGATGGGCTGCTTGCAATTTTTCTTTGGATAGGGGCCACTGAGGGACCCAAACTGGCTTATTAGAGAGCCATGGTATTTTTAAAATTGTTTTCTCAGTGGCCCCTAGAAAAAATGTCCTTTGCCTTTTTTATTATGATTAGGATTTTTATTCTTAACACCTGCCGGCTTGGTTGCTAGGTGTAGCCCCATTTGATGTAAGATATCTCTTCCCCATAGGGTAACTGGCAAGCTGTTTAAAACATAAGGTTGGAATGTTCCTGTATGGCCTTCATTGTCTTGCCAATTTAAGATTACAGCACTTTGTGCTGGGGTATTACTATATCCCAAGCCTCTTAAACTGGTTGAGGCTTTCTGCAGAGGCCAGTGCTTAGGCCATTATTGTAGATTTATGATGGAAGAGTCAGCTCCTGTATCAATCAGCCCCTCCATCTCTATAACTTGAATTTTTAATTTGCACATCGGCCTCCGTGAACAATCCTGAACCCAGAAAGCCATAGGTCCTGAACCAGTGGAACCGAATGCTCTGCTATTTCTATTTTGTGGCATGCTTTTTTTTTTTTTTTTTTGTGGTCCCGGGGATTGAACTCAGGGGCACTCGACCACTGGGCCACATCCCCAGCCCTTTTTTGTATTTTTTTTATTAGAGACAGGGTCTCACTGAGTTGCTAATTGCCTCGCCATTGCTGAGGCTGGCTTTGAACTCGCAATCCTCCTGCCTCAACCTCCCAGAGTGTGCTGGGATTACAGGCGTGCGCCACCGTGCCCAGCTTGTGGCATGCTTTTAAAAGAACTATGGAGACTGGGAAGGAGGAGCAGCTGTGCGATTCTGTCTCCTTGATTTACGGAGATGATGCCCCTGTGTGTACTTAGCATTATTTTAATCTCTCCATTATAATCTGAATCAATAACCCCTGGTATAACATTAAAGCCTAATAAACTCTTGGAACTACTCCCAAGGATTAGTCCCACAGTTCCTGAAGGGAGAGGTCCCCTGATTCCCGTAGGAATCAGCTGAACCCCCATTTCAGGTGTCAGGACCATCCGGGCAGTAGAACAGAGATCTAATCCTGCACTTCCTCTTGTCCCTCTGATAAGGGAGTTAATGGGTAGGAGGGATTGTGACGAGGAATCATTTGGATCTGAGGGCATCCTCCTCCTCCGGGGCCTAGTGCCTCGTACATTTGTGGGCCCCGGGGCATTGGGCCCCATGCCCTGTTTTTTGAAATCCTTGATAAATCATTTCCATATATATATCATATCTGGAATGGCATTGATTGGCCCAATGTATACCCTTTTTGCACCTGGGGCATCGGCCTGGAGCGCGGTATGAATTTGATCTTATTACCCTTGGGGGATATTGCTTAGCATATCTTGGTTGATTATAATACTTTTGTCTGGAATATCCTGTTCTAGGTTGAATCCTTTGGGAATTTTGAGGGGAGGAATTTTTCATCACTGCAGCAATTACGTTGCCTGTGATAACAGCCTCGTTAATGTCTTTGCACAGTCTGATATAAATTGATAAGTCTTTTTTTTACTTCTCCACGGCCTTATTGCATCCTGGCAATATTTATTAGCATTCTCGTATGCTAATTGGATAACTAGAGGCATAGCTTGCTCGACTTCGCCAAAAACTCTAGATGTTGTTTTTAAGAGTCTATCTACAAAATCAGTATAAGGTTCGTTAGGCCCTTGTATAACTTTTGATAGGCTGCCTTGCAGATCCCCTGTGCCTGATATTGTCTTCCAGGCTTTGACAGCTGCAGTGTGTATCTGGGCATACACACCTGGATCATATTGTAGCTGATTTTGTAGTTCGGCTAACTGACCCTCCCCTGTGAGCATATCTATATTGCGTTGAGGGAAACCTGCTGCAGCATTTCTCTTTGCTATTTCTGAACAAAGTTCCTGGAATTGAGTTTTCCAGATTAGGTATTGTCCCCCACTTAGTACCACTCTGCATAGACTTTTCCAATCTGAGGGGGCTAAGGTTAGGGTGTTAAGTGACTCTATCATACTTAATGTGAACGGAGCTTGAGGCCCATAGGTCATTACCGCCTCTTTAAAATTCTTTATTGTTTTAAAGTCTAGGGACTCGTGATATCTTTGTCCCTGTTCATTTTGAAATACTGGCAGTTCTAGGTGCTCCTGTGGTCTATGTTGTTCGAGAGCAAATAAGCGCTCAGAAAGGCCGCCAATTTCTACCTCAAGGGCACGTACACTCTGATCAATACTCCTTATTGTTTCTGTTAGGTATTCTATCCATGAAGGAGCAGAGGGGCACTAGTGGTTCCTCTATTTGACGGTCTTTTCTCTTTTTTAATTTCTTTTTGTTCTTTTTATTGGAGACTGTGCTCCCCGAATCGCTTTTTGATTCCTCCTCACTACTAGCTTCATAATTCCTAACTGGCTCAGTGGAGGAGATCGTACTCTCATGGTTTGGCTCCTTGTTACTATTATCACTTTCACTAGTATCCTGAGTTTCAGCTTCTAAGGAGAGTACATACTCCTCAGCTAATTTTATTAAGCTTCTGATGGCTTTTGCAGTTCTTACTTTTGAATTTATATTACTGCTCTACTTGCTGGTCTCAACTGAGTCAGAGGATATGCTTTCTTGTTCACTTTTCTCACTATCCTCTGAGTTCTCGCTATCAAAAATTTCATTCGTGGCTTTTATAAAGCAACTTTTTGTTATATTCGCTCCCATATTTTTAAATTTTCTTTTTTCTTACCTGGCCGCCGAATTCCCCGTACGGGCCACCACTTGTTGCTGCCTGAAGCGGAAACTGCTTGGAGCAACGAACGCCGCAGGAAAATTTGGAGGCAGGATGAAAATGAAAAAAGGTCTTTTCTTCTTCTTCTCTCTCCGGCTCCAGCAATCACTCCAAACGCTCTAACTCCAACCACCACCTTCTTCTTCCCACACACACTAACTAACTCACCCAGTTATATACATATAGCTTTAACAAGGACACGTGCTTACAGCTCGAGCTTACAGGTGCGTCACGCAGTGTTCACAGGCATACAAAGATTCCTTGAATAATGTATTACTATCAGGTGGAAACTAGAACATCTTTTATGGCTCTCAGCTAACCGCAATCTTTAGCTATCTCCTTGATTATAGGCTCCTTCAGGTTCTGACAACATCACCTTCCACACTGAAGTGCAGTGTTTGGGCCACACTCTAGGTGATATAGGAGGCCAGCTTCATAAGGAACCTGGACAGGAATGGACACTGCAGCCGTTCTAGGACATGGCAGGGTTAGCCACCACCTCTCAGACCTCATGGTGCTGGGGTGTTAGTGGTTGGAGAGTTGCAGGATGGAGCTGAACCAAGCACAGGTGTAGAACCATTATCAAGGGCCCTGGAGTCTGGGGGAGGCCATGACGTGCACACAGAGAAATGTGCCCCTCTCAAGGCAAGCTATGGTGTGTTACTGGGCCCTAGTGAGACAGAATACTTGATCACGGGACACTAAAGAACCATAGGGTCTTTGGATAGGATAAAGGGGAGGGAGTGGTAGGGAGGGGGAATGGCGGAGGAAAGATGGTAGAATGAGATGCATATCATTCCTAGGTACATGTATGAAGATGTGAATGGTGTCTCTACTTTGTGTACAACCAGAGAAATAAAAAATTGTGCTCCATTTGTGTCCTATGAACTGAAATGCATTCTGCTGTCATGTATAACAAATTAGAACAAATTAATTATTTAATTTTAAAAAGCTCCAAAGGGTGACAATAGCCAACATGGACCGGGTTCTGTGGAGCTCACTAGGTCACAGACTGTACAGGTCCAGGGGGGCTCTCCATCACAACATGGAAAAGGTACACCTGGGCTTCAGCCTGGACCTCATGTTGACACCAGCAGAAAACATCCACCCTGACGTGGCTCTGGACAACCAAGTAGACAGACTGACATGATCCAAGTGTTACATTTGGGTCTGGAGTGTCCCAAAGGCCCATGTGTTAAAGACTTTTTCCCCAGCCCATGGCATTATATGGAGATGGTGAACCTTGAGGAGGTGGGACCTACAAGAAGGAAACTAGGACATTGGGTGTGTGTCCTTAAAAGGGATATTGGGATCTGGGTCCTGGTCTTGTCTCTCTTTTTGCTTCCTGGCTGTCATGAGGTGAGTAGCTTCCTCTTCTAGATTCTCCACACCATCATTTTCTGCCTCACAACAGGCCCAAAAGCAACACAGACTTCTGACTAGAGATTGAAAGCTTTGAAACAGTGAACCAAATTTAACTTTTCCTCTTTTCAAGTTGATTATCTCAGGTACTTTGTTATACTAGCAGAAAGCTGACTAACACATTAATATTCTCATCCCTGACCACCCAGGGCTGGAATGATAGGCACATGAATGGTAAACCATATTGACAGAGATGGGCCCTACATTTGGACCTAGCAGCACCAATTCCACTTAACAAGCCTGATCCAGCTGCCGCTACCTCTCAACATCAAAACTCTCAGCATTAGGGATCAATACTATTGTGATTTAGATATGAGGTGTCCCACAAAACTCATGTGAGGTAATGCAAGAAAGTTTAGAGGTGAAATGATTGGGTTATGAGAGCCTTAGCCTAATCAGAGCATTAATCCACTGATAATGATTAATTGCATGGTAATTGTAGATGGTAGAATGTGGCTGGAGGAAGTGGGTCATTGGGGGGGTGTGCCTCTGCTGTACATATTTTTATCTGTGGTGAGGGGAGCTATTTCTCTCTACTTCCTGGTTCCATGTCTTGAAATGTTTCCCTCCACCACACCCATCCACTATGATGTTCTGCCTCACCTAGGGCATAGAGTAGCCAGGCACGGTGGTGCACACCTATACCCAGCAGCTTGGGAGGCTGAGGCAGGAGGATTGCGAGTTCAAAGCCAGCCTCAGTAATTTAGCGAGGCCCTCAGCAACTCAGTGAGACCCTGTCTCTAAATAAAATACAAAAAAGGCTGGGAATGTGGCTCATTTGTTAAGTGCCCCTGGGTTTGATCCTGGTACAAAAAAAAATCTAGGACACAGAGCAATGGAGCCAGCTGTCTGTGGACTGAAACCTTTAAAAACCATGAACCCATCAAAATAAACTTTCCTTTCTCTCAAATTCTTGTCAGTTCTTTTGATTGCTGCAGTGAAAAGCTGACTAAAACAAATACTGGTCTCCCAAATGCCACAATTTATTTAGGCGACCAAGTAGACCAAGTAGACCCTAAGTGACAAATTGATTACACTGAACCAGTTGCATCCTGGAAGGCCAGGAGGTACACCCTCCTAGAAATAGACACCAATTTCATGTGTCAGTTTATTCCTCCTGGATTCAGACCTCAGCCAGCATGCACCACTATCAAGGGATGTCATCATGACAGATCTACAGGATCCAAATTGCTCTCAGTCCAGTATCTGACCATGACACCACTCTCAGTGAAGCAGGTGCAGCACAGGCCATGGCCATGGGACACATAGGTCATGTCACAATCTTCATCATGCAGGGGCTGCCAGCCTCACACAATGCCAGATGGGCCTGAGCACCTGAGGATCGCCTGAGCACCAGCTTTGAGGAAACACTCTGAAGGGATAAGGTGCCTTCTTTCAAAACACCATGTATTTATTGAATAAAATGAAACACCTCTATGGTACCATGTTCTCAATGGAAAGAACATATGGGTCCAACTATTGGGTCAAACCAAGGAGTGGCTTACCATCCCTTAGATTCACCTGCAGGGGATCTTATACTTCTAATCTATGCTGCTCTGACCCCTGCAGAATATGAGGTCCTGATTTCCTGAAGGGAAACATTCCCACCAAGGGACACAAGGTACCATAGAACTACACATTGCTATGGCCTCAGGGGAGGTTTGAATTCTATGACTGCAGAGAGCAGCAGGGGGTAGAAGACACCCTCAGTTCCTCTCCTGCCAGTGGTAATGGACCCTGATCTCCAGGAGGAGGGGGCTCTGCTGTCACACAGTGAGGACAGAAGGGGTACATGTGAATCCCAGTGATCCACATGCGTGCCCCTGGTTCTCCTTGTTCCATTTCAACTGGTCACTAACCCTTGTGTCCACCTTGCCTGTCAGGGTTTGATTTCCAAGGTTCAAGACACCTCAGGAAGGTTTGGGTCACACCCAAGGAAGTTAGCCAAGAGCCCTGCTCCTGTGTTGAGACTCAGGGCAGCACTGGTGCAGAGGCCCTGCTTACCAGGGCTGTTGGAGCCAACGACTGGTGATATAGTGTCAATCTGGAATGTCCCACAGGAGCCTATGTGTTAAAGGTATATTCCCCAGCTTAGCACAATGGGAAGGTGGTGGAAACCTGAAAACGTGGGGCCTAGAGCAGGTCTTCAGATCACTAGGGACATGTCACTAGAAGGGATTGAAGAACCATGCCCTACTCTCTCTGCCCCCCGAGGTTAATGTGCTTCCTCAGTCATGCACACCTACCATGATGTACTGTGCTGCCACAGGCCCAAACCAACTTGGCCAATAGTCAAACTCCCGAAACTGTTAACCAAAATAAATCTGCTTTGAAAGTTGATTATCACAGGTATTTGTTACAGTAACAGAAAAGTGATTAACACAACTGATCACAGCAGGGACACTGAGGCAGGCCTGTTCCTGGGAGACATGGGACTTCTCTGATGGCCATCACATCCAGGACACTTCTATGTCCTGGTTGCAGTCTCTTTAGGTTGCCTGTGGTCTAGGACCCATCCTACAAGCTCATCTCCCTCTGTCCATCTCTAAGGGTCTGATCATACCTCTGTCTGAAGTTTTCCCAGGAACTGCTCTCTCCTTTCTTATATTCTCAGACCAGTGTTGTAGCTCTGTCTTGGAGGACTTGACCAACAAATCACTTCCATCTGTCTACTATCATTATTATAATGATCTACTTATTACTTACTCCAGCTTATGAAATCCTTGTCTTTATTCAGCTTCTACCACCACCTAAGCTCCTTACTGATGATCTGTGTTATTTCTGTGAGTTCATGGATATCCCTGTTTTTTCCAACTCTTGTAAATTTCTATTGATCTACCACTATCCTTCTGCTGGACACTTAAGACACGGTTGCTCTTCTTGTTCCTACTGCAAATCAGGTTCCTAAAGAGGACAATCAGCACCACCACAGTTCTGTATTATAAAGTTTCTATGGATAGGCTGGAACCCAGTGTCTCCCCAAATCCCGAGGGTTCATGTTGCCCAGAACCCTGCACCTACTGTTCTCAGGGATTCTGGCCCTGACCAAGACATAAGCAGGTGAGTGAGTGGTTGGGAGGGAAATGGAGCAGCAAGAGCAGGGAGGCAGGATCTGGGAAAGGCATACCTCAGTGGCCACGAGCCTAGGCGCTGCCTCAAATCAGCCACTCCCTGTGTTTACCCCTGCCTCTGGCTCCATCCTCTCCCATCTGTCTCATCCTCCAGTCCCTTTACCCCTGTTCTGTCTCAATGAGACCCTGTGTGACCTCTTTTTCCCTCTGGGCACCATCAACCTGGACCCCTCTTCCAGGACATCCTCAACACTCAGCCCCCCCCACTTCACTCACCCATTCTTCTTGCGTTCCTGGCAGCGCTGATTGCACCATCTACACATCTCCTCTCCTCATGCCTCTTGGTCCTTCCTGGGGTTTGTAGTCACTGTTCAGGAACCTTCCCTGGGATCCAGGCCTAGGGGATTCCTCAAGCCCTCACAGCCCTGCATCTTCCCTGGCTACACACAGCTTATTTTCTTCTCATAGGTAGAAAAGAAGGCAGCTATGCTTAAGGCTGCAAGTGACTGTTCAGAGGGTGTTGTCCCTGAGGCCCTTGGAGTAGTGCAGCTGGGAGCACATGGGGGAGCTCACCTCACCCATAATTTCCCCATTAGTCACACATCTTCTAGATTTTGACTCTATTGTGTCATTTTCCTGCCCAGGTGTGGCATCTTCCATGCAATGCAATTTGAACAAAAGTTCCACATCGCAGAAGGGAAGTCCAGGCCAAAGCCTCCCCTTTCACGGATAGATGCCATTCAAAAGCTGAGCTGAAGGAGTTAATTTTGTCTGTGTCTATTTTTCATTGCTTTCTGTCTATTCACTGTTCTGTTCTTATATATATGGCCACCAGGTGTCGCTATTTCAATTATTTAGATCGAGACTAATTCTGGAAATTAACCTTATTCGAATCTAAGCTAAATACATAAAGAAAAAATAAGAACCTTTTTCTATAAGTACTTAGTTCCTAGTTGATAAGCTTTAAGAGTCTTTTTGTGATTGAAAATAGATTTCTCTTACTTTTAGAGTAGATATAAATTCCTTAGAGTAAAAAGTCCTTCAGAGTTAACATTCAGCTTTGCCCCCCCCCTTCCCTGCTTCTAGGTTTTATAAATAACTGCTGTAGAAGAAAAACAATAGTGCTTTGGAATTTCAGAGAGAGAATATTAACTTTTGTCAGACAGGCTGAGCGGTGTGCAGAGAAAACGGCTTCAGGGAATCCATGAGAAATAATTTTTTACCCAGACTAGTTAGATAAAAAATGACAAAATTATAATATGCCCAGACAGTCATGTACAGGACCTTGGAAAGGTGCACGTGACCCCCCCCATTTATACAAAATTTTGATATATGTAAAGTTAAGAATTTTTAATATGTCTAAAGTGTAATCTATAGATTAAGTCTTCTGACTGTAATGAAATCACAAAAAAAGAATGTGTAAACAATCTGTACTGCCAAAAATCATGCTTAAATACTTACAACAAAGTGAAAGTAAAGAGAGAAGATTCAGCAGCCTAACTCGTTGTCTGTGTATGCTGATTTCTTTTGTCGCTATCACTGACTCCTTTACTTCGTGCTGTGTCGAGCTCACGCAGTACCTCCTCGGCTGACAACCCAAAACTTTGGCACCTCCCCGATTGATCAAGTGATTGATTGATCGTGTTACTCTGCACCTCCTGCTGAGTCAAGACCCCAGCACCCAGGTAATGACAGTGCCCAGCACTCTAATGCTTCTCTAGCCCTATAAAGGTGAGACTCTGGAGGGCCTAATATGGTAGAAGAGGTAGGGTCCAGGGAATGGAGAAGGTTGTGGGAACTTTGGATCTTTGGATGAGAAGAACTTTGGTTCTTCAGAATGTTGTCACTTAGAGCAGCTGCTCTAAGTGTTCATGACACTTTTATTCTGAAGCATAATACAGCTGCCTTGGGTGGGATTGAGCAACACAAGATTTGTTCAAGCTTTTGTGACTAGAAGAACCTGGGAGTCCCTTTCTGTAAATGGCTTATTAGGCCATCCACATTCCTGCTGGCATGATGTGCAGAGATGAGATCAGTGCACAGGACCCCTGTCCCTGCACTGTCCCTTGCCCAATCATGTTTACTGTTCCAGCAGAGCTGAGGCTAGAACTACTCCATCCCTCTTGATATCACCATGCCCTGAGACACAATTTCTTACTTCCATCCTGAAAATAAAAATCAGAGGGCTGGGGTTGTGGCTCAGTGGTAGAGTGCTCGCCTAGCATGTGCGCGGCCCAGGTTTGATCCTCAGCATCACACAAACATAAATGCATTGCATTGTGTACAACTAAAGCAAATAAATATTTTTTAAAAATCAGAATACAAATATTTTTGAGAGCCAGGCGCGGTGGCGCACGCCTGTAATCCCAGCACTTTGGGAGGCTGAGGCAGGAGAATTGCGAGTTCAAAGCCAGCCTCAGCAATGGCGAGGCACTTAGCAACTCAGTGAGACCCTGTCTCTAATAAAATACAAAAAGGGGCTGAGGATGTGGCTTAGTGGTCGAGTACCCTGAGTTCAATCCCTGGTACCACAAAAAAAAAAAAAAATTTTTTTTTTTTTAAATCTTCACCCAATGGGTTGATTGATTAATAAACAGAGAAAATTTCAAATTTGAGAGAGGAAATAAATGGAAACACTGAGAACCTCCTAGAATCTGTTTTCACTGTCCTGAATCAGCTGCAACTGCAAACAGGAGAAGTCTGTGAGGAGCCCAGTGTGGACAGGGCTGTGCCCAGTTAGTGCTCAGGCCATGCTGGGCTTTGATGTGGTCCCTCCTTAGCTTGGTCATCTTCTGTACTCCTTTGTCCTTGTCTCTCCAGGAGAACCTTGTCCCACCAGGACTGTGATCACTGGGACTCAGACATCACCAGAGCCTTCTGCTGTCAGCCAGACCCTGGGCATCAAGGGCTTCCTGTGGCCAGGTCAGCTTGTCCTCCTTCATCCTTTGTATTTCCTGTCTCCTAATTCCTATGGAGGGTTTTGCCTGTTCTTGTTCTTTTTTTTTTTTTTTTTTTTTTTTTTTTGTGTGGTACCAGGAATTGAACCCAGGGGCACTCGACCACTGGGTCACATCCCCAGACCTTTTTTGTATTTTATTTAGAGACAGGGTCTCACTGAGTTGCTAAGTGCCTCGCCATTGCTGAGGCTGGCTTTGAACTCGCGATCCTCCTGCCTCAGCCTCCCAAAGTGCTGGGATTACAGGCGTGCGCCACCGCGCCCGGCTTGTTCTTGTTCTTATACATGACTTCTGATCTTGTTTTCTTCTGTGAGTCCCCAGACTGTGTCAGCAAAAGAGGTGTTTTTCTCCATCATTGTTTTTGCAAGGTTGAACGAGGTTGGAGTGGTCCCTGCACACAAGAGGTTCTATGGTATCAAAAGATACATATCAAATTCAGGAGATCCTGTCTGTTGGGGTTTTAAAGTTGCTGGGATTTTTAACTCCCCCTGACCCAGAGTGAGCCTCCTCTGGCTGGCAGAGAAGGCTGGGGGAGCACACCCCAAAGGTAAGGCGAAATCGGGAATGGCAGGAGCTGACTGGTAACCCACACCCACCTTCAGAAGACACTCAGAGCTACCAGGGAGTCTGGTCAAGGCACGAGCTCGGTTTATTGAGGAAGTTGAACGGCCTTTATAGAAGACATGGGCCAATCAGCAGAAGGATCATAGGGGCACAGAGGGAGCATGAGCAAATCACATTGGCGGAGCCATTAGCCTATCCTAGTGGCAGTCTGACCTCTGTCATACGTCAGGGGAACGCCCTTTGGCTAGGCCAAGTTCCCATATCAGGAAATGGGAGATAGCCAGAGAGTTTCTGTCTACTGGCGTGTTCTTAACATCCCCAACACCTGTCCTTCTTCCAGGGCTATTTCCTGCATTGTCTTTCCCAGTCACCCCAATCTTTAAAAGTCTAATTCCAGATTCTAGGAGTAGCAGAGAGGAAGGATACCATTGTTTCCCATCTAAGATAAACTCCTTTTGAAATTCTTTTGTTGCTCTGCCAGCCTTCCCCTCTTCCTGTCCTTAGCTGTAATATCCCTGGTGTTATTTCTAATCTAAACTCAAGGATTTGTAGGGCAGGTTCTAACTGAGATTTATATTTCTTTGTAAAATAGGACCCATGAGTCAAATATTGTTTTTGGTAAAGAGAAATTTAATTGTGTGCTGTAGAGTGCAGGGGGTTGGAGTGAGACAGAAGGAGGGCTGCACTTCTGAGAGCAGCCCAGGCAGCCCTGACTCCGTGTAAGCAGGCCTTGTGCTGCACCTGCCATACAGCAGCCTTTTTAAAGGGTCCATTAGGAAATATCATGCCTCTAGAAAAAGGAGGTGCTATATTGTAAGTATTCATTCAACTGGTATTTATGTGTGCCAGATGTGTGACATACTATATTTTGTATCTGGGAAATTAGAGAAAAAAACCAAAAAATTGCCAGCCTCATAGAACATATATATGTTCTAGTGGCAAGAGGCAGAGGACACACTGTAAGCAGATCAAATAAGCACAGTGTTCATGTAGGAGGCCTAAGAGCTCAAGGAAGTTGATCCAGAGAGTAGGTGTGTGGGGACAGGGAAGACAGGTATTTTACCAAGGTATTCAGTGTCAGCCTTGATGGAAAGATTACCTATGAGGTAAGATTTGAAGAACATGAGAAATCATTTCCAGGATTTAGGACCAAATTCTTTCCAAGAGGGGGAAACAGCAGTGCAAGTGCACTGGGGCAGGAGCATGTCTTTGTGTTCTCATGAGAAACTGAGGACTCCGGTATGCCCTGAGCAGAGTCACTGAATAAAGGCCAATGATGTTGTCAGATCCTGCAGGCCTGAAAGTTCCCGAGAGTCTTTGAACCTTTTCTCAGAGTGAGTCAGGAAGTTAGAAGATAATCTGAGCAGAAGAGGATTATAAATACAACTTCCCCTATACAAAGACTTCTGTTGTAAAAGGCACCTTGACTTTTGTGCTGAGAAGAGAATGGCAAATGAGGATAAAGACAGGCTGTGGGAATTGCAGGGAACAAGTGTTCTATTCCTGGCTAGAGATCCCAATCTATCTCCTGGTATGTTAGCAGTGAATCGTGGGAGTGACTGGATCCTGGACCTGTTCTGAGCATGGCCTTCACAGCATTTCCTAATGGACTGAATCTGGGGTATGAAACTGACAAGTCAATAGTGCACCTATTATATCAGACTGTATAAGGAGAAGGACGGGGTTGCCCTCAGTGGAGCAAGCAGAGGATCTGAAAAGGGTATAGGAAAGAAGGGACATGGCAGGCACTCAGTGTAGACACTGAACCGAGATATAGCCTGGAAATGCGGGTGAGGTCGTCACATTGGCAGTGGGATAGAGGAGTGTGTTGACATATAGGAGCAATGTCCGGAATAGAGAAATGGACTTGGGAATGGATATCATATAAATGATATTTAAAGCTTTCAGCATAGATGAGGACAAGAAGGAAGCGATGGCCACAGAACAGAAATGTACAGGGACTGAGCCCTGGAGCTCAGGGAGTGGAGCCATCTGATGAGACCACATGTCCAGAGTGGACTGCACAGTTCTGGTACCACATCCAAAAGACATATATCCAAGGAGTTCCAGATTTCCTGTGCGCAGGAATTCCCTGGACATCACCCTGACTGCAAAGTCTGGAATTAAGCAGCAGATTCCATGTTGATGTCACACTGGTGCTGATGATGCTGGTCTGTAGTTCAGATTCTCAGTAGCCTTAATAATGATCAGGATCCCCAGACTGCATCAGCATTGTTAGGGCTTGTTCAGTAAGTTATCCCTCCATCTTGTGCCTAATAATTGGAATATTTGGTCTGTGGACAGGACCAAGTGTTTTATAACAAGCCCACTTGACATCCTGGTGCTCAGCCAGGTAGGAACTACTGAAGTCAGTGGTCAGTGTCCAGAGTGGGAAGGGTCTTAAATCCACATTTAAAAGTGTGTTTTTTTCCTTGAAAAAAGGGATGTTTATTGTCAGTGATGAGACATGATATTGAAAATCATGTTGTTCTCTCTCCCATAGGTACAGCCAGGTGGAAGACACAGGAAGTGGATCACAGATCAACAGAAAGACTATCTCTGCTGCTGCTCTCTAAAACTGTGCCTCAAACCCATTTCTAACTTCTTGGAGCAAACAATGGGATCCATTTTTTTAAATCGTTTATTCAGAAGTTTTACATAGAAGGAGGGAACAGAGATGGCAGAGAAGAGGAAGCCTGCACTTTCCAGTTCCTCCACAGCTCTGAATTGAAGCATCAAGAGAACTGCTTCTCAGTGAGGTGGGTGACTGAGGGAATTCACTAAAGTGCAATATTGGATAGAGACTCGAGAGACGTAGAAATTCAGGTTTTTTGAGCAGAAGACAAGAAAGAATACACGGGAGCCAAGATGGTGACAGCTGTGTGGCCAGTTTAACACAGAGGGCAGGGGGACACAAAAGGAGAGAGAAACAGAACAGAAAAAGTTGGCACAGGAACTGTGTGACTTAGGAAACTGAGGCAGGAAGATCACAACTTTGAGACCAGCCTAGGGAATTAGTGAGGAAGGAAGGAAGGAAGGGAGAAAGAAAGGAGGGAGGGAAATAAGGAAGGAAAGAAGGAAGGAAAGGAGGAAGGAAGGAAGGAAGGAAAGAAGGAAGGAAGGAAGGAAGGAAGGAAGGAAAGAAGGAAGGAAGGAAGGAAGGAAGGAAAGAAGGAAAGAAGGACAAGCTTAGAGAGGTTTGGGTCAGAGAGAGAGAGTGCAGCTTGGTTTGGGTCAGAGAGAGAGAGTGCAACTTTGAGTCTGGTGGTTCAGGTGACCAGGTGAAGAGGGTCAGGAAAATAAACAGGTAGAACTACATTCAGGGACTGAGCTTTGAAAGGTTATATTAATGGATGTAAGACCCGCTATGCTCTCTCAACCAAGGGTGGTAGTTATCCTCTCTAGGAATAGAATTCTCGGGAGGCCTCTAAGATACAGATGTCCAGAAGAGATCAGCATCTGCATGGCCCTAGGGGTGTTCTGATCTACTCTGAAGGAAAATAACAGTCAACCAAGACTAATATACTCAGCAAAGCTATCCTTCAAAATCAAAGAGAAATAAAAACTTTCCAAGATGAGCTGATATAAAAAGAATCCACAACTATTAAGTCACCACTACAAAATACTTAAAGAAATACTACACACAAAGCCAGGCATGGTGGTGCACACCTGTAATCCCAGAGGCTCAGGAGGCTGAAGCAGGAAGATTAAGAGTTCAAAGACAGCCTCAGCAACTTAGCAAGGCCCTAAACAACTTAGCAAGACCCTGTTTCTAAATTTAATAAATTATATAAAAAGGGCTAGGGATGTGTCTCAGTAGTTGAGTGCCCCTGGGTTCAATCCCCAGTACAAAAAAAAAAAAAAAAAAAAAGTTACTACACACAATAAATTAAGAAGAGGGCTGGGGTTGTGGCTCAGCAGTAGCACGCTCGCCTAGCACGTGAGCAGTCCAGGTTCAATCCTCAGCACCACGTAAAAATAAAATGTATTGTGTGCAACTAAAGCAAATAAATAAATATTAAAAAACAAAAAAGAAGAAGTAACCCTAGGGGCAGGGGGTATGGCTCAGTGGTAGAGGGTATACCTAGCATGCATGAGGCCCTGGGTCCATCTCTGGGGAAATAAATTCAGACATTATGAATGACCTAAATTTATCAGAAGAGTATTTAAGCAAATAAGAAATAGGACCAAATTAAATATTAGAATTAAATCAAAATGGCATGAATTCATAAACATCTCTCTCCTGTTTACACTAACACATAAATGGTCACATCTCCAATTAAATGACAAAGACTGGTAGGAAGTGGGTTTTTTTTTCTTAAAGAGCCAACTTTACAGTGTTTGCAAAAGATTAATCATACAGGCAAAGACACTCACAGGCTAAAGTGGTAAGATAGCAAATTATATTCCATGCAAACTGAGCCCTAAAATAAACAGGAATAGCTACCCTCATGTCTGACAAAATAGACTTAAAACCAAATTAGTTAGAAGATAAAATTCATACTCTTTTTTTCTTTCTTTTAAAATTCATACTCTTAAAGAGAACAATCCAAAAATAAGATAAAACAAAGTACAGGGGCTGGGATTGTGGCTCAGCGGTAGAGCGCTCGCCTAGCATATGCGCGGCCCGGGTTCAATCCTCAGCACCACATACAAATAAACACATTGTGTACAACTAAAGCAAATAAATAAATGTTTAAAAAAAAAAAAAAAAGTACATATTTATACCCCGAATGTCAGTGTACCTAATTATGTAAAACAAACACTACTTGACCTAAAGACTCAGATATAGGCCAGTATAATAACACTTGGTGATGTCAACACAACTCTCTCACCAATAGATAGGTCATCCAGACATAAGATCAATAAGACTCATCAGGCCTAAGAAATAAAAATCAAATGGACCTAATAGACATCTGTAGAATATTTCATCCAACAAAAACCAAATTCACTCTCTCTTCAACTGTTCATGCAACCTGCTCCAAATGGACCATATTTTGGGTCACAAAGCAAGTTTTAGCAAATAAAAAATAATCAGTATAATTCCTTGTATTTTATCAGAGATAATGGAATAAAATTAGAAACCAACCACCCTTGGTTGGGAGAGCACAGCAGGTCTTACATCCATGAATATAACCCTTTCAAAGCTCAGTCCCTGAATGTAGTTCCATCCACCTGTTTAATTTCCAGACCCTCTTCACCAGGTAGGATTCTCACCTGAAAACTACCAGATCTTTAAAGAAGAAATAGTGAAAATGATCCTCAAGTTATTCCATAACCAGAAAGGGGAGGAACAGTTCCAGATGCATTCCAGGAAGCCAGTAACACCCTCATTCAACACCAGACAAGTGTGTATCAGGAAAGAAAACTATAGACCAATACTCGTGATGAACAGAGATGCAAAATTCCTTTATAAAAGTGAGAAATAGAAAGTCCAATGGTCCATGTTCAGAATATAGTATTTAGCCTTAAATGTGTGTAAAATTGTGATGTAAGAAAGGCAGCCAGAAAGGAAGTAGAGCAGGATGGAAAATTCCACAATAGCACCATAGCTGTGGCAGATCCAAAGTTCATGCACCTAAACAGCCCCTTGACAAGCGAGGTGGGGGAAAGGATCAGCCTAATCAACAGAGAAATAGAAAACTCTCTATTAAGAAATAATAATTAGCCGGGCGCGGTGGTGCACGCCTGTAATCCCAGCACTTTGGGAGGCCGAGGCAGGAGGATCGCGAGTTCAAAGCAACTCAGTGAGACCCTGTCTCTAATAAAATCCAAAAAAAGGGCTGGAGATGTGGTCCAGTGGTCAAGTGCCCCTGAGTTCAATCCCTGGTACCAAAAATAAAAATAAAATAAAGGCCTCAGTCCTTGCCTTCCTGTAAAAAAATAAAAAGAAAGAAAGAAATAATAATTAAGGGGGGCTGGGGTTGTGTCTTAGTAGTAGAGTGCTTGCCTAGCATGTGTGAGGCACTGGGTTCAATTCTCAGCACTGTATATAAATAAATAAATAAAATAAAAATCCACTGTCAACTAAAAAAAAATTTTTTTTTAAGAAAAAATAACTTAGGTAAAGAAGTAAGAGCAATGTACATGTCCAAATGCATGTACCCCAAGAAGACTCTCCTGCCACAAGAGAAAAATAACCCAATAGGGGAGAATAAAACCTAGGTGATGTTAGGGAAGACCATACACCCCGTTGTACTAAACTAATGAGGAATCGGTGGAGGGACCTCATTGGGGATGAAATGCTGGTTGTACCCAATCTGTGTGTGCTTGCTTGCCAGAATTTGTTAGGTAGCATACCCTTAAGCAGAAGTAAATTTTGCCTTATCATGTAACTTCTGAGTACATGTCTGATTTCTTGTGGCACCCTGATATTTCCCACATAAAATATTAACAAATTGTATTCAATAATACATTAAAAAGATTGTACATCATTAAATTTTGGTTTAATTTCAAGGATGTAAGGATATTTGAGCATATGCAAATCAATAAGTGGAACTCTCCATATTGCAGTAGCACCCCCTCCTCCACAGAGAATCTTAAGCTTCTCCAGAAATCTTCACCATAATTGATCTTAGGACTATCAGCACAAGAATCTCTACAAAAGAGTTCAATATAGTTAAACTTCTTATTTCCTGTTGCTCTATCTTACTTGGCCTGGAAGAGATCAGCACTCCAGGTGCTGAATGCCCCTTTACTAGTTTTTCACAAACATTTATGGACTATCTAATATAAATAACAACATACATAATAGTTTATAGAAGTGTGCTTGCAAATGTGATAAGAAAAAGAGATTCTTTTAACTAGGCCCCTGGCCTTGGGCTGGAACTTTACAGAGATGTTTACATTTCAAAGATACAGAGAAGAGGTTACTAATTGGGCTCCACTGTAACAACTGGCAGAGGGAGGAAAGAAAGGGGAGAAGAAGCTCTCCCCTTTTCAGGTGCTGTCCTTGAAGAGTTAACTTGCCCAGAAAAGTGAAAGAAAAAGCTGCTTTTGTGTGAACTTCTGCAGACTGTGAATTTCTGAGCCTCTCCCCTTACACGCTGGGAATAAAGTCCTAAAACTGCCTGAATTTGGGGTTCAGGGGGATTGATTGATTACAGCAAAAGCTTTGCCCTCTGAACCTGGCTATAACCAAATAAACCTGATTTCTGTTCATATTTGGTGTCCTGCCTCATCTGTCCCCTGCAACAATATAAATATAAATAAGGACAGAAATCACATAATTAGCAATAGATGCCAAAAAAGGCTTCCACAAATTTCAGCCAGGAGCAGTTGTGTAAGCCTGTAATCCCAGCTGCTCAGAAAGCTGAGGCAGGAGGATCACAAGTTCAAAGCCAACCTCAGCAACTTAGCAAGGCCCAAAGCAATTTAGCAAGACCCTCTCTCTAAATAAAATGTGTAGGGGTGGAGGCCTGGGTATGAGGCTCAGTGGTTGACTGCCCCTGGGTTCAATCCCTTTTATAAAAAAAAATCAGCAATTATTCATGATGAAAATACTGAATAAACTCACCTCAATATCATAAAGGCTATATAAAACAAACCCAAAGCCAACATCATACTTAATAAGAAAAAACCTGAAAGCCTTTCCTCAAAAATCAAGAAAAACACAAGGTTGTCCATTCTCACCACTCCTGTTCAATATAGTACTTGAAATTTGAGCCAGAACAATTAGACAAGAGAAGGAAATTAAAGGGTTACAGGGTTACAAATAGGAAAGGAAGGAGTCAAATTATGAATGTTTGCAGATGATAAGATCCTATACTTAGAAGATCCAAAAAACTCTACCAGATGACTTCTAGAGTAGTTAACAAATTAAGTAGCAGGCTACAAAATCAACATACAAGAATTGATAGCTTTCCTATACATCAATAATGAATCCACTGAAAAAGAAATCAGAAAAACAATTCCATTCCCAATAGCCTCAAGAAAAAAAAATTAAATACCTCAGAAAAAATCTAACCAAGGAGGTGACAGGAACTTACATTGAAAATTATAGAACACTGAAAACAAAAATTGAGAAGACAGTAGAAGATGGAAAGCCTTCCCATGTTCATAGATACACAGAATCAATATTGTTGAAATGGCCATATTACCAAAAGCAACCTACTGATTCAACACAGTCCCCATCAAAATTTAATGACATTATTCACAGAACTAGAAAAAACAGTCCCAAAGCTAATCTAAGAAAGAAAAGAAAAATACTGGAAGCATCACAATACCCGATACTATAGAGCTATAGTAACAAAAATTGCATGGTAGTGGCATAAAAACAGACACATAGACAAACCCACAGATACAATCATCTGATCCTTGACAAAGATACCATTCCAACAAGATAAGCATGAGAATATGTAAAGATTTAAAAAAAACTTAACCAAAAAGGAAATAATCCCATCAATAAACGGGTAAATGAACTAAGTAGATACTTCTCAAAAGAAGAAATACAAAAGGCCAAAAATATATAGAAAAAAAAGTCAAACATCTTTTGCTACAGGGACATTGCTAAGTGCAAAATGCAAATCAAAACAATACAGAGGGGGCTGGGGTTGTGGCTCAACTAAAACTAAATAAATAAATTTTTTTAAAAAATGACACAGCCGGGCGCGTGGCGCACGCCTGTAATCCCAGCACTTTGGGAGGCTGAGGCAGGAGGATCGCGAGTTCAAAGCCAGCCTCAGCAATGGCGAGGCACTTAGCAACTCAGTGAGACCCTGTCTCTAAATAAAATACAAAAAAGGGCTGGGGATGTGGCCCAGTGGTCGAGTGCCCCTGAGTTCAATCCCCGGTACCACAAAAAAAAAAAAAAAAAAAAAAAAAAAAAATGACACAGAAGCCGGGCGCGGTGGCACATGCATGGCACTTTGGGAGGCTGCAGGAGGATCGCGAGTTCAAAGCCAGCCTCAGCAATGGCGAGCACTTAGCAACTCAGTGAGACCCTGTCTCTAAATAAAATACAAAAAAGGGCAGTGGCCCAGTGGTCGCCCCTGAGTTCAATCCCCGGTACCAAGCACAGAAGCCGGGCGCGGTGGCACATGCATGTAATCCCAGCACTTTGGGAGGCTTAGGCAGGAGGATCGGCGCCAACCTCAGCAATGGCAGGCACTTAGCAACTCAGTGAGACCCTCTCTCTAATAAAAATACAAAAAAGGGCTGGAGATGTGACCCAGTGGTCGAGTGCCCCTGAGTTCAATCCCCCGTACCACAAAAAAAAAAAAAAAAAAAAAAAAATGACACAAAGATTTCATCATACTCAGGTAAGAATAGTAGTAGTCATCAAGAATACAAGTAATAAATACTGGTGTGGATGTGGGGGGAAAGGACCCTTATACAGTGTAGCTGGGACTGTAAATTAGTACAGTCACTATGGAAATCAGGATGGAGGTTCCTCAAAAGGCCAGGAATGAAACCATCATATGACCTGGCTATACCACTCCTATTTATTGAAAAGAATTAAAGGCAGCAGACTATAGTTACACATGCATATCACAGTTTATTACAGCCCAAATCACAATAGCCAAATTATGGAAACAACCTAGGTGCCCATCAACAGGTGAATGGATAAAGAAAGTGTGGTATATATACAGAGTGAAGTTGTATTCAGCCACAAAGAAGAATAAAATTATGCCATTTGCAGTTAAATGAATGCAACTTGAGAAAGTTAAGTGAAAATGCCACACTCACAAAGTCAAGGGTTAAATATTTTCTCTCATATGTGGAAGCTAAGGGGGGAAGAAGTGATGGGGAATGTCATTAAAATAGGAGAGAGTTGAGAAAAGGAATAAGTGGGGAGTAGAAGTGAGGGAAAGAGGAGGTATTGGAGAATGAAATTGACCCAATGATATTGTACACATGTATGAATATGTAATAAGGAATCCCACTAATTGTATAACTATAATGCTCCAATAAAATTTTTAAATAAGTTTGCATTCAAGGAAATACAAATCAAAATACACACATACATATACACACACATATGCATAATACTACAGGACAATTTCATTTGGGGAGGGCCACAGGAACTACACTTTGAGGTTACACACGTGCATGGAAGAATCCACATTCCCATGTTGGGTCAGCACAAACTTAGGAACCACTGCTCCTACTGCTGGACACTAGACCTGCCACTACCTGTCCTGACAATTGCCCATTGCTATTGCCACTCATGCCACCTTTGCCAAATGCATTTTGCACAGCACCAGCTAGTCTGTGTCACTACTACATCTTGGTCAGAGAGTAGCACATGATGATCCGTCTGGTGAAACAAAAACCTCATACCAATACCAGCTGCATTAAAGACTATGGGAATATTCCTCTTCCAAAGAGTGGAGGCAGTTTCTGCCTCCCATCAACGAATTCCCTGATATAATAATAGAGCTCAGGCACTGGGGACTGAGGGATGGAGAAAGAATGACAAGGTCCATCATGGAGTATTTGTCTGATATAAAACTTGAGTAATTTGTAGGCACATGGTTTTGGCTCATGAACAAGACTAATAAATGACATCTTTCCACTCATTCCCTTGAGAATGTTTGATGCAGCTTTTATACCAGTTAATCCCATAGATAATGAATAGAACTGGCATTATGTGATGGTGAAATGATTACTCAAAATATTTTTTTATTAGCTTTTAGGTGCCCAGAGAACTTTAAAAAAATCCTACTTTTGACCCGCTGGAAGGAGTGACCCAGCCACCAGTTCGCCTGGTCCCCAGCTCTGGCCTGGCTGCCGGCTCATGCAGCCATCGCTTCTGGGGCCAGGACTAGCAGCTCCCCGCTGCAGGCAGGGCCCGACCAGAGGAAAAGCCCCGTCCATTCCCTGAGGAACTGCGACCTGCCTAGCTGCTACTGGAACAAGTGGTAGACACCTGCCACCAGCACCCCCAACCACCATCCCAGGTCATCACCAGGACCAGGAACTGCAAGCTCCACCTTGTGGAAGGGCCCTGCTGCCCACCTGCCCAACCCCCACCGAAACAGCTAGACTGGGAGGAGATCCAGGAGGAGGAGAGTGGGGAGAAGAAAGCCAGACTGCCCGCTCCACCACACTGCGGCCAGGAGGTGATCTGGAGAGAGAGGCCCGCTCCATGCCCGCAAATCAGAGAGGCAACCTGAGTCTGCCCGGAGAGACACACGGAACTGGGATTCCGTAGCTACTCAACCCAACACCAATATAATTATAGGCCTGAGGCTGCCACTGCCACAAAACTGAATTAGCTATGCCACTACCAAGGAACAATAAAAGGTCCGGGTAAGACATCACTAAGGTCCCTAGAGACCAGGATGCAGGTGCAACCAGTTATGATGTTGTGAACTAACAGGGAATCTTACATGGAGTTGTCTATCTCTGGCTTCTTCTACTAACAGCCAAATCCTAATGATTATACTCTCACTAGTCAAATAAGCTAATACCTCTATTTTCTCACATCTTACTTCATAAACGTTTAAGCCAACCTCTAAGTCCCCCCTTCTATCATTAAACACTGTAAACCACCACGCAAACATAAAGACTATACGGTATAAAATAACTGATCTCATCATTTCTGTTTATAGAGACAAAACTGTAAATATAAAAATAGAAATCAATTGATATATGGACACATATTGGGTACATTGAAAGATTTAATATTGATATTTCCCTAAAAAGTGAGGTTCTGGATAACCTGCAGGGACCTTATAAGACAAAAGGGCAGAAGCTGTGATACCTCAGGCTTACCTTGCAGGAGTGGAAAATACATAGACATCATGAGAAAACAAGGGAGGAAAATGCCCCAATCAAACCAAGATACTACAACAATGGAAACCATAGAAAGCACAGTAGGGGAAATGTCAGAGGAGTTCCAGATATACATAATTAAAATGACAAAGGATTTAAAAAATGACCTAAGTGATCAGATACAGGCAAAAATGGATCTCTCCAACAAAGAGATAAGAGATCAAATACAGGCAACCATCAATCACACCAACAAAGAGATAAGAGAACAAATCCAGATAGCAAAAGATTACTTCAAGAAAAAGAGAGTTTGAGGAAAAAAGCAAACAGAAATCCTTGAAATGAAAGAAACAGTAAGCCACTTAAAAAATTCAATAGAAAGCATCACCAACAGATTGGACCACTTGGAAGATAGGACCTCAAGACAAGGAGGACAAAATATGTAATCTTGAAAATCAAGTTGACCTCACAGTGAAGATGGTAAGAAACCATGAGCAGAATATCCAAGAACTATGGGATACCATCAAAAGACCAAATATAAGATTTATTGGAATACAGGAAGGTGCAGAGATTCAAACCAAAGGAATGAACAATCTCTTCAATGAAATAATATCAGAAATTTTCCTAAGTAGGAAGAATGAATTTGAAAAACAAATACAAGAGGCCTATAGGATGCCAAATGTACAAAATTACAACAGGTCCACACTAAGGCACGTTGTAATGAAAATGCCTAGCATACAAAATAAAGATAGAATTTTAAAGGCTGCAAGAGAGAAAAGTCAGATTACCTATAAGGGAAAACCAATTCGCATCTCAGCAGATTTTTCAATTCAGACCCTCAAAGCCAGGAGAGCCTGGAACAACATATACCAGGGTCTAAAGGATAAGGGATGCCAACCAAGAATTTTTTTTTTTTTTTTTTTTTTTTTTTTTGGTACTGGGGATTGAACTTAGGGGCACTTGACCATTGGGTCACATCCCCAGACCTTTTTTGTATTTTATTAGAGACAGGGTCTCACTGAGTTGCTAAGTGCCTCGCCATTGCTGAGGCTGGCTTTGAACTCGCGATCCTCCTGCCTCAGCCTCCCAAAGTGCTGGGATTACAGGCATGCGCCACCACACCCAGCTCCAACCAAGAATTTTATATCCAGCAAAATTAAGCTTTAGATTTGAGGATGAAATAAAAACCTTCCATGATAAACAAAAGCTAAAAGAATTTACAACAAGAATGAAATGCTCTACAGAACATTCTTGGTAACATATTCCATGAGGAGGAAATGAAAAATAATAATGAAAATCTACAAAGGGAAGAACTACAATAAAGGGAAAAACCAACCAAAGGAAAAACCAAGTCAAACTAAATACCAAAAATAATAAAAAAATAAAAATTACTGGTAATACATATTATGTCTCAATAATGTTAATGGCCTAAACTCACCAATTAAAAGACATAGGCTAATAGATTGGATTAAAAAAACAGACCCAACAATTTGTTGCCTTCAAGAGACACATCTCATAGGAAAAGACTCCCATAGACTGAAGGTTAAAGGATGGAATAAAATATATCACTCACTTGGTCTACGTAGGCAAGCAGGGGTCTCCATCCTCATATCAAATAAAGTAGACTTCAAGCCAAAGTTAGAAGAGATAAAGATGGACATTTCATACTGCTTAAGGGAATCATAGATCAACAGGATATAAACTGTTATAAATATATATGCCCCAAATAATGGAGCATCTACATTCATCAATCAAACTCTTCTCAAGTTCAAGAATCAAATAGACCACAACACAATAATTCTAGGTGATTTTAACACGCCTCTTTCACCACTGGATAGATATTCCAAACAAAAGTTAAACAAAGAAACCATAGAACTTGGGGCTGGGGTTGTGGCTCAGTGGCAGAGTGCTCGCCTCGCACATGTGCGGCCCGGGTTCAATCCTTAGCACCACGTAAACATAAATGCATTGCATTGTGTACAACTAAAGTAAATAAATAAATATTTTTTTAAAAAAAGAAAAGAAACCATAGAACTCAATAATACAATTAATAACTTAGACTTAACTGACATATTTAGAGCATATCACCCATCAATGAGTCAATACACTTTCTTCTCAGCAGCACATGGATCTTTCTCAAAAATAGACCATATATTATGCCATAAAGCAACTCTCAGCAAATATAAAAAGTAGGGATACTACCCTGCATTCTATCAGATCATAATGAAATGAAATTAGAAATCAATGATAAAAAAAAAAGAAAAGCTACACTAACACCTGGAGACTAAATAATATGCTATTGAATGATCAATGGGTTGCAGAAGACATCAAGAAGGAGATTAAGAAATTCTTAGAAGTAAATGAGAACAACGATACAACATACCGAAATCTCTGGGACACCCTGAAGGCAGTACTAAGAGGAAAGTTCATTGCAAGGAGCTCATTCCTTCAAAAAAGAAAAAGTCAACAAATAAATGAACTAACATTACATCTCAAAGCCCTAGAAAAAGAAGAACAAATCAACTCCAAAAGAAGTAGAAGACAGGAAATAATTAAAATCAGAGCTGAAATTAATGAAATTGAAACTAAAAAAAAATTGACATAACAAAAAGTTGGTTCTTTGAAAAAATAAATAAAATTGATAGACCTTTAGCTATGCTAACAAAGAAGAGAGAAAACACAAATTACCAATATCTACGATGAAAAAGGAAATATCACGATGGACACTACAGAAATACAGAAGATAATTAAAAATTATTTTGAAAATTTATACTCCAATAAAATAGAAAATAAAGAAGGCATCAACAAATTTCTAGAGACATATAATATGACTAAACTAAATCAAGATGATATACACAATTTAAATAGGTCAATTTCAAGCGAAGAAATAGAGGATGCCATAAAAAACTTACCAAACAAGAAAAGCCCAGGACCAGATGGATACACAGCTGAGTTCTACAAAACCTTTAAAGAAGAACTAACACCAATACTTCTCAAACTATTTCATGACATTGAAAAAGAGGGAACACTCACAGACTCATTCTATGAGGCCAATATCACCATAATTCCAAAACCAGACAGAGACAAATCAAAGAAAGAAAACCTCAGACCAATATCTCTAATGAATATAGATGCAAAAATTCTCAATAAGATTCTGGCAAATCGAATACAAAAACACATCAAGAAGATAGTGCATCACAATCAAGTGGGCTTCATACCAGGGATGCAAGGTTAGTTCAATATAAGGAAATCAATAAATGTAATTCATCACATCAACAGGCTCAAAGATAAAAATATATGATCATCTCAATAGATGCAGAGAAAGCATTTGACAAAATACAACATCCCTTCATGTTCAAAATGCTAGAAAAAATAGGGATAACAAGAACATACCTCAACATCGTAAAGGCCATCTATGCTAAGCCCCAGGCCAACATCATCCTAAATGGAGAAAAATTGAAAGCATTCCCTCTAAAAACTGGAACAAGACAGGGATGCCCTCTCTCACCACTCCTATTTAACATAGTTCTTGAAGCCCTAGCCAGAGCAATTAGAGAGACGAAAGAAATTAAAAAGGGATACAGATAGGAAAAGAAGAACTCAAATTATCACTATTTGCAGATGATATGATTCTATACATAGAAGATCCAAAAAATTCCACCAGAAATCTTCTAAATCTAATAAATGAATGCAGCAATGTAGCTGGATATAAAATCAATACCCATAAATCAAAGGCATTTCTGTATATCAGCGACAAATCCTCAGAAAGAGAAACTAGGAAATCCACCCCCATTTACCATAGCCTCAAAAAAAAAAAAAAATAAAATATGTGGGAATCAACTTAACAAAAGAAGTGAAAGACCTCTACAATGAAAACTACACCACACTAAAGAAAGAAATTAATGAAGATCTTATAAGATGGAAAAATCTACCTTGTTTGTGGATAGGAAGAACTAATATTGTGAAAATGACCATTCTCCCAAAAGCACTATACAGATTCAATGTAATACCAATCAAAATCCCAATATCATTCCTCATAGAATTGGGAAAAGCAATCATGAAATTCATCTGGAAAAATAAGAGACCCAGAATAGGCAAAGCGATTCTTAGCAAGAAGAATGAAGCTGGTGGCATTACTATTCCAGACCTTAAATTGTACTACAAAGCAATAGTAACAAAAACAACATGGTATTGGCATCAAAATAGACCAGTTGGCCAATGGTACAGAATAGAAGACTCAGAGACGAACCTGCTGAAGTCCGGCTTCAGCACAGGGGTGGGTGTCACGGTCAGATGGTGAAGGAGTCGGCGAAAGCGTGGAGAAATCAGCACACAGACACGAGAGTCAGAGGCTGAAATCCCTAATTTTACTTTCTCATGCCATGGTTTATATAGCATAACAAAGCCTTGAGGTTACATCAGAAGAAAGTTAAGAGAAATTACAGTCATAAAATTCAGGGAAGTGGCGACATCTGCTGATGACATTCCAGACATTTTGATCTTTTACCCAGCATATTTTCAAGGTCTTGTTGGAAACCATGGTTACACATTTATCTGGATGTTTTGTATTTCTGCTAAACTTTTATCTGTAACTAGTTTAGGTCTGATTCATTCCTTATGGGCCATGGACTCTCTGTCTGATTGAAGTTAATTTTTCCTGCCTGGTTTTATAGCACTATTGTGTTTCTGCTTAAATTCATTTTCTATTAACTCTAACTACTAATCCTAACTTAAGGTCATAACATCCTTTCTATGCTCAGGAGGGGTAGGAGGGGTTTTAGTTATCATTCCTACAGGGGGAGAGGAGCCAGGTTGGAGTCTTAGGGCCTTGCAACATAGCCATCCTAAGTTTGTCAAAGAAAACTCTGTTTTGGGACTTTGTACTTTCATATCTGAACTCAGAGTCCACCTCACTGCAGTTTACATGCGTAGTCTCATTTCATTAAAATATTGCATCAGGCTTTAGTGGTCATATGAGCTGTAAAGAGAATTTCAGGGACAGAAAAGACAATGACAAATCATCCCAACACTACCTTTATGCCACATTTCCCTAGAGGATAATCACCTTGTGTCATCCACCCTAGGAGAGCCTTAGGTCGGGAGGGAGATGTGACACGAACCCACACACCTTCAGTTATCTTATATTAGACAAAGGTACCAAAAATGTTCACTGGAGAAAAGACAGCCTCTTCAACAAATGGTGTTGGGAAAACTGGAAATCCTCATGTAATAAAATGAAATTAAATCTCTTTCTCTCACCATGCACAAAACTTAACTCAAAGTGGATCAAGAACCTAGGAATTAAACCAGAGACCTTGCACCTAATAGAAGAAAAAGTAGGCCCAAATCTCCATCATGTTGGTTTAGGCTCCAACTTCTTCAATAAGACCCCTATAGCACAAGAACTCAAAACAAGAATCAATAAATGGGATGGATTCAAACTAAAAAGCTTCTTCTCAGCAAAAGAAACAATCAGCGAGGTGAATAGAGGACCTACAGAATGGGAGCAAATCTTTAACAAAAGCACTATTGAACACTAACCTCAAGGATTTATAAAGCTCTTAAAAGCCTTAACACCAAAAAAGCAAATAACCCAATCAATAAATGGGCCAAGGAACTAAGCAGACACTTCTCAGAAGATGATATACAAACAATCAACAAATATATGAAAAAATGTTCAACATCTCTGGCGATTAGAGAAACACAAATCAAAACAACTCTAAGATTTCATCTTACTCCAGTCAAGAATGGCAGCTATCAAAAAAACAAACAACAATATATGCTGGCGAGGATGTGGGGGAAAAGGCACACTCTTACATTGCTGGTGGAGCTGCAAATTGGTGAAGCCAATCTGGAAAGTAGCATGGAGATTCCTAGGAAAACTGGGAACGGAACCCCCATTTGACCCAGCTATCCCACTCCTTCGCCTATTCCCAAAGGACTTAAAAAAAGCTTACTACAAGGACACAGCCACATCAATGTTTATAGCAGCACAATTCACAATAGCTAGATTGTGGAACCAACCCCGATGCCCATCAGCTGATGAATGGATAGGAAAATTTGGTATATATATAAAATGGAACACTACTCAGCACTAAAAGAGAATAAAATCATGGCATTCACAGGTAGATGGATGGAGTTGAAGAAAATAATGCTAAGTGAAGATAGCCAATCCCAAAAAACCAAAGGTCGAATGATCTCTTTGATATGAAGATACTAATTTATAAAGGCAAGAGAGAGGGAATGAGAGGAATGAAAGAGCTTTAAATTGAACAATGAGGGGGGAGGGGGGAGGGGACAAGGGGACAGGAATAATGGCAGACTGAGTCATCCATGATTACCCTAAATACATGTATGAAGACACAATTGTTGTAAAAAATACTTTGTATTAAACCAGCAATTTGAAAAATTGTGCTCTTTATATGTAATATGAAATGAAATGTATTCTGCAAACGTGTATAACAAATTAGAATTAAAAAAGAAAAAAAAATCCTCCTTTTCTAACCTCATTATGTATCCATTTATTCATTTACTTACCATCAACTGCTATTCTCCCTTGTCTTCATTCATATGACTGCTTTCACCTTCAGAAGGTTTGGCCACTGTGCTGGTCTAGGTGATAGGTTGCCATTCTAGCATGGCAAGTGTCTCTACCAGACTGTTTCCATTCACAGAGGTTGAGCTTGTACAGGTGCAGAACACATGGGCTCTTTTCACCACCAGGTGATAGAGCTGCAGTCACTGGCCACCCAAATTAGCCAGACAGGGTGAAGCACAGCATATGCCCTCAGGCTCTTAGGAATTCTCATATAAATTTTTTAAAATAGGTTTACAGGGGCTGTGATGTAGCTCAGAGGCAGAGTGCTTGCCTTGTTGGAGTTCAATCTCCAACATTGAGAAATATATTAATATTTAAACTCTCTTGCTTAGGATTCCTTCCTGTTTCTAGCCCTTTTCTCCTGGACCACGGCGTCAGATAGGAAATAAGAAAGCTGCTGAAGTAGTCGTCACACCAGTGTCCCCCTTCTCTGGAAGAACTGCATAGTAACACCAGCATCCTCACCCACTCCTCTTCTCCAGGGCCACCGGATCAGAGAGCAAATTCTCTAGTGGGAACACTCCTTTTGTCCCATTCATGTGGACTGTGAGCATATTCTCACCAACCCTCCATGCCTATGTATTACCCTCACCCCCTTTTACACAAGGAATGTGTTATTGTCTATTGCAATCCCCTATCCAACTATTCCTGTGGTGGACATAGCTTTCTGCTGATCCTTGGTCATTATGAGCTGGATATTGTGTCTCTTGGTTGAAGAAACATGACTCAGTGGTCCAAATTGGTACAGTGTCTTCTGCTCTGGTTCTTCTGCAACACTGTGAGCATTTGCATCTCCTGCTGGTAAGAAAGCCCAGTCCAGACCTATTTACAGCCCCCTAAGCTGGGGCTGCCAACATCCTTCTGAATTTTCAGTTATGATTAAGGTCTTACCCCAGAGAATTTGTTACATAGCCATCTATCATCTGTCTCTATTTTCTCAGCCAACAGAATAGTTATTATTTTGTCCCTGAGAGGTTACATGCAGAAACTCCTAGATTCGGCCCTTCTCTTCATTTTAGTACCTACCAATGTCCACTTATATCAAGAACTCAGCTGTCTCAAGCAAGAACACCAGGGTGTCCACTCTAATTCCAATCACCTTTTTTTTTTTTTTTTGTACCAGGGATTGAACCCAGGGGTACTTAACTGTCGAGCCACATCCTTAGCACTTTTTTATACTTTATTTAGAGACCTCGCTAAGTTGCTGAGACTGGCTTTGAACTTGTGACCCTCCTGCCTCAGCTTCCCAAGCCTCTGGGATTATAGGTATGCACCACCACGCCCAGCTTACCTCATGTTTTAGTCAGATTTTTTGCTACTGTGACCAACAGACCTGATTAGAACAATTTATAAGAGGAAAAGTTTATTTTTGGGTCAGATTTTCAGAGGTTACGTCCTTGTTCGGCTGACTCCACAGCTCTGGGTCCCAGTTAAGACAGAACATCCTGGCAGAGGAAAGAAGTTCAGGACTTGGCAACAGGAAGCAGAGAGTGTTTCTCAGGAGGGACAAAATATAAACCCCAAAGGCATTCTCCCAGTGACCTATCACCTCCACCAACATACTACTTGCTTATAATTACCACCTATTTAACCCCTATCAGTAAATTAACACACTGATTAGGTTAAGGCTCTCATAACCCAATGGTTTAACCTCTAAACTTTCTTGCAGTATCTCACCTTTTTGGAAGACATCTCATATCTAAACCACAACACCATACAAACCTGGAAGGGGGTTCTTGTGATCACTGTCCTGCTCTATTGCACACATCAGAGCACAGTAGTAATTTCAATAGAATTAGGCCCCTGAAGGCATTGCTTTAATAAGCTCTTTTCTACTGTAATTTTTATGTACCATGTGGTCAGGTCCTTGGCCACCAACCATGAATTTTTTGAACCAAAACACTTTCCGCCAGGTGCAGTGTTGCACGCCTGTAATCCCAGCACTTGGGAGGATGAGGCAGGAGGATCACGAGTTCAAAGCCAGCCTCGAGATCCAAGATGGCAGATTAGAGGAAGCCGCACTTCAGGGCAGCTCCGTGGAAAGAATCCAACAAAGCAGATAAATTGCCTTTCATCATATATATATAGGCTGAAAATACCGATCTCCTGGATGGTTTGATTACCACTACCAGGGAGAGAAAGAGACAAGCTGTCTACAGCGGCTGGAGCCGTGAGGCTTCTGCAGAACCGCCTGGGTGGTGTACAGGCCGTGCGAAACAAAGTCAGTGTGGGGTGACCGCGCTGTGACTGCAACCCCAGCCACACTGAGGGCACACCAGCATGAAACTGGCGATAAAAACCAGCGATAACAGCCGGCGGAATTGGTGCTGGGGGACCACGGGAGACCGCGGTTCAAATCCACACTCGGCCGGACGCGACCCTCAGCAGTAGGGCCTCAGAGAGAGCGGCACAGAGACCGGCGAACAGCAAGCAGGGGCAGAGTTGGAGCGGTCCACAGTCCAAAGCAGCGCTGTCTGCGCCACAGTTACAGTTGCGGCTTCCTGGTGCCACCTCGGCAAGGAGACATCCACCCAATGGCTTTGAAATCGATCGGCAAGGACACGGGAGTCTGCAGAGCTGCTGTTGACTGGAAGGAGAACACCGCCATCTTTGAAAGATGCAGTGGCTGACCCAGACAAAGGGGAGGAGACAAGACTGATGGCTGCAGCCATCCAGGGACCCTCCAGCTCTCTGAAGACAACGCACACTTGGGTGAGGCTCAGGTGGCCAGCAGGGGAGGGCATGGCTGAGGCCAGCACAGTGGCCACAAGAAGCTGCAACTGTGGGTGGGCGTGGGGAAGGGGTGCCTTCTGGAGGTCCCCTTCCCGGTGCCATTCATCTGCTGACACACACAAACCCCCTGGGCCACTCCTTCACTGAACGGTTCAGCCACTGGCTTAAGGTGCAGCCTTGATTCCACTAACAGGATCGCAGACTGTCTAGACGTGATCCAATAACAATTGGTTTGAACTGGAAAGGAAAAAAGAGGGGGCTTCCCAGGGCACGTTTTGTTTGAGACTTGGGGTTCGACTTTTTTTTTCCTTTTCTTTTTTTTGTTGGTTTACTTGTTTTGTTGGATTGTGGAAAGGTTTTTTGGTTTGTTTGTTTCTTTTTCTTTTTCTTTTTTTGGATTTGTTTTGTTCTGCTTTTTTTTTTTTCCTTCCGCATTGATTGTCAGTGTGTTTGTTTGCTTCCGCTCATTTTTTCTTTCCTTCTTTTCTTCCTTCTCACTCTTGCATCTTTTCCTCCTCCTTCATCTTTCATGTTTACACCCTGCCAGTGCATACTAAACAAAGGCAAAAACAAATTATACGCAGAACTTGGGATTTTTAGAACCGGCGCAAATGAACTGGGTAGCAAAGCGGTGTTATATATAGTTTACTCTCTATTTTCTTGATTCTCTCTCTCCTCTCTCTTACACCAATTCCTACTCTTTTATCATTTTTTTTCTTTTCCAACTTACTTTATATATAAATTGGTCTTGCCACCTAATTGTCAACTCCTTTCTCTTTCTTCCCTCATCTACTGATACTAAACCACTTCCACTAAACCACTTCAATAGATATCTCTTTTCTTTTTTTTTTTTTTTTTTTTTTTTTTTTTTTGGTACCAGGGATTGAACTCAGAGGCACTCACCCACTGGGCCACATCCCCAGCCCTTTTTTTGGTTTTTATTAGAGACAGGGTCTCACTGAGTTGCTAAGTGCCTCACCATGGCTGAGGCTGGCTTTGAACTCGCGATCCTCCTGCCTCAGCCTCCCAAAGTGCTGGGATTACAGGCGTGCGCCACCGCGCCCGGCTTAGATATCTCTTTTCATACTTTCCAAGAAAGAACAATTCAAGACACTTCCTTCTTCCTAAACATAACACCTCTGTATCCAATACTTGAAGCTATAAAACCCCATCAGAAGCGTACAGAGTAAATTGGAAATAATATCTGGGTTAACCAAATCGTACATTGTGATCAAACTTGGATTTTCTGAATAGAAAGTGTTAGGTTTTAAAAGTGTAAAGGAATTATAAGGTGATCTGATAGCATTGTACTACAGGAACAACATAAGGCTTTAAGGTAAAATCGAAATAGTCAAGGTCCCACAGTGCAAGAAGAATAGACACACAAGCAACATGAAAAAACAAGGAAAGAAAATGACACAAACAAATCAAGATACCTCATCAGTAGATGACATGGCAAGCACAGTTGGTCAAATGCCAGAGATGGAATTTAGAAAGTACATATGCCAAATGTTTATGGAACTTAAGAATGAACTCAAAAATGAGATGAGGGAGCAAGTACAGGAGGCAAAAGATCATTTTGACAAAGAAATCCAAAAACAAATACAGGAAGTAAAAGATTACTTCAGTAGGGAAATAGAGGCTCGAAAGAGAATCCAAACAGAAATTCCAGAAATGAAAGAAGCAATAAACCAAAATAAAAGCTCAATTGAAAGCATCTCCAACAGAATAGACCACTTGGAAGAAAGAACCTCAGACAATGAAGGCAACATATATATCCTAGAGAAGAATTTAGACTATACAGCAAAACTTGTTAGAAATCAAGAACATAACATCCAAGAATTATGGGACAGCATAAAAAGACCAAACTTAAGAGTGATCGGCATAGAGGAAGGGGCAGAGTTTCAAGCCAAAGGAATGAGTAATCTATTTAACGAAATAATTATAGAAAATTTTCCAAACTTGAGGAATGAATGGGAAAACCAAGTTCAAGAGGCATACGGAACACCAAACAAACAAAATCTCAACAGATCCACATCAAGACACATTATAATGAAAATGCCTAATACACTGAGCAAGGAGAGAATACTAAAAGCCACAAGAGAAAGGAAGCAGATTACATATAGGGGGAAACCAATCAGACTATGTTCAGATTTTTCAACCCAGACCTTAAAAGCAAGAAGATCTTGAAATAGCATATTTCAAGCTCTGAAAGAAAGGGGATGTCAACCAAGAATCTTATATCCAGCAAAATTAAGCTTTAGATTCGAAGATGAAATAAAAACCTTCCACGACAAGCAAAAGTTAAAAGATTTCACAACTCGAAAGCCAGCACTTCTGAGCATCCTGGGCAACATTTTTCATGAAGAAGAAGAAAAAGATGATAACAAAACTCAACAAAGGGAGATATTAAACTAAAGGAAATACCAACCAGAAGAGAAACCAAATCAAGCTAAAGACCATAATTCAAATAAAAATGGATGGGAATAAAAATCACATCTCAATAATAACCCTGAATGTTAATGGCCTAAACTCGCCAATCAAAAGACACAGATTATCAGAATGGATTAAAAGAAATGACCCAACAATTTGCTGTCTCCAAGAAACACACCTCATAGAAAAAGACATCAACAGACTGAAAGTGAAAGGCTGGGAAAAGTCTTATCACTCACATGGCCGGCGGAAGCAAGCAGGGGTTTCCATTCTCATATCAAATAAGGTAGACTTCAAACCAAAACTAATCAAGAGGGACAAAGATGGATATTTCTTATTACTTAAGGGAACCATCCGTCTACATGATATAACAATCATAAATCTGTATGCCCCAAATAATGGAGCACCTACATTCATCAAACAAACGCTTCTCAAGTTCAAGAGTAAAATAGACCACAACACAGTTATTCTAGGGGACTTCAACACACCTCTCTCACCAATGGATAGATCATCCAAACAAAAGCTAAACAAAGAAACTTTTTTTTTTAATATTTATTTATTTGCTTTAGTTGTACACAATGCGTTTATTTTTATGTGGTGCTGAGAATCGAACCCCGGGCCACGCTCGTGCTAGGCGAGCGCTCTACCACTGAGCCACAACCCCAGCCCCTAAACAAAGAAACTTTAAGCCTCCTCAAAACAATTAACAATTTAGACCTAACGGACATATATAGAATATTTCATCCCTCAGTAAATGAATACACATTTTTCTCAGCAGTACATGGCTCCTTCTCCAAAATAGACCACATATTATGTCACAAGGCAACTCTCAGCAAATATGAAAAAATAGAGATACTACCCTGCATGCTATCGGACCATAAAGGGATGAAATTGGAAATCAACGACAAAACAAGGAATAAGAAAAACTACTCCATCAACTGGAAGCTAAACAACATGCTACTGAATGAACAAGGGGTTGAAGAAGACATCAAAGAGGAGATCAAAAAATTCCTAGAGGTAAATGAGAACACAGATACATCATATAGAAATCTCTGGGACACTATGAAGGCAGTAGTAAGAGGAAAATTGGTTGCACTGAGTTCATTCCTTAAGAGGAAAAAAACCAACAAATAAATGACTTAACATCACACCTCAAAGCATTAGAAAAAGAAGAACAGACCAACACCAAGAGCAGTAGAAGACAGGAAATAATTAAAATCAGAGCAGAAATTAATGAAATTGAGACTAAGGAAACCATTCAAAGAATTGACAAGACTAAAAGTTGGTTCTTTGAAAAAATAAACAAAATTGACAGACCCTTAGCGATGCTAACGAAAAGAAGAAGAGAAAAAACTCAAATTACTAACATTCGTGATGAAAAAGGGAATATCACAACAAACACCTCAGATATACAGAATATAATTAGAAATTACTTTGAAAGCTTGTACTCTAATAAAATAGAAAATACTGAATGCATTGACAGATTTCTAGAGTCATATGATTTGCCTAAACTGGATGTGGAGGCTATACACAATTTAAACAGATCAATTACAAGCGAAGAAATAGAAGATGTCATCAAAAAGCTACCAACAAGGAAAAGTCCAGGACCTGATGGGTTTATAGCCGAGTTCTATAAGACTTTCAAAGAAGAACTAATACCAATGCTCTTCAAACTATTTCAAGAAATAGAAAAAGAGGGAGCTCTTCCAGACTCTTTCTATGAGGCCAATATCACATTAATTCCAAAGCCAGGCAAAGACACATCCAAAAAAGAAAACTTCAGGCCCATATCTTTAATGAACATAGATGCAAAAATCCTCAACAAAATCCTGGCAAATCAGATACAAAAACATATCAAAAAGATAGTGTACCACGATCAAGTGGGGTTTATCCCAGGGATGCAAGGCTGGTTCAACATTCAGAAATCAATAAACATAATACATCACATCAATAGACTTAAAGACAAAAATCATATGATCATCTCAATAGACGCAGAAAAAGCATTTGACAAAATACAACACCCCTTTATGTTCAAAACACTGGAAAAACTAGGAATATCAGGAACATATCTCAACATTATAAAAGCTATTTATGCAAGGCCCCGAGCTAACATTATCTTAAATGGAGAAATATTGAAAGCATTCCCTCTAAAAACTGGAACAAGACAGGGATGCCCCCTTTCACCACTGCTATTTAACATAGTACTGGAAACTCTGGCCAGAGCAATTAGACAGACAAAAGAAATTAAAGGGATCAAGATAGGAAAAGAAGAGCTCAAATTAGCACTATTTGCTGATGACATGATAATCTACCTAGAAGACCCAAAACACTCTACCAGAAAACTTTCACAACTAGTAAACGAATTTGGCAAAGTTGCAGGATACAAAATCAATACACATAAGTCAAAGGCATTTGTGTACATCAGCGACAAAGACTCTGAAAGGGAAATGATGAAAACTACCCCATTTACAATAGCATCAAAAAAAATAAAATACCTGGGAATCAACCTAACAAAAGAGGTGAAAGACCTCTATAATGAAAATTATAGAACACTAAAGAAAGAAATTATAGATGAACTCAGAAGATGGAAAGACCTACCTTGCTCTTGGATAGGTAGAATTAATATTGTCAAAATGTCCATACTACCAAAAGCATTATACAGATTTAATGCAATTCCAATCAAAATCCCAATGTCATTCTTCAAAGAAATAGAAATAGCAGTCATGAAATTCATCTGGAAAAATAAGAGACCCAGAATAGCCAAAGCAATCCTGAGCAAGAAAAGTGAAGCAGGGGGCATCACCATACCGGACTTTAAATTATACTATAGAGCAATAGTAACAAAAACAGCATGGTATTGGCACCAAAACAGACTGGTGGACCAATGGTACAGAATTGAGGATACAGAGACTAATACATATAATTTCAGTTATCTTATATTAGACAAAGGCGCCAAAAATGTACAGTGGAGAAAGGATAGCCTCTTCAACAAAAGGTGCTGGGAAAACTGGAAATCCATATGCAACAAAATGAAATTAAACTTTTATCTCTCACCATGCACAAAACTCAATTCAAAGTGGATCAAGGACCTAGGTATTAGACCAGAGACAATACACCTAATAGAAGAAAAAGTAAGCTCCAATTTCCAACATGTTGAATTAGGCCCCAAGTTCCTTAATAAGAATCCTGTAGCGCAAGAATTACTACTAAGAATTAATGAATGGGATAGATTTAAACTAAAAAGCTTCTTTTCAGCAAAAGAAACAATCAGTGAGGTGAATAGACAGCCAACTAATTGGGAACAAATATTTAATACATGCACATCAGATAGAGCACTAATCTCTAGAATATATAAAGAACTCAAAAAACTTTACACTAAAAAAACAAATAACCCAATCAATAAATGGGCTAAGGAATTGAGAAAACACCTCTCAGAAGAAGATACACGATTAATCAACAAATACATGAAAAAATGTTCAACATCGCTGGCAATTAGAGAAATGCAAATCAAAACTACTCTAAGATTTCACTTCACTCCAGTCAGAATGGCAGCTATCAAGAACACAAGCAACAATAAATGTTGGAGAGGATGGGGGGAAAAAGGCATACTCATACATTGCTGGTGGGACTGCAAAATGGTGCAACCGTTATGGAAAGCAGTATGGAGATTTCTTGGAAAACTGGGAATGGAACCATCCTATGACCCAGCCATTCCACTCCTGGGTCTATTCCCAAAGGACTTAAAAGCAGCATATTACAGTGACACAGCTATCTCAATGTTTGTAGCTGCGCAATTCACAATAGCTAGGTTGTGGAACCAATCTAGATGTCCCTCAGTAAATGAGTGGATTAAGAAAATGTGGTATATATGCACAATGGAATTTTACTCAGCAATAAAAGAAAATAAATTAATGGCATTTGCAGGTAAATGGATGAAGTTGGAAGACATAATGCTAAGTGAAGTTAGTCTCAAAAATCCAAGTACCAAATGTTTTCTCTGATATAAGGAGGCTATTTCAAAGTATTGTTGGATGGGGGTACATAGGAGGATTAGAGGAACATTAGAATGGTCAAGGGAAGGGAGGGTAAGGGAGGAAGCAAGAGGGGAGGGAGGGGAGAAAAGAAAAAAAAAGGTGGTTGAATGAGACGGATATCATTTTCTTTAATGCATGATTGAAGACCTGAATAGTATGAATATACTTTGTATACAAACAGTTGTATGTAAAAAGATACTAAATATATGCACTATGAGTTGTACATATTAAAAATTATTAAAAAAAATAAAAAATGAGAGAAAAAAAAAAAAGCCAGCCTCACCAATGGTGAGGCACTTAGCAACTCAGTGAGACCCTGTCTCTAAATAAAATACAAAAAAGGGCTGGGGATGTGGCCCAGTGGTCAAGTGCCTCTGAGTTCAATCCCCAGTACCAAACAAAACAAAACAAAACAAAAAAAAACACTTTCCAACTCTGCATCATCATATGAGGGCTCCAGCTCTTCAGAGCAGGTGAAACCACAGAGTCAGCTCTGAATGTAGGCCCCAGATGGCCCTACCCTTGGGTCCAGCCCTCTCTTACTGTGAATCTTCTGGTCACAGCAAACTATAAGGATGGGGGTGGATTTTTTTTTCATGCTCTATTAAACATGGAGATAAACATGTCCTTTTCCCTAACTCTTACTCTGTCTCTTCCCAGAGACATGAAATAAAACACAGATGAGACACACACACATACATATATACACATCATATATATCTATATATTTACATAGATATAAAATATTAAAACATTTATAGTATAAAATTATGCAAACATGAGGTAATGCATAGTTAGACAGGGATTGAAGGGTCCTCAAAAGTCAAGAAAAGACCGGGCGTGGTGGTGCACGCTTGTAATCCCAGCACTTGGGAGGCTGAGGCAGGAGGATCGTGAATTCAAAAAACAGCCTCAGCAATGGCGAGGCACTTAGCAACTCAGTGAGACCCTGTCTCTAATAAAATACAAAAAAAGGACTGGGAAGTGGCCCAGTGGTTGAGTGCCCCTGAGTTCAATCCCCGGTACCAAAAAAAAAAAAAGTCAAGGAAAGCCAGTATTTTAGGCTTCTTGGAAGGAGGGAAAACAAGGACACTTAAGAATGAGATGGGCCGGACGCGGTGGCGCACGCCTGTAATCCCAGCACTTTGGGAGGCTGAGGCAGGAGGATCGCGAGTTCAAAGCCAGCCTCAGCAATGGTGAGGCACTTAGCAACTCAGTGAGACCCTGTCTCTAAATAAAATACAAAAAACGGGCTGGGGATGTGGCCCAGTGGTCGAGTGCCCCTGAGTTCAATCCCCGGTACCACAAAAAAAAAAAAAAAAAAAAAAAAAAAAAAAAAAAGAATGAGATGGATATCATTATCCTAAATGCATGTTTGAAGACATGAATAGTATGAATATACTTTGTATACTAACAGTGATATGTAAAAAGGTGCTCTTTATGTGTATTACAAATTGTAAACCATGCTACTGTTATCTATACAACAACATTGAAGGAAAAAATGAGAAATAAAAAACAAGGACACTTACAAATAAAATTCATTCATAAATATATATATATTAAATATGTTAAATGTGACAAAATATTGAACATAACTAATACAGCAGTGCTGCAAGCAGCTCACATGTATTAACTGTTTTAATTCCCTCAACCCCAACATGGTAGAGATGAGGAAAATAAGGCACCAAGGGAGAAAGTGCTAGTCAGAGGAGGGTAGGAAGCTGAGTCCAGGCCCGGTGGCTGCAGAGTCTAAGCTCCCTGATGCACCAGGAGAGCCAGGAGCTGATAGCAGAGGCAGAAATCCCAGCTTCAAGGTTCCAGTGTGGTTACTTTTTTTCTTTTTTTTTTGTATTGGGGTGTGAACCCAGGGCACTTTACCACTGAGCTACATCCCCAGTCCTTTAGTTTTTGTTTGGCGACAAGGTCTCACCAAGTTGCTTAGGGCCTCTCTAAATTGCAATCCTCCTGGGAGTGTCTGGGATTGCAGGCACGCGCCTGGTCCACTGTGGTCACCTGGTGCTCTCTGCTGCTGATTCAGAAACTTGCAGACTCTGGGGAAGAAGGAACCAGTCAGTGTTCGATTGGTTGCACAATATTGTTCTTCATTCCCTCAGGACCTCTCTCTCCTCAGTTTCTCAACACTCTGATTTGACCTTTCTCTGAGAGAAGTAAATTCCCTGACTCTTTTGCTCCCTCCCATCCCATTTTCCTGCCCTCACCAGGCTCCTCTGTATCCCCATCAGCAGCACCACCTGTCTCTGTATCCACCATGGAAGGGAGTGAAAGGGCTGCAGGATTAGGGGACAAACTCTGGGAGTGAAGCCCAGTGCCCTCTCCTCTCAAGCCCAACCAATCCTGACAGAGTGGGGGCCTCGCAGAGAGGGTAGCACCTAGTCCTGCCAGGTCTGGGCATGGGGCTCAATCCCACAGAGCACTTCGCCCCCTTAGTTTCCAGGTCTCTTCCCCTGCAGAAGCAGGTACTCACCCAGCAGGGCCTGCCCCACCTGCAGCTCAGCATCCCTCCCTCCCAGCCCTGAGCTAGTAGCCCTAACTGGAGAGCCCACCAGGAAGCCCAGGGGCTCCAGCAGACAGACCCAGCATGGAAAAACATGTCTGCCACATGATCTACTGCTCACCTGATCCTGGAGCAGCCAGTGCACAGGAGACTCAGAATCTTTGACCTTCTTCCCTTGCCCAGGCTCTTAATCTGCACTTTTCCCGCCTCCTGCCCACCTGTTACACCTATCTCTGGGAATGCAGCTCCTCCCCAAGGGCCACTGCCTCCTGAGGTGGACCTGGCCTTCCTGCCCCCAGTCTTAGCAGGAACTCACCCAGGCCACAGCCCTCACAGCCCACAGGGGTCTTCTTTCCAATGCAGACTAGGGACTTTCCTGAGACCCTGCAGCCTCAGGCTGTCTGCCCACTCTGCACTGTGGGACTGTCACAGCACAATCCAGGTATCCTACATGGGGCACTCATGTGACATCTATAACATGAGCATTGGAGAACTATTATTCATATCCAGGCAGCTGAAACTGGAAACATCCTTATTGAGACCCAGCATTTAATGCAGAAATATGCAGAAATGAGAAACAGACCTTCTGAACTCTTTTCCTTGGCAATGCCCTAGTGACATTCCAGGCAACCATTTTTGCCTACAGGAAATCAGCATTAATACTCCCCCTGTTTGCCCTACTGCAGAAGCCAAGGTAGAGAGAGAGCAAGCAGAGAGCTGCTTTCCCTGTGGGGGAAGTCACCTTAATTGGGTCCATACTCTGGGGAAGTCTTCAGGCTTAAGAAGCCAGGAGACAGTGAAGGCAGGTTAAGGGTGAGAAACCACCTACTGCCCCCATGCCAGCCACACAGAAGGGGCAGAAACAACAGGAAGACCCGAGCTTCTCTCCACCCTCCACCCTGTCACTGTTCACCCATCACCTTGGCTCTCTGCTAAAACCTCAACTTCCTGTCTTCTTTTCCTGTCCTTTCAAGCAACTTGATTATGGAGGAATCATTCTGACCATCCCTTACTCCAACTTCACAGGGCAGTGAGCATCTTGAGAAAAGAAAATGGCTCAGGGAGGAAAAAGGGAAAGAAAGCCACAGAGCACAGAATAAGAGCCCCCAAACACTCAACCCTAGGGACTGTGACCCCAAAGACTGGACAGGAAAATCTCAGGAAAAAAACAGTGACCATGGCTGCCTCACAAGGGCTAGTTTCTCTCCCTAGATGGTCAAGGACGCCTGTTTTTCTACTCTCCCCATCACCTACAAGCCACTCCACGAGGAGAAGCCATGTGATGGGGATGGAAGGGAGCACCATCCTAAGTGACCCAGAGGACACAATCAGGGGAAAGCTCCTGAGGAGGGACTAGAGGAGCTGACAGAGGACAGGAAATGACCAACTGCACAGCAGACCCCCACACCTGCTCTACACGGGCCTCCCCAGGGCTGTGCAGGCTGGGCTCTGGCCCTACAGGCCTCATGGGTCTTTTTCTTGGTTTCTTCATGATGGCTGGAGTGTCTGGGGGAGAGGACATAGTCAGGAAGGGTCCAGAGGCATCACCTCTCGTGGGATTCCACTCCAGTTTCTAAGCCTCCCAGCCCCGGTTCATAGAGGTTGTTATGATTTAAATATGAGGCGTCCCCCAAAAGACCATGTGTTAAACAATACGAGAACATTCAGAGGTGAAATGACTAAATCATAGAGCCTTAATATAATCAGTGCATTAATCCACTGATAGGAATTAACTGGGTGGTAACTGTGGGCAAGTGGAGTGTGGGTGGAGGAGGTAGGTCCCTAGGGGAGTGCCTTGGGGTAAATATTTTTGTCCCTGGTTGAAGGGAAAGCTCTCTCTGCTTCCTGTTGGCCATGTCCTAAGCTCCTTTCCTTCTCCAAGCCCTTTTTTCCATTATGTTCTGCCTCTTCTCAGACCCACAGCAACAGAGTCAGTCATGGACTGAAACCATGAGCTCCAGATAAACTTTTCCACCTCTAAAATTATTCTTGTCAGGTCTTTTGGTCACAGCTGTGGAAAAACTGTTTTGAGTTCCCCCAAGGCCATGATCTCCCAGATTGCAAATGTTTTTAATGTGTGTTCCCCTGAGACCATGATAATCTAGCCTATAGTAATCAGCCCACCATTCCCAACATAGACCCCCTGGGCAAGCCTGTGAAGCCTGAGAGAGGAGCAGAAGCCACACCCCCGCTGCTGCTCACTGCTCACCCCTGCAGCCAGAAGATCTGCAGGTAGACCTAAAGGAAATTCCCTACTCTGGCTTTTGGCAGGACTAAGGGGAGTAGCTGGAGACATGGCTCCCATCCCCTGACAAATACACAGACCTCCGTCCCCTATTCCAGAAGTCTGGTCACCTCCACTGCTCTCTGTGCAGTGGGAGGCAGGAGGGGTGCTACAGCCAAGACAGGCTCTGCATTCTCCAGCCAATGACCACTTTTCTCACCTGAACCCTCTGCAGTCAATGTTGTCCTCTTCCTCGTGTACCAAAGGACCCCACAGAATATCATCACAGCAACAGCCACACTCAGAAGCACAGGCCATCGGCTCCGAAGCAACAGTCTAGTCCCTGAAAGCAGGCTTGTTACACTCTGGGTACTGGAGGCTTCCCCACTCTTACCACCCCGGTCATTGAGTCCCCTAGTTGGGAACCCCTGCTGAGACTCCCAAGCTCACCACAAGACACAGTGCCAGTGATGTCATTCCCACTGTGTCCCACATGGCAGCTGAACCTGTGCTCCTGTCCTTGGGGAATCCTGGTGGACACCCAAGCCTGGTAGGTCCCATTCCCATAAAACAGGACACCTCCAGATTTCTGTGTGTCCTAGCTCAGGGGTTCCCCATCCTGAAGCCAGGTCAGAGAGATATTCTGGGGATAGAAGTCCAAAGCCCAACCTGTCATGATGATGGTGTCCTCCAAAGCCTCAGCACAGGTCACATTCACTGTTGGGGACACTGGAGAAGAAAAAGCAGAACCAGTCAGGCATGTGATCAAACATTATTCCCCTCTAAGGGAAGGAGAGGGAACAGGGCTGGTCTTCTCTACTCTTCTGTCTCTGGCCAAAGTCCTCATTGACCCCAGGCCTTCTGCAAGTCTATTCTCAGACTGGGGCCTCAGTTTTCTGACTGGCAGGAGGATTGGCCTTGGGCTTCTAGCCTCACATTCTCACTTCCAAATGTTGATGCTGAGGAAGGGGTGTTGGGGGTTCTCCTGGGTCATGAGACCAAGAGGGAGTTCTACATGATAAACAGGCTGGTAGGCAGGTAGGTAGGTGAGGGTTCCATTCCTGCCTAACCCCTGCTGCCCAAGGTTCAGGTTGCTTCCTGCTTATGGCCAAGATAGTTCATTTGTTGCCAAACCTTCCTGTCTTTATCCAGTGGCTTAACAGGACAGGAAAATCAGAATACAACACACAGGGAATACATGCATCCCATGGTACAAAGGGTCCCATGGAGCTTTGGGAATGGGGATACCTGTTGTCTCATTGAAGGCTCTCCAGGAGTTCAGATATCTCCGGAGTCTTCCACAAACTGTTCCCTGCACATGGGCCCAGCGCGCCTTGCTTTGTATGCCGTCTTCGTCCCAGGAATTCTTGACTTCCGTAGCCAAGGTCTGAGCCGAGGATGGCTGCACTGTCCAGCTGCGCATTTCTGGATGATAGGAGAGGAAGGGCTCCCCATCATAGTAGAAATTCCAGAAGCCCCTGGTGTGGTTGTCCTCTCGGATTTCACAGCCCCAAGTCTCCTGGAGGGAATGAGACCCTGCCCCAGCCCAGTAGTCACTTCTCCATCCCCTGGTTACTCTGCCTTCCCTGCCCAAGGATGAAACTTCAGCCCTCAGGGGACCCCTTCCTGGCTCTCCTCAATGTCCTCCTGTGCTGAGCTGCATGGAGAACACTGCTTGCCTCCCCAACCAAATGCAGTGAGAATGGGTTACAATGGACAGGCAGGAAGGGTGGGCTCCTTCGGGGCAAGTCTCTGTGTAGGAGGGCTGAGGAATTATAGACACAAGCCAGGCCTCATCAAGGTCAGGCCAACTCCTGTACAAGCAGAGAGGAAAAATAAAAGAAAAGAAAGAACTAGCTGATAGTGAGACATCTATTTCCTGGCACCCAGACCCCCACCAAGAAAGGCACAGTAATCTGATTGGACCAAAGAGTTCATGAAAAGCTTGTGCACACTGAGTGCCTTGTCCAGGACTGGGGAGGGGACTGGCTCCTTAACCCTGCAGAGCTATATAAACCCCTAGACAACAACCACTCTTGGGCATCCCTCTCTTGAGACTCCTCCCCTTTGGGAGCTCTGCTTCCTTTCTTTCTATTACACTAATAAATTCTGTTACTTTGCTCTGACCCTTGTGTCTGTGGATTTCATTCTTCAAATTTACAAAACAAAAAAAACCCAACCTCATGCTCTATACTACAAAAAGGACAGGTCCCTGCTCTCTGTCCACATCCTTCATGGAGAAAGCCTCATATCACACTTGCCCCTTCCCACACTCACCTCCTTTCTGCTTTTTCAGGGAGTTGATATTTGCTACGATTGCTTTAAGATTCTTGCCACTCTCTGCCAAGTCCTGGGTCTCTGTGTCCCAGGTCTCTGGTCCCAGGACTGTTTCTGCCCACAGTGCCCTGGGCACTGCGCTCCCTCTCTCATTGTCATAATACAGGAAGAGCTGATCATCCAAGCGACCCTGAGCAAAGACCCTTGAGTGTACAAATCCACCTTGGCATCTCACTCTGAGGTTGTAATGAAGACTGTGGGCTCCTGGGGAAGAGACAACAATGAATGATACTTCTTCCTGGAAACGACTGTGCCATCCATGTTCAACCCAAAGGTTCTGCTGTCCTGAGGATTCAGAAAATGCACATGGACAGCTGGACCTGGTGGTGCCCACCTGTAATCCCAGCGAGTCGGGAGGCTGAGGCAAGAGGATCACAAGTTTAAAGCCAGTCTCAGCTGGGTGCGGTGGCGCACGCCTGTAATCCCAGCACTTGGGAGGCTGAGGCAGGAGGATCGCGAGTTCAAAGCCAGCCTCAGCAATGGTGAGGCACTTAGCAACTCAGTGAGACCCTATCTCTAAATAAAATACAAAAAAGGACTGGGGATGTGGCCCAGTGGTTGAGTGCCCCTGAGTTCAATCCCTGGTACCAAAAAAAAAAAAAAAAAAAAAAAAAAAAAAAAAGCCAGTCTCAGCAAATTAGTGAAGTACGAAGCAATTTAGTGAGACCTTGTCTCAAAATAAAAAAATAAAAAAGGGCTGGGGATTGACTCAGTGGTAAAGCACCCCTGGGTTCAATCCCCAGTACCAAAAAAAAAAAAAAAAAAAAAAATGAAAAATAAAATAAAAGAAAGAACCAAAAGAAGAAGAAGAAAATGTACATGGACAAAAACCAAGAAGAAGAATTTCTAATATAACAAAAATAGGATACTGGAGAGGAAGGAGAGGGGAGTGAGGAATGAAGGAAGGGGAAATGGAGGTGGGCAGGCATGCAGGCCAGCGCTCATGGCAGGGACACAGGGACAGAGGCTCCCTAAGAGTATATGTGGGAAGTCTAGGGGAGAGGCTGGCCTGCGGGGAAAGGCGGAGTAGGAATGCCAGAGTGCAGAGAAGAGCTTGCCAGAGGCCAGCGAGGGCCCAAGAGGCCCCCAGGGGGGAGGACTCATGGGCAGAGGGGCTGTGGAGCACAGGCAGTGCAGGGGAGAGGAGAGGAGAGTGCTGCCTCTGTGCAGACTCCTCACGGACAAGGCAGGGCTGGAGGGGCCAGAGTCAGTAACCCAAAGGAGTTTAGAGAAGGATTGTTACCTTAGAGGGAAGGGAAAGATAGACTGGGTCGAAAAGACAAGAGTGGCATGGCGAGGCCCCAGGTCAGGAGGTAAATGGTCCTGTTATCCCCTGGGGAAGGCAGGTGGCACTCTTCCCAAAGAACCTTGACTTTTTTTTTTTTTTTTTTTTTTTCAACAAATGGTGCTGGGAAAACTAAATAGTCACACACAAACAAAGGACGTTGGATCTCCTACTTACACCATACAAAAATATTAACTCAGGGCTGGGATGTAGCCCAGTGGTAGAGTGCTTGCCTAGCATGCACTAGGTTCCATCTCCAGTGTTGAAAAAGGTGGGAGGGGGAGGGGAGCCAAGAGCCAAGCATGGTGGCACACATCTGTAATTCTAGTTACTTGGGAAACTGAGGTAAGAGAATCACAAGTTTGAGGCCAGTTTTAGCAATTTAGTTAGACCCTGTCTCAAAATATAAAAAAGGGCTGGGGATATAGCTCAGTGGTAAAGGGACCCTGGGTTCTATCCCCAGTACCACCACCACCACCACACACACACACACACACATACACATACACATACACACACACACACACACACACACACACAAATAAAGAAAAAGGGAAAAGTTAATGTAATATGAATCTAAAACCTAAACTTAAAACTAAAACTAAAATTTCTTAGAAGAGGGCTGGGTTGTGGCTCAGTGGTAGAGTGCTCACCTAGCATGCATGAGGCACTGAGTTCAATCCTCAGCAATAAAATATTGTGTTCACCGAAAACTAAAAATAAATATTAAAAAAAAAATCTTAGAAGAAAACATTGGGAACAATCTCCATGACTTAGAGTTTGGCCATGATTTCGTGGATATAAAAAAGCACAGACAACAAAGAAATAAAAATGTTGATAAATTGGACTCACCAATCACGAAAATTAAAAATGTCTATGCACAAAGAAAACCCATGGCCAGGCATGGTGACACACACCTGTAATCCCAGTGGCTTGGGAGGCTGAGACAGGAGGATCATGAGTTCAAAGCCAGCCTCAGCAAAAGCGAGATTCTAAGCAACTCAGTGAGACACAATCTCTAAATAAAATACAAAATAAGCCGGGCGCGGTGGCGCACGCCTGTAATCCCAGCACTTTGGGAGGCTGAGGCAGGAGGATCGCGAGTTCAAAGCCAGCCTCAGCAATGGCGAGGCACTTAGCAACTCAGTGAGACCCTGTCTCTAAATAAAAATACAAAAAGGGCCAGGGATGTGGCCCAGTGGTCGAGTGCCCCTGAGTTCAATCCCTGGTACCAAAAAAAAAAAAAAAAAAAGAAAAAAGAAAAAAAATGGCTGGGTATGTGGCCCAATGGTTGAGTGCCTCTGAGTTCAATCCCTGGTACCAAAAAAAAAAAAAAAAAAAAAGGAACAAAGCTGGAGGTATCACAATACCAGATTTCAAAATACATTACAAAGCAGCCAGGCATGGTGGTGCATGCCTGTAATCCCAGTGGCTGGGAAGGCTGAGGCAGGAGGATTGTGAGTTCAAAGCCAGCCTTATCAATTTCTCCAGACCCTAAGCAACTTATTGAGGGCCTATCTCAAAATAAGAATAAAATTAGAAGGATTAGGATTGTTACTCAGTGGTTAAGCATTTCTGGGTTCAATCCACAGTACAAATAAAATTAGAAGAATTAGAGATATTATTCAGTGGTTAAGCACCATTGGGTTCAATCCCCAGAACAAAAAAAAGAGAGAAAGAGAGAGAGATATCCAAATGGCCAACAGATATATGAATAAATGCAAATGAAAAATTAAAATATGATACCACCTCTCACACCTATTAGATTGGTTATTGTCAAAACATGAAAAACAGGCTGGGGACTGGGGTTGTGGCTTAGCGGTAGAGCCCTCGCCTAGCATGTGCACGGCCCAGGTTAGATCCTCAGCACCAGGTACAAAATAAACACATGTGTACAACTAAAGCAAATAAATAAATATTTAAAAAAAAAGAAAAGAAAAATAGGCCGGGCACATACCTGTAATTCCAGCGGCTAAGGAGACTGAGACAGGAGGATCAAGAGTTCAAAGCCAAGCTGGGCGCAGTGGTGCATGCCTGTAATCCCAGTACTTCGGAGGCTGAGGCAGGAGGATTGCGAGTTCAAAGCCAGCCTCAGTAATGGCAAGGCACTTAGCAACTCAATGAGACCCTGTCTCTAATGATATACAAAAAAGGGTTGGGGATGTGGCCCACTGGTCAAGTGTCCCTGAGTTCAAACCCCAGTACCAAAAAAAAAAAAAAAAAAAAAAAAAAGTTCAAAGCCAGCCTCAGTGAAAGCGAGGCACTAAGCAACTCAGTGAGATCCTGTCTAAATACTATATGATTAAATACTATATGATTAAAGTACTATATGATCCAGCAATCCCACTACTACTGCATGTATATCAAAAGGAATTAAGATCAGGATGTTCAAGAGATCTATGCTCCGCATTCATTGTAGCATTATTCACAATAGTCAAGACATGGAAACAATCTAAGTGTCCATCAACAGATGAATAGATTTTAAAACTTCGGCATTAACCAAGCATGGTGGGCAGGCACCTGTAATCCCAGCTATTCAGGAAGCTGAGATGGGAAGATCTCAAGAGCCCAGAATTTCAAGACTAGTCCAGGCAAAATAGTAGTACTTAGTCTCAAAAATAAACTGAAGGGGCTGGGCTTGTGGCTCAGTGGTAGAGCACTCACCTAGCACGTGCACGGCCGGGGTTGGATTCTCAGCACCACGTAAAAGTAAAAACACATTGTATACAACTAAAGCAAATAAATAAATATTTTTTTAAAAAACGAAAAACAAAAACAAAAAACTGTGACATACACACACAATGGAATACTAGTCAGCCTATAAAAAAACAGGTAATTTTCACTTGGGATGAACCTAGAGGAATTAAGTGAAATAAACCAGGCAAGGAAAGAAAAATGCTTTAACTTAAATGTAAAAAATAAAAAGTTGAAACTCAGAAAGAGAAAATAGAATAGTGGTTAACAGAGGCTGGATGTGGATGGATGTGGGGTGTGAGAATAAACAAAAAAGGAGAAATGTTGATCAATGGGCACAAATTTGTTAGATAGGAGAAGTAAGTTCCAATGTTCTATGGCACAGCAAGGTGACTCCATTTAAAAATGTGTTCTACTGAGCTATTTCCCTAGCCCTTTTTTACTCTGTGTGTGTGTGTGTGTGTGTGTGTGTGTGTATTTTTTTTTTTTTTTTTTTTTTTTTTAATTTTAAGACAGGTTCCTACTTAGTTGCCTAGGCTGAACTGGAACTTGCCATCCTCCTTCCTGTGCCTCCCAAGTAGCTAGGATTACAGATTGCAGCACAGTGCCCTGCTGGGAGAAAGGTTTTAAATTGGGAAGCTCACAGAGGCAAGAGGAAAATGTCCTTTCCAATTCCGGTTCAAAGGCTGAAGATGTGCTGGCTGGACAAGGCCCTAGGTCCAATTTCTAGCACCATACACATACACAAATGCTACTGTGACTTCTCCCTCCCCTCATTCCTTCTCTACCATAGGCCTGGGAGGGAGAGCTGGAACTGAGGAACGCCTGGGTCAGAGAACAAGCTGACATTAGGGTAAAGGGGGCGCAAGAGGGGAAAAGAACCCTCCTCCCCCAGGCAGCAGGAGCCCAGAGGACCATGAGGGTGGAACTGAGAGAAGTCACAGGAAGAATCTCTGGGCCCAGAAAGTCTTCAGTCTCTAATGTCCCTCAGTCTGAGCGTTTGGCACAGCCACAGTCCTCACAGCAGCAGAGCTGCGGGGGGTTGGGATGTCCCTACCGGCTCCTGGCAGGAAGTGAGGAAGACCTGGCCTGAGGACTCCAGGGGGCTCAGCTGACAACACCTGCTGACTTCGGGGAGAACACGGGACTTCGGAAGCCTGTAAACTGTCCCCAACACTGCTGGGAAGCGATCCCCTAAGCGGCCGACCTCGAAGAGTTCTTGAATATCGCTTAAAAAGCAACCTGGGGATAGCCCCGGGAGCTCAGCGGGGTCGAAGAAAAGGTCCCAAAACCGAGAACAGGGCAAAGAAGCGGCAAGGTGCGGCACCGATCTGGGTCGCGGGACAGGGCGGTTGGGGCAAACCTTGAAAAGCAGAGTCCAGATTTTTTTGTGGCAAACTTGCGTCCAGTCCAGCCCCACACCCCTCCGCGCCACCAAGGGACCGTGCCCTTGAGCACGTAGTCCCGGGGACGCTCCCCGCTCGCCGGAACCAGCCACAGCCCTGGAACCCACAACTCGCGCCCTGAAGGACTCAAGGAGACCACTCACCAGCAGCGGCACCCACGGGAGCACTGAGGGCAGCGCAGCCGAGGAGCAGCAGGACACCGCTGAGCCCCATACCGCTCGAGTTTGCCACCCTCGTGGCCGACCGGCGAAAACCTGAAAGTCCCCACGTGAAACTTGGTTGTCACTGCCCGGCACCCACAAGGGCTCACCAGTGAAGACGACTCCGTGGGTGGAGGCTGTGGTTACTTAAGGGGTGGGTGGCTATGCCGCACACCAGATCTCACTCTCCACCTTAAGGGGCAGCCTGGTGGGCAGGGAGGAGGTGATTGAGAGGTGACGCTAGAACACCAGCTCCAGCCAGAGCAGACACACCCACCTGCTGGCTGAGCCTTCCCTCCCCTTGTCTTTTCTTGACAGGATTCCTGTACACCCTTAGAAGTACTTAAGGAAGGCTGGGGGGTATAGCTCAGTTGGCAGAGTGCTTGCCTAGTATGCACAAGGCCTGGGTTCAATCCCTGTGACACCACAAAGAAAAAAAGTGCTTGAGGAATGAGTGATGAAGGTAGGCATGAAGCCTCCATCTCACAGCAGCATGCATAGTTGCTATTAAAGCAGATGCCTACCTAATCTGACAGTCTTGGTGTGTTTTAATTTTTTATTTTTCACAAATAAGCATATTAAGTCTACTGGTGGAGCCTTTGGCCAGTAAACAGTTATATGAGGACCCTGATCCTGGAGGCAAATTCTGAGATACAAAGTTCTGAAAGGATAAAGAATCAGAACAAGTTATCTAAAACAGCCCATATGCTTTGGAGAACAGGAATGTAATTGGCCAAGGCTTGAAGCATGTCTTCCAGCACCAGTGCACAAGGTCATCAGTGTCCCCACATGATGCTGAGCAAATCTGGACAGATGGAGAACCTGAAATGGATCTGGAAAGCCAGAACATATGGGCTGAGATTTTTTTTTTTTTTTTTGCTGGGAGAAAGGTTTTTAAATTGGGAAGCTCACAGAGGCAAGAGGAAAATGTCCTTTCCAATTCCGGTTTAAAGGCTGGCGGTGTGCTGGCTGGACAAGGCCCTAGGTCCAATTTCTAGCACCATACACATACACAAATGCTACTGTGACTTCTCCCTCCCCTCATTCCTTCTCTACCATAGGCCTGGGAGGGAGAGCTGGAACTGAGGAACGCCTGGGTCAGAGAACAAGCTCACATTAGGGTAAAGGGGGCGCAAGAGGGGAAAAGAGCCCTCCTGCCCCAGGCAGCAGGAGCCCAGAGGACCATGAGGGTGGAACTGAGAGAAGTCACAGGAAGAATCTCTGGGCCCAGAAAGTCTTCAGTCTCTAATGTCCCTCAGTCTGAGCGTTTGGCACAGCCACAGTCCTCACAGCAGCAGAGCTGCGGGGGGTTGGGATGTCCCTACCTGCTCCTGGCAGGAAGTGAGGAAGACCTGGCCTGAGGACTCCAGGGGGCTCAGCTGACAACACCTGCTGACTTCGGGGAGAACACGGACTTCGGAAGCCTGTAAACTGTCCCAACACTGCTGGGAAGCGATCCCCTAAGCGGCCGACCTCGAAGAGTTCTTGAATATCGCTTAAAAAGCAACCTGGGGATAGCCCCGGGAGCTCAGCGGGGTCGAAGAAAAGGTCCCAAAACCGAGAACAGGGCAAAGAAGCGGCAAGGTGCGGCACCGATCTGGGTCGCGGGACAGGGCGGTTGGGGCAAACCTTGAAAAGCAGAGTCCAGATTTTTTTGTGGCAAACTTGCGTCCAGTCCAGCCCCACACCCCTCCGCGCCACCAAGGGACCGTGCCCTTGAACACGTAGTCCCGGGGACGCTCCCCGCTCGCCGGAACCAGCCACAGCCCTGGAACCCACAACTCGCGCCCTGAAGGACTCAAGGAGACCACTCACCAGCAGCGGCACCCACGGGAGCACAGAGGGCAGCGCAGCCGAGGAGCAGCAGGACACCGCTGAGCCCCATACCGCTCGAGTTTGCCACCCTCGTGGCCGACCGGCGAAAACCTGAAAGTCCCCACGTGAAACTTGGTTGTCACTGCCCGGCACCCACAAGGCTCACCAGTGAAGACGACTCCGTGGGTGGAGGCTGTGGTTACTTAAGGGGTGGGTGGCTATGCCGCACACCAGATCTCACTCTCCACCTTAAGGGGCAGCCTGGTGGGCAGGAGGAGGTGATTGAGAGGTGACGCTAGAACACCAGCTCCAGCCAGAGCAGACACACCCACCTGCTGGCTGAGCCTTCCCTCCCCTTGTCTTTTCTTGACAGGATTCCTGTACACCCTTAGAAGTACTTAAGGAAGCTGGGGGGTATAGCTCAGTTGGCAGAGTGCTTGCCTAGTATGCACAAGGCCTGGGTTCAATCCTCAGCACCATGTAAAAATAAATAAAGGCATTGTGTACAACTAAAAACAAATAAATAAATATTTTAAAATAAATAAATAATAAAATACTAAAAATAAAATAAAACTGTCATCTCTTATAAAATGACAATTTATTTCAATAATAATATGGTCATGACACTAAAAAAAATAAATAAAGGCATTGTGTACAACTAAAAACAAATAAATAAATATTAAAAAAAAAGAAAAGAAAAATAGGCCGGGCACATACCTGTAATTCCAGCGGCTAAGGAGACTGAGACAGGAGGATCAAGAGTTCAAAGCCAAGCTGGGCGCAGTGGTGCATGCCTGTAATCCCAGCACTTGGGAGGCTGAGTCAGGAGGATCGAGAGTTCAAAGCCAGCCTCAGTAATGGCAAGGCACTTAGCAACTCAATGAGACCCTGTCTCTAATGATATACAAAAAAGGGTTGGGGATGTGGCCCACTGGTCAAGTGTCCCTGAGTTCAAACCCCAGTACCAAAAAAAAAAAAAAAGTTCAAAGCCAGCCTCAGTAATGGCAAGGCACTTAGCAACTCAATGAGACCCTGTCTCTAATGATATACAAAAAAGGGTTGCAGCGGTAAAGTACTCGCCTAGCATGAGCACGGCCCGGGTTCAATCCTCAGCACCATGTAAAAATAAATAAAGGCATTGTGCACAACTAAATAAATAAATATTTTAAAATAAATAAATAAATAATAAAATACTAAAAATAAAATAAAACTGTCATCTCTTATAAAATGACAATTTATTTCAATAATAATATGGTCATGACACTAAAAAAAAAATTACTATAAACTCCTAATATTATCCAGTCCCAAATAGTATAAAATTTGCGTAATTACTTCCCACATGTCTTGCATTTGGAAGCATGATCACAGTGCTTGGCCATCTCTGAGGATCCCATATAAACTTGCAGCCCCAGTACCTTAAGGACCACACCCAGGACAAGAGAAAACTAGAAACATCTCTTCTACTCCTTATTTCTCACAGTTTTAAAAAATATTTATTTATTTGCTTTCATTGTACACAATGCCTTTGTTTTTACATGGTGCTCAGGATCGAACCAGACTTTAAACTATACTATAGAGCAATAGTAACAAAAACAGCATGGACTGGCACCAAAATAGACCTGTAGACCAATGGTACAGAATAGAGGACACAGAGACTAATGCCTACAACTACAGCTATCTTATACTAGATAAAGGTGCCAAAAACATACATTGGAGAAAAGATAGCCTTTTCAACAAATGGTGCTGGGATAACTGGAAATCCATATGCAACAAAATGAAACTGAACCTCTATCTCTCACCATGTACAAAACTCAACTCAAAGTGGATCAAGGACCTAGGAATTATACCAGAAACACTATGCCTAATAGAAGAAAAAGTAAGCTCTAATCTCCAACATGTCGGATTAGGCCCCAACTTCCTTAATAAGACTCTTGTAGCACAAGAATTAATATCAAGAATCAATAAATGGGCCGGGCACGGTGGCACATGCCTGTAATCCCAGCACTTGGGAGGCTGAGTCAGGAGGATCGAGAGTTCAAAGCCAGGCTCAGCAATGGCAAGGCACTTAGCAACTTACTGAGACTCTGTCTCTAAATAAAATACAAAATAGGGCTGGGGATGTGGCTCAGTGGTCCAGAGCCCCTGAGTTCAATCCCCAGTATCCCATAAATAAATAAATAAATAAATAAATAAAAGATTACACAAACAACCCCAGGGACAACAATGTTAATGAGTATTTAAAACTTGCCAACAGTGCAGACAAGCAATGGGCCACCCATATCAAGCAGGTTTTAGGGAAGAAGAACCAGAAATATGCTCAAACCATCCCTCAGCTACAAAAGAAACTTCAGTATTACCACCAAAAGCTCTGACAGGTAGAGCAGAATGGGATCCCCAGGCAGCCCAAAGGGATGTGCACCAGGATCTGATGAACGTAGGAGGAAAGGTGACTGGCTGTAGTGAAGGTATGGTGAATAGTGTCAAAGGTGGATTTTCCAGCCTCTCCCAGATCACCCATTCATCAGTAGAAGCTGTGATCTCAAAACCCAGAAATCACATCCCTGTTTCAGAACAAAATTGGCAATGCAGACAACATCCTAACCTGAAGGACCTCTTTTAGAGGGAATGATGGAGAGGGAGTCTTTGGGGATGATTTAGAGCAAGGACAAGTGGATGATGGAGGGGATGTCTTTGAAGGTGATTTTGAACTTTCAGTAGAACCCAAAATATGGTAGTGAGGAAGATTATTCTAATGCCACTTCAGGCTCAATATGAATTGAAGAGCATCCAGCTCCAAAACAAACCTCCTTGAAATGCAGAGCTCAGGATTTGATGCAGTACTACATGAGATGGAGGAGATTCAGGAAACCCAGGCCAGACTAAAGGAATCTGTTGAGACCCTCAAAGAACATTATCAGAAGAACTTTTCCTTAATAATGCAGACCTCACAGAAGGAGCAATATATATGCAAACAGTTAGAACAACTAAATTACCTAACAGAACTTCACCAGAATGAAATCTTGAACTTGGACGCAAGAATTGCCCAGCATGGAAAAGAAAATCGAATATCAGTCCTGAATGTGTTTGGGACATTCAGGAGGATGTGGAGGCATACCAGACGCATATCTCCAAGATGGGCTATAGCAGCAGCAGCAGCAGGTGGTACAACTGTAAGGATTGGAGAATGCACAGCCCAGAATCTTCTGGGCAAACTCAGCAACATCCTTCTAGCCATTCATGATGGTCCTTTTGGTCTCTGTGTCCACAATAACCAATTGTGTGATCCCTCTCATGAAGACTTGCAATAGGATTTTTTTTTTTTTTTTTTCAATACTTGAAATTGAACCCAGGGGCATTTTCCACTAAACTACATTCCCAGCCCGTTTTAATTTTTTTTTTTTTTTTTTTTTTTTTTTTTTTTTTTTCATGGTACCAGGGATTGAACTCAGGGGCACTTGACCACTGGGCCACATCCCCAGCCCTTTTTTGTATTTTATTAGAGACAGGGTCTCACTGAGTCGCTAAGTGCTTCGCCATTGCTGAAGCTGGCTTTGTACTCGCGGCCTACTGCCTCAGCCTCCCAAGTGCTGGGATTACAGGTGTGTGCCACCGCACCCAGCTCCGTTTTAATTTTTATTTGGAGACAGGGTCTCTCTAAGTTGCTGAGGCGGTCTTTCAAACATGTGGTCCTCCTGCCTTAGCCTCCCAAGTTGCTGTAATTACAGGTGTGCACCACTACACAGAGGCCATTCAGCACTTTATTCCCTGTGGTTTAAATTGCCTTTCTCTAGAAGCACTGAGATGCCCTCTTCAGCAATGCAGAATGGTTCTTCTCATCCCTAGATAAGAAAGAAAGAGTGTTCCATACCCTCTGGTGAATGCACACATTGGCAAGTTAGACAGCAATTTACCCATTCTGAAATTTTCTTTTCTTTTTTTTTTTTTTTTTTTTTGTGGTACTGGGGATTGAACTCAGGGGCACTCAACCACTGGGCCACATCCCCAGCCCTTTTTTGTATTTTATTAGAGACAGAATCTCACTGAGTTGCCAAGTGCCTCACCATTGCTGAGGCTGGCTTTGAACTCGTGATCCTCCTGCCTCAGCCTCCCAAGTGCTGGGATTACAGGCATGCACCACTGCGCCTGGCCCTATTCTGAAATTTTCTACAACAATAAGAGTTGAGTGAATCTGTTTACGTTTGAATAATGTTTTTCTTTTTTCCTTCAAGAGATGCATTTGCAATAGTGATTTGGGTGAATTCTTGGACCATTTTTATGTAGCATGATTTTTCTTGGGATGCCAATCTTAAATAGTCCTTTTTTAAAATATTTATTTATTTGCTCTTAGTTATACACAATGGTGCTGAGGATCAAACCCATGCCGTGCACATGCTAGGTGAGCATTCTAATGCTGAGCCACAACCCCAGCCCCTTAAATAGTCCTTTAACATGAACCAAAAATCTAGAGCACACAGAGGGCATTCTAAATTGTGGCTTGAAGGACTGCACTAAAATCCACTAAAAAGATGTGAAAACCTGTCTAGGGCAAACCAGTTATACTTAACACCCTGCCTTGTCTGAGCTCACCAATTCTCCACATCCCAGACTAACTTCACTCTGAAATCCTACCACAGTCCATGTCTGAATTTTTGTATTGAGAGTGGATTTTCCCTGTCCATGGAAGAACATATGGATCTCCCTGGCTTTCTCTCCCAATTGGCCATTATTTCTTTTTTTTTTAATATTTATTTATTTACTTTAGTTGTACACAATGCAATGCATTTATGTTTACATGGTGCTGAGGATCGAACCCGGGCCGCGCACGTGCGAGGCAAGCGCTCTACCGCTGAGCCACAATCCCAGCCCCGGCCATTCTTATTAACCAAAGAAGTATGATCATTTTGAACCAGATCCCATAATTTTGCTAGGGTGCAGAAGTGAAAGCATCATGGCCAGCAGGATCACTAAACAATTCTATTAGATCTTGAAGTAGCCCTTTAAGTCCTTGATTCTAGGGCCAAGTGCAGTGGCACACGCCTGTAATCCCAGCAACTCAGAGGGTGAGGCAGCCTCAGCAACACAGCCAGGCCCTAAGCAAGTTAGAGAGACCCTGTCTCAAAATAAAAGACTAAAAAGGGCTGGGGGTGTAGCTCAGTGGTTAAGCACCCCTGGGTTCAATCCCTGTAAAAAGGAAGGGAGGGGAGGGAACGGAATGGGACGGGAGAGGAGGGGAGAGAAGGGAGGATGGGGATGTAGTCAGTGGTAAAGTGCCCCTGGGTTCAATCCACAGTACCAAAGAAAAAGAAAGAGATAAATAGCCTTTTCAAAAACAAAAGAAATGAGAGGAAACAGGGAAGAAGGAAAGGAGGGAGGGAGGAAAGAAAGAGATGTCTAGAATTTAAGACCAATCGGGAAGGCACGGTGGTGAATGCCTGTAATCCCAGTGGCTTGGGAGGCTGAGACAGGAGGATCAAGAGTTCAAAGCCAGCCTCAGTGAAAGAGAGGCACTAAGCAACTCAGTGAGACCCTGTCTCTAAATAAAATACAAACTAGGGCTGGGGATGTCACTCAGTGGTCAAGTGCCCCTGAGTTCAATCCCTGGTGCCCAACAAAGAAAAGAAAGAAAAAAAAAAAAAAAAAAAAAAAAAAAAAAAAAGACTAATCAGGAGCAGAAAGAGAGGAATTACATGCAATACTCTACATTTCCATGTGCTTTAGTTTGGGTCATCTGTTTGTTCTTCTAATAGCCTTAATGTGAACTCGTTAGCCATTAAAGTAGAGGTTTTCAGGTGAATAAACATTGATTCTAAGAAATTAAGTAGTTTTAGCAGATTTTTATCCCTAGCAAAGGGATAATTGTGTGTATGTGGGTGTGTGTGTGTGTGTGTGTGTGTGTGTGTGTGTGTGTGTGTGTTTTGCTGCTTAAAATCACAATTTATTTTTAATTAATTTTGATTGATGCTTAGAAATTATTTGTATTTATCACATACAACATGATATTTTGAACTATGTGGAATGACTAAATTGAGCTAATTAACATGTATTACCTGAAATACTTATTTTTGGTAGTGTGAGCACTTAAAATGCACTCAACAATTTTCAAGAATAAAATGCATTGATATTAACTATAGTCACCATGGGAAAAAAAGAAAGGAATTATACTTAAAATAGACCCTCCCAGTGAGCTCAAGACTTGGGGGAGAAAAAACCCCAAAGACTATAAGAAATATCCATCAGACTCAACCAACTTGTGTCCACAGAAGCACCTAGGAATTAGGACTTCCCAGACAGGCTAGAAATGTAGGTAAAAGCAGCTGGGTTCAGGTCACAGAGGCATATTCTAAGCAGCTGAGTGTCCCCACCAAACATTAGAGCATGCCACATCACTGCTAATCCACAGAGCAGTGTGGGTTTCCCACACCCACGCTCCTGTAGCCTATCACCTGGCTTGTTCAAGCTCTCTGGTTCCTACCCACAACACACTTCAAGGGCCAATGTGTTGTTACTCTCCCAACACACAGCCCTCCATCAAGCACAGCATTGCTGGCAATGTCACAGGTAACCAGATTTAATGATCTCCGCAGATTCCAGCAACCTCTGCCTCTCAAAAGTACCTTCTGCAGTTAAATCACTCAGATTCCATTGGGCATTGTGGTGCACACCTATAATCTCAGTGGCTTGGGAGGCTGAGGCAGGAAGATCATAAGTCTAAGGCCAGCCTCAGTACTTAGTGAAGTCCTAAACAACTTAGAGAGGTCCTGTCTCTCAATAAAATATAAAAAGGGCTGAGGATGTGGCTCAGTGGTTAAGCACCTCTGGGTTCAATCCCCAGTACAAAAAAAAAAAAAAAAAACCAAACCGCTCAGATTCCAAATGCTGTTAGATGTTTTAGCCATTCCGATCTCTTCCTTCTCCAATTGACCCCAAGATCTGGGCAAGTCTTCTTTATATTCACATCCTGTAAGTGCCCTAGCTCTCCCAGGATGCTCTCAGGCCCAATGAGGCTGCACCCCAGGGGCCATGCCAGCATCAACCAGACTCAACCAGACTCCCTTTGTCAACCTACCTTAGGACATCTGCATCTCTAGGCCCACCTGCCCTTTAAATCAAACAGGTCTACAAGGCCACTCTACGCCTCTCCTACCACTCCAGCCCTTCCCTCCTTCCAAGGTCCTCTTAACAACATCACCTCCCTTGGTTCCTTCTAATTGACCCTTTCCCCTACCACTGTGGATTTCCCAGTCAGCTCCTGCAAACTTTTACAGCCCCACAGTCACCATGTTGGTCCACACTTTCATCTTACTTTGAGGTAGGAAAAAAGAAAAAAAAGAAAGGAAAAAAAGAAATAAGAAATGGGTAAAAGGGAGACATAAAGAAGGGATAAGTGTTGTGGCTCAGTGGTAGAGCACTTGCCTGGCATGTGTGAGGCCCTGGGTTTGATCCTCAGCACCACATAAAAATAAATAAATAGGGCTGGGGATATAGCTCAGTTGGTAGAGTGCTTGCTTCACATGCACAAGGCCCTGGTTCAATCCCCAGCACCACAAAAATAAATAGATAGATAGATAGATAGATAGATAGATAGATAGATAGATCCATTGACAACTAAAAAAATATTTTTAAAAAATTAAAAAGAAAAAGAAGAAGGGGGGCTGGGATTGTGGCTCAGCGGCAGAGCGCTTGCCTTGCATGTATGAGGCACGGGTTCGATCCTCAGCACCACGTAAACATAAATGCATTGCATTGTGTACAACTAAAGTAAATAAATAATTTTTTTTTTTTTTTTTTTTTTTTTTTTTTTTTTTTTTTTTACTGGGGGGATTAAACTCATGGGCACTTGACCACTGGGTCACATCCCCAGCCCTTTTTTTGTATTTTATTAGAAGCAGGGTCTCACTGAGTTACTAAGTGCCTGGCCATTGCTGAGGCTGGCTTTGAACTCGCGATCCTCCTGCCTCAGCCTCCCAAGTGCTGGGATTACAGGCATGCGCCACCGCGCCCGGCTTAAATAAATAAATATTTAAAAAAAAAAAAAGAAAAAGAAAAAGAAGAAGGGACACGAAAATAGGATTTTAGTTTAGAAGTTTCACACCCTTTTCCAGGCCTATCACCCCCTAAGCCTATCTCCCTTCCAGGCCTATTACTCCCAAACACCCTGAGAAATCTGTAACTCTAACTGTGCACTGTAAATTGGCCTTCCAATAATAACCATATGATACCTTGAGGAACCTATAATTTAAAAGACTTTCCAGTGTTGTCTCTTGGAGAGATAATGAAGACCATATCAGCCTGAGGATCTGGAGATTAACCAGACCACCAGAGCCTGCCTTGAGATCATGTGAATAATATCATTCCTACACACTTTTCCATTCCCACACCTTACCAAATTTCCTTTAAAAGAAGAGCTGGGCACAGAGTGGTTCCCATCTATAATTCCAGAGACTCAAGGGTTGAGGGAGGGGGATTGTGAGTCTAAGGCCAGCCAGCCTGGCAAAAGCGTTCCAGCACCTGCTGTCTGACAAGGTCACAGCACAGGGAATACAGCTGCTAAGGCCGCTGTATCTGGAAACCAGAACCATTTGATTTAATAATGTGTTTTTTATTATTGATACTTATGATGTAGATGATGAGAAATTTGCCAATTCCAAGGGAGAAAACATGTTGTTTGGACATGCAGGAATATTCCCAGAATGGGACTAAAAAAACATAATTAAGAAATGTCAAGCCGGGCGCGGTGGCGCACGCCTATAATCCCAGCACTTTGGGAGGCTGAGGCAGGAGGATCGCGAGTTCAAAGCCAGCCTCAGCAATGGCGAGGCACTTAGCAACTCAGTGAGACCCTGTCTCTAAATAAAATACAAAAAAGGGCTGGGGATGTGACCCAGTGGTCGAGTGCCCCTGAGTTCAATCCCCGGTACCACAAAAAAAAAAAAAAAAAAAAAAAAAAAAAAAAAAAAAAAGAAATGTCAGCCGGGCGCGGTGGCGCACGCCTGTAATCCCAGCACTTTGGGAGGCTGAGGCAGGAGGATCGCGAGTTCAAAGCCAGCCTCAGCAATAGCGAGGCACTTAGTAACTCAGTGAGACCCTGCTTCTAATAAAAATACAAAAAAGGGCTGGGGATGTGGCCCAGTGGTCAAGTGCCCCTGAGTTCAATCACCGGTACCAAAAAAAAAAAAAAAAAAAGAAATGTCCACAGGTGTACAATGTTTCCCAAAGAAATGAATAACAACAATGTTTTTTTGAAAGTTCACAAAAACAAATTTACAGATCAAGATTTCTTGGAGAAACTTGGGCAACAGGAGTTGTTTGTCCCTCAGTTAATAATTCCTACTGAGCCTTTTGTTCTAGGGCCACAACCCTTGCAAAGGCCTAATTACAGAGAAAGAATTATTTTACCCACAGTATAGGACCCACCTTGATTGAAGGAAAATTATGGTATCCTCCAACAGACCCTCCTTTACCTTACACAGGGATTTGTGATGAGGATGGAAAAAACATAGTTAATATTGATGGCAAATGGGTTGACATACCGGGTCAACTTACAAAACTTACCTTTTAGTCAAAGATTACAAAGATTTAAGGCCTGGTGCACTTTAATAAAAGAATAAAGAAACTCTCTGAGAAAGCAGCTCAACCAGTTTTATGAGAAAATAAATGTAGGCACTAATTAAAATAAGTTTTATAAGATATATATTTTTTAAATATTTATTTATTTATTTATTTTAGTTGTACACAATGCGTTTATTTTTACATGGTGCTGAGGATCGAACCCTGGCCGCGCACGTGCTAGGCAAGCGCTCTACCACTGAGCCACAATCCCAGCCCCAAGATATATTTTTAGAATAATGTTAGAAATATTTTCAAGCCGGGCACGGTGGCGCACGCCTGTAATCCCAGCACTTTGGGAGGCTGAGGCAGGAGGATCGCAAGTTCAAAGCCAGCCTCAGCAATGGTGAGACGCACTTAGCAACTCAGTTAGACCCTGTCTCTAAATAAAATACGAAAACAAAAAAGGGCTGGGGATGTGGCCCAGTGGTCGAGTGCCCCTGTGTTCAATCCCCAGTACCACAAAAAAAAAAAAAAAAAAAAAGGAATATTTTCAGATTCTTAAGTCTTTAGGTGTATGGGTTTTTAGATGCTTTAAGATTATAAATTTTAGGGCCGGGCGCGGTGGTACATGCCTGTAATTCCAGCACTTTGGGAGGCTGAGGCAGGAGGATCACGAGTTCAAAGCCAGCCTCAGCAATGGCGAGGCACTTAGCAACTCAGTGAGACCCTGTCTCTAATAAAAACACAAAAAGGGCTGGGGATGTGGCCCAGTGGTCGAGTGCCCCTGAGTTCAATCCCCAGTACCACAAAAAAAAAAAAAATTATAGATTTTAGGTTATAGTTTATAAATTTTAGGTTATCATAAGCATACGACTTAAGGGGACTTTTAGATGGGAACCTTAGATTATAAATAAAGTACAGGTGTGTTTAAAGTTAAAGATTAATAATAGGTTAGAAGACATAGAGTCTGGTTATGTAGTCTGGCACCTGTTAAACAGGAACTGTTACATTCTGGGAGAATTACACATTTCTGGAAACTGTAAATCAATGACGTAATTTTTTTAGAATGATTCTGTATCCATAATGAAAGAAAAAATCATATAAATAAAGACCCAGAGAAAGCAGGGTTAACTTTCTCTCTGGAGATTGGTCAAAGAGAACGAGTCCTCGTCCCGTTCCTTACGCCCACGCCACTCATCCTTCAGGACCCCTAGGATCTCCCCCGGAGGCTGGACCCTGGCACCAGCCTCGGCAATTCAGCAAGGCCCTAAGCAACTTAGCAAGATCTGTCTCAAAATAAAAAATAAAAAGAGCTGGGGATGTAGCTCAGTGGTAAAGCACCCCTGAGTTCAATCCCCAGTATTTAAAAAAAAAAAAGGGGGGAGTGGGGGATAAGGCAAAACTTCCAGTAGAAGCTTTCAGGTAAATATGGTTATTGCTGTTATTACTGAGCTATAATTCATTTACTATAACTCACCCTTTTAAGGTATGCAGGTTAGTGGTTTTTAGTATAATCATGAAGTGTGCCCACATCACCACTATCTTCATGGGATGACTTTAAGGATGTAGACAAGTCTGATGGTTAGAAGGCAGAGGAAGGAGCAGCTCCCAGAAGGGATATCACTTAGTAGTCATCCTGTCAAGACTTTACTATACTGTAGGCTGAAGAAAAGAAGAACTGGGAACACCAAAACACACATCTCACTCTCAAGATGGCCCACATTCATCCTTGAATATATATTCTTTGCTTTATCCACAAAGGTATCTCTCACATTATGATTGCCCTCATTCACCCTTAAATTTGTATCTACTTTCCTAAATAAACTTTGCCTATGCCTTTGACTGACCTGTGTTAATTTTTCTTTCTTTCTTCTTTCTTTCTTTCTTTCTTTCTTTCTTTCTTTCTTTTTTCTTTCTTTTTTTTTTTTTTCTTTTTTACTGGGGATTTAACCCAGTGATATTTACCACTGAATCACATCCCCAGCCTCAGCAACTTAGCAAAGACCTAAGCAACTTAGCAAGATCCTATCTTAAAATAAAAAGTAAAAAGGACTGGGAATGTAGTGCAGTGGTTAAGCACCCCTGGGTTCAATCCACAGTACCAAAAACCAAACTAGGGCTGGGGATATATAGCTCAGTTGAGTAGAGTGCTTGCCTTGCATGCACAAGGCCCTGGCTTCAATCCCCAGCACCATTTAAAAAATAAAATAAAATAAAAATGAAAATAACCCAGGATATAGCCCCATGGTAGTATACCCCTACCTAGGTAGGTTCAATTCCCAGAAAAGGAAGGAAGGAAGGAAGGAAGGAAAGGAAGGAAGGAAGGAAGGAAGGAAGGGCTATACTTATCATTACTAACCATTCTTTAAGGCCCCTAGCCTATACTTTATTTCTGGATGGAAATGTTATAAATCACAAAGTTTTGACAATATCTTTGGCTTACAGTCTGTGTGTTTCTGTGTGTGTAATACACACAGGCATACATGTATGTCTTGAAATGGAGCCCAGGAGTGGTGTTCTACCACCTGGCTATATTCCTAGTTTTTGTTTTATTTGTTTTGTTTTTTGCAGTACTGGGACTGGGATTTGGGATTGAACCCAGGGGCACTCTACCATAATGCCACATTCCAAACCCTTTTTATTTTTTATTTTGAGAGTCTCACCAAATATCCCAGGTTGGCCTCCAACTTGCCATCTTCATGCCTTAGCTTCCCAAGTTGGAATTACAGGCATGTGCCACCACACCATGCTTATATCCATTTAATTAATTAATTTACTTATTTATTTATTATAGTAGGGACAGGACCCAGGGGTTTGATTTTTGCCCTTCATTGGTGCCAAAACCCGGGTCCCTGTCCCAAGCCAAAGGGCATAATCACCTGGGACTTCCCCAGCTCAGCCGCTTCCGAAGAATCCACCACAAGCCATCAGATTGGTAAGCCCCCCCAACCCCCATCCCCCTTTCCCCAGAGCTCCTAAACCCATAAGGGCTTTCACAGTGGGAACTGACCGTTGATCATCTGGCAGCCCCACTTGTGGCTCGTAAGGGGAGGACCACACCCCACCTAGACCTTTACGGTCACAGTGGACCTCATGGAGTGCTCTCTCTCTCTCTCTCTCTCTCTCTCTCTCTCTCACTTTCTCTTTCTCTCCCCCCTCTCCTCTCCTAGGAATAGTTGAAGAAAGCCCGTTTCGGCCTCTGGCCTACTTCAGACTTGGGTCTCATCTCTCCAGTTCAGAATGGGACATGGCGCAGGTTGGCCCATTGTCCTCCAGTCCCTTGGACCCCATGTCTGTTTGACTCCAGTGACAACTGGGTCTCATGGACTTGGATGTATATATCTTTTTTTTTTTTTTTTTTTTTTTTAATATTTTTTTATTTGCTTTAGTTGTACACAATGCAATGCATTTATGTTTACGTGGTGCTGAGGATCGAACCGGGCCGCGCACGTGCTAGGCGAGCGCTCTACCGCTGAGCCACAACCCCAGCCCCAGGATGTATATATCTTAAAGGGAACACTTCTCAGGATAATATATCTCTCCCGTTCGGAACGGTAAAATGGGGGCTTCTTTATCCCTCTCGGTTGACCCACTCCTATCCCTTCCAGCTAACTACCCTCTGATCACTCTCTTCTTCACTCTCATCCTCGCTCTTTTCCTCTGTTTCACTATTAATCACTTTTTGTCACTCTTGTACCCACTCCTATCCCTCCCAGCTGACTCCCCTCTACAATGCCTCTTAAACAACCTAGCCACTCTTAGCCTACCTGATATACAACCAGCAAGACTCATCAAGTTTCCCATCCAAGATTGGCCCACATACCCCTTAGATAACCAAAAAAAAAAAAATATATATGGCCTGCTACTGGGTCCCTTGATCTCTCTACACTGAGAGATCTTTTCAACTTCTGCAAGCGATCAAACAAATGGGTAGAGATACCATATATTCAAGCTTTTTCCCTCCTCCATTTGTTGTAGCATTTTCTATAAAGCCCTCTCCTTTTTCATGAAAGATATGGTGTTGAAAGAGTTAACTTTGACTTCTACTTGCTGCTGTTCAGTTCTTTATTCACATATATGGCCACCAGGTATCCCTATTTCAATTATTTAGATCCAGACTAACTCTGTACATTTATCTTTTCTTGAAAAGAGTAACACAAACCTTTTTCTATAAGTACTTAATTTCTAGTTAATAAGCTTTAAGAGTCTTTTTGTGATTAAAAATAAGTTTCTCTTACTTTTTTTAATATTTATTTATTTACTTTAGTTGTACACAATGCAATGCATTTATGTTTACATGGTGCTGAGGATCGAACCCGGGCAGCACACGTGCAAGGCGAGCGCTCTGCCGCTGAGCCACAACCCCAGCCCCATCTTACTTTTAAAGTAGATATAAATCCCTTAGAGTAAAAAGTCTCCCATGAGCTAACATGCAGCCTTGCCCTGCTTAGGTTTTGTAAACAACTGCTATAAAAGAAAAACAATAGTGCTGTGGAATCCCAGACAAAGAAGGTTGACTTTATCAGACAGCCTAAATAGTATGCAGAGAAAACAGTTTCAGTCATGTACAGGGTCTTGAAAAGGTGCAAGTGACCTCAAAACCTTGAAATATGTATATAATAAGAAATTTAATATGTCTAAAATGTAATCTAAAAATTAAGTCATGTCTGTAATGAAATCACCAAAGAAAGTGTAAACATTCTGTGCTGCCAAAAAAAAAATTATGCTTAAAACCTATAACAAAGAAAAAGTAAAGAGAGAAGATTCTACAGCCTGACTCGCGTGTCAGTGTGTTATTTTCCCCATCGCTGCTTCTCTGCCTTCGTACTTCACTGAGCGCTCGCGTTATACCCCCTGACTGGGGCTGGCCCCCAGCATCCATTCAAATCCCTCACTCTGTACCCACCGCAACCCCGAAAAGATCATCCTTGCCTGTCAACCGGCTGCTCCCCTACCATCACCCTCCTTTCTTGATTATAATCCTGCGGATGAGCCGCCCCTATACCTACCTGAAACCTCTCCTCCTCTCTCAGCCCCTCCAGCCCCAGTTCTACCCACTCCTGCCACCTCCTCCTTCAGCCCATCCCTCACGCGATGTCTGCACACCCTCCTTCACATGCTCCCACTCAAGTCCTGGCCCCACTCTGGGAAGTTGCAGGGCCAGAAGGAATTGTTCATGTCCATGTTCCCTTCTCAATGACCGAGGTAGTGCAAATTGAGAAACGATTGGGCTCTTATACCACTGACCCCACTACACACCTCAGGGAATTTCAATGGGTCCTCCAAGCTTATAGCCTCACCTTCCATGATATATATATAATTCTGGTAAATAATCTCCTTCCTGAGGAGCGTAGATGAATCTGGGAACAGGCAAGGGCCTATGCTGATGAGAACCATAGAATCAACCCAAACCATCCTATTGGACCTCAGGCTGTCCCTGAAAGGGACCCTAACTAGGACTATAATTTCCCAGGGGACGTGGCCTTGAGAGATCAATTTTCCACTTGTATACTAGCTGGTCTTAAGTGTGCAGCGCAAAAGTCCATTAATTTTGACAAGCTGCAGGAAATCATACAAAAAAAGGAAGAGACCCCTTCCAAATTTCTTGACTGGCTGACAAAAGCTTTCCAACAATACACCAATTTAGATCCTGAATCTCCAGGGGAACATCAGGTCCTTATGACTTACTTTCTGTCCCAAAGTTACCCCAATATAAGGGTTAAATTGAGAAAATTAGAACAGGAACCTGCAACACCTCAGACCAAGATCTTGGCCAAGGCCTTTAAGGTCTATCATAATAGAGATCAGAATACCAAATGCCGTAGTTTCAGAAATATGAAAAGGCCGAACAAACAAAATTTCAACTGCTGGCCCAGGCTTTATGGGGCTCCAACTCTCAGTCCTCACAAACAAGAGGCCATTACCCCACACAGAGGGGACCTCCAGGGCCCTGTTTCAGGTGCAGAAAAGAAGTACACTGGGCTAGAGAATGCCCCAACCCCAGGCCTCCTACACGCCCATGTCCTAAATGCTCCAAGATGTGTCACTGGGGTGTCAACTGCCCCAGTTCCCGCAGGGGGGACAGGACCAGTCATGAAACCTGGCCTGCTGGGACTAGCTGTGGAAGATAGATGGGACCCAGGGGTTCCTCTCCCAACAGTTGACATCACCACACAGGAGCCTAGGATCACCCTTCTTGTTGATGGCTGCCCCATAAATTTCCTAGTAGATACAGGAGCCACTTTTTCAGTCTTGAGGGAGTTTTGGGGGCCCACCACCATATTGTCCCCTATCATCAGGGTAGAGGGACACACCACTCACCCCTACAAGACTCCCATGCTGTCTTGCCGCCTCCACCTCCATTCCTTCGCCCATCAGTTTCTAGTAATGCCTCAATGTCCCGTGCCTTTACTGGGCCGAGATATACTGGCCAAATTTCAGGCCTCAGTTGTGCTCTTTGACCTGCCTCACTCAGCTGTACTCCCCGACTCATCTCACTCCCTCTGTGACTCCATTTTTCTCACAGTATTAGAAGTTGATAACCCTAAAAAGACCTCCCATTACCCTGCCCCTGCCCATCTGGTAGACCCCAAAGTTTGGGACATTCAGACTCCCTCCCTTGCTCACTGTAACCCCATACACATACGCCTTAAAGACCCTCAGTGTTACCCCAACAAAGCCCAGTACCCACTTCTGGCCACCAGCCTCAGAGGTCTCCAACCTATTATCTCAGACCTCCTGCAGAAACGCTTTCTCTGACCCACTCATTCCCCTTATAATACTCCCATATTGGCAGTTAAGAAGTCCAATGGGAAGCCGGGCGCGGTGGCACACGCCTGTAATCCCAGCACTTGGGAGGCTGAGGCAGGAGGATCGCGAGTTCAAAGCCAGCCTCAGCAATGGCGAGGCACTTAGCAACTCAGTGAGACCCTGTCTCTAATAAAATACAAAAAAGGGCTGGGGATGTGGCCCAGTGGTCGAGTGCCCCTGAGTTCAATCCCTGGTACCAAAAAAAAAAAAAAAAAAAAAAAAAAGAAGAAGTCCAATGGGGGAAAGGGGAGGAGGCAAGGGGATAGGAATAATGGCAGACTGAGTTATCCATGATTACCCTAAATACATGTATGAAGACACAATTGTAAAAATACTTTATATAAAACCAGCAACTTGTGGCGCACGCCTGTAATCCCAGCACTTGGGAGGCTGAGGCAGGAGGATTGAGAGTTAAAAGCCAGCCTCATCAATGGCGAGGCACTTAGCAACTCAGTGAGACCCTGTCTCTAATAAAATACAAAAAAAGGGCTGGGGATATGGCCCAGTGGTCGAGTGCCCCTGAGTTCAATCCCTGGTACCAAAAAAAAAAAAAAAAAAAAAAAAAAATGCCGGGTGCGGTGGCACTCGCCTGTAATCCCAGCACTTTGGGAGGCTGAGACAGGAGGATCACGAGTTCAAAGCCAGCCTCAGCATTGGCGAGGCACTTAGCAACTCAGTGAGACCCTGTCTCTAATAAAATCCAAAAAATGGGGCTAGGGATGTGGCCCAGTGGTCTAGTGCCTCTGAGTTCAATCCCTGGTACAAAAAAAAAAAAAAAAACAAAAACAGCAACTTGAAAAATTGTGCTCTTTATATGTAATATGAAATGAAGTGTGAGTACAGAGTTTGTAGAGTTACAAACATGTATAACAAATTAGAATTTTAAAAAATGTATCAAGGGGCTGGGATTGTGGCTCAGCGGTAGAACGCTCGCCTGGCGCGTGGGCGACCCGGGTTCGATCCTCAGCACCACGTACAAATAAAATGCATTGAATCAAACGCATTGTGTACAACTAAAAGCAAATAAATAAAAATATTTTTTAAAAATGTATCAAGATATCACACAATATGTACAATTTGTATCAATTAAAAATGTTTAAAAAATAGAGAACAAAATCAACATTAAGTAAAAAAATAAGATACCAATTGGAATTTATCTCTTGAACACAGAGCTGACTTAACATTTGAAAATTAATGTAATTCACTGCATCAGCAAGCTGAAGAAAAATCATATGATCAGCTTGACAGATGTAGAAAAATCCTTTGGAAAAATTCCAAGCTACTCATGACAAAAACTCTCAGCAAACAAGGAATAGAAGGGAACCTCTTAACCCGATTACAGATAATATCCTATTAGTGAAAGGAAGAACACCTTTCAGACTGGGAACAAGGTGAAACTTTCCCTTTTACCACTCCCATTCAACAATGTGGAAAGAAAATATTTGCAAATCACAGATAATTGTATTTGGAACATATAAACAACTCTTGGGATATAATAAGAAAACTACAACTTGCTATGATATGAATGTTTATGTCCCTCCCCAAAATTTCATATTAAATCCTAATCCCCTGAAGTTGGAGAATATAATGCTAAGCAAAGTTAGCCAATCCCAAAAATCCAAATGTCAAATGTTTTCTCTGATATAATGGGGCTGATTTATAGTGGGATTGGGACAGGGAGCATAGGAGGATTAGATGTACTCTAGAAAGGACAATGGGGAGGGAGGAAAAAGGAGGGGGCAAGGGGATTAAAAAAAAAAGATGGTGGAATGAGATGGACATCATTACCCTAAGTGCATGTATGAAGACACGAATGGTGTGAATATACTTTGTATACAACCAGAGATATGTAAAAATTGTGCTTTATGTGTGTAATATGAATTGTAATCATTCTGCTGTCACATATAACAACTTAATAAAAATGAAAAAAAAAAAAAAAAAAAAAAAGAAGTCCAATGGGTCTTACCGGCTAGTCCAAGATCTTCATCTCATCAACGAGGCTGTCAGGCTCATACACCCTCTGGTCCTGAATCCTTATACCATTCTTTCCCTAATTCCTTCCTTATATACCCATTTTTCAGTCATTGATCTCAAGGATGCCTTTTGCACTGTCCCTTTAGCTCAGGAATCACAAGACCTCTTTGCCTTTACCTGGACTGACTCCAATACTCAAAGGTCCCAACAATTGACCTGGACAGTCATCCCTCAGAGTTTTTGCGACAGCCCTCATATCTTTGGACAGACATTGGCTGCTGATCTCAAAGATCTTGAGTTTTCTGACTCCACTCTTCTGCAATATGTAGATGACCTTCTCCTTTGCAGCCCTTCCTTTTCCACAGCTCATGAAGACTCTTACACCCTTTTGAATTTTCTTGCTTCTCATGGGTATCGCATTTCCCCATCTAAGGTACAACTTGCCCAGACCCAGGTAGTTTATTTAGGAGTTCAGATCTCCCATCAAACAAAGTCCATTACCCTAGACCAAAAAGCCCTCATTGAGGCTCTCCCATGTCCCAAGACAAAGGAAGAGATTCTTTCCTTTCTAGGGCTAGTGGGATATTTTCATACCTGGATTCCCAATTTCTCTCTTTATGCAAAATCCCTATATGAGGCAGCTAAGGGGGTTAAGGAAAAGCCCCTCCCCAAAAGCATTCAGGCTGAGTTTAGGTATCTGCAGCAGGCACTATTATAGGCTCCATCTCCTCACCTTCCAGACCTTCTTCAGCCATTCACCCTTTATGTCCATGAGATGATGGGTCTGGCTCTAGGTGTTTTAGGTCAATATAAGGCCTCCACTTTTGCTCCCGTTGCCTACCTTTCTAAACAACTTCATCCCACTGTTCACCAATGGGCCCCCTGTCTTTGGGCTCTGGCTACTGCTTACCTACTTCTACAAGAGTCAAAAAAGCTGACCTTTGGTGCCCATATCACTGTTGCCTCTCCTCACCATTTAAAAGATTTACTGACCTGTAAGAGCCTTCGAACTCTTCCACCCTGTCGCGTTCTCTCTCTCCTCATTTCTTTTCTACATGATTCTTCAATCTCTTTTCAACCCTGCTCCTCTTTACACCCAGCTACCCTCCTCCCAGTCTCCTCCAAGCCACCAGAACATGATTGTGTAGAGAGGCTTGAAGTTTAATCCCTCACCCTTCCCAAGTCAAGAAGGACCGCTTCCTGATCCTTCCCTAATCTGGTTCACAGATGGCAGCTCTTTCCTTAAAGATGGGCAAAACTTTGCTGGTTATGCTATTGTCTCCCTATCAAAGGTTATTGAGGCAGCACCCCTCCCTCCCAACACCACAAACCAACAGGCCGAACTAACAGCCATTATTCGTGCCTTTGAATTAGCAGCTGACCAAAACCTCTCCCTCTACACAGACTCAAAATACATCTACCATATTTTACTTTCTCATTCAGTGATATGGAAAGAGTGGGGGCTTCTGACCACCAAGGGCTCTGTAGTCACCAATTCCAAACTAATATCAAAACTCTTAAAGGCCTCTCTTCTACCCAAACTAATAGGGATCTCTCATTGTCCCGCTCACTAAAAGGATGGGTCTCCCATGACTCAGGGCAACAGGAAGGCAGATAGGGCAGCAAGGGGGCAGCACTATCTTCTCCCTCTCTCCTGGCCTCAGTCCAATCCATCACCCAGACCTCCACATCTCCTTCCATACAATCAATCCTCTCCTATCTTCACTCTCTTTTCCATCCTAACCCTCAGGCGCTTAAAACATTCGCTACCTCCTTCCTCACCCTGACTTCAGAGGACATAGAGTTCCACCATCAGCTCACCTCCAAGTGCACTGTATGTCAGCGCACCAATTCATGCACTTCTCTTAAACCAGGAACATTTCCTTCTCACCAAGCTCAGGGTCAGTTCCCAGGAGCTGACTGGCAAATAGATTTCACCAACATGCCAACTGTTCGAAAACATAAGTGTCTCCTGGTCTTGGTAGATACCTTCTCTGGATGGGTGGAGGCCTTTCCTACTTCCAACAAAAGGGCTTCTACAGTAGCTTCTATTTTAGTCTCAGAAATCTTTCCCCACTTCAGGTTTCCCACGTCCATCCAGTCTGAAATGGGCCTGAATTTGTCTCTCATGTCACCCAAAATAGATCTACTTCTCTTAACATTCCTTGGCATTTTCACATCCCATATCACCCCAAGTCTTCAGGGAAAGTAGAAAGGACTAATAGAACCCTTAAGGACAGTCTGACCAAACTCTTCCTGGAGCTGCACCTGGACTGGGTAAAGCTACTTCCCCTTGCCCTCTTTTTTTAAAATTTATTTATTTATTTACTTTAGTTGTACACAATGCAATGCATTTATGTTTACGTGGTGCTGAGGATCGAACCTGGGCCACGCACGTTCCAGGCGAGCGCTCTGCCGCTGAGCCACAACCCCAGCCCCCCCCCCTTGCCCTCTTTAGGCTCCAAATTCTCCCCAAAAATCCATCTTCACTATCCCCTTTTGAGGTTATGTTTGGATGGCCAGCTCTTCCACCTGGAATTTCCCCAATTTAAGGACCCTTGCCCAAAGACCTCTCTCTTTCCCTCTTGTCCTTCATCAGACATCAGCTATAGGCGTGCCAAGATTGCATCCTGCCGGACCCAGGTAGACTCTACACTTCATTCCCATTAACACCTGGTTCTTGGGTATATTTCTCCCCTCCCCAGGACACCAGAGCAGTCTCCCTTGCCCCAAAATGCACAGGCCCCTTCCAGGTTGTGTTGTTCATACCCACAGCTGCTAAGCTTCGTGAAACCTCAGGGAACTTGACATCTTAGATTCATATCTCCAGGCTGAAACCAGCTGCTCAACCAGCTGAGAATTTACAAAAGGATGACTCAAAATAATGTTTTCTGTCTTTCTTGTTCTGAACCTTTAATGTTTTTGTCTTTCTTGTTCTGAATCTTTAACCAGTTTCTCCTTAGGGATCACCTGTTATTTCTCATCACCTTGAGGCAGACTTATCGGATCAACTACACCCGAATGGCTCGCTCTGAGAGACCTATACCTTGCTCATGAGCCTCCTGCTCTCCATTGGCCTCTTCACCATAAGCCCCATCAATGGAATACAAGCTGATGGACAATATTCCCTCTCTCCTTCTTTCTTTTTTTTTTTTTTTTTGGGTACCGGGGATTGAACTCAGAGGCACTTGACCACTGGGCCACATCCCCAGCCCTTTTTTGTATTTTATTAGAGACAGGGTCTCACTGAGTTACTAAGTGCCTCGCCATTGCTGAGGCTGGCTTTGAACTCGTGATCCTCCTGCCTCAGCCTCCCAAAGTGCTGGGATTACAGGCGTGCGCCACCACGCCCGGCTTCTTCTTTCTTTTGTTGTAAGATGCTGCCTTTAAGCCTACCTACCTGTCTTGTCATATCCCCCCCATAACACCCCACGTCGCCTTGTTTCAGCACGAAATAGCCAGACCAACACATGATGCCCCACTTTCTAAGAAAACAAAAAGGGGGGGAATGATAGATGGGCAGGAACCAATAGGCTTAAAGGTCACCAAAAGTTCACCCTATTCCACAGGCAAAGGGTCAAAAGTTTGCCCTGATCCACAGGCAGAAGCCAAGAGGCTTGAAGGCTGCCCTCACCCCATGGGCAGGAGCCAATAGGCTTTCAGGTCACCAAAAGGTCACCCTGTTCCACAGGCAGAGGGCCAAAAGGTTGCTCTGTTCTCTGGGCAGGATGTTTCATCATCCCCAGGCAGGAGCCAATAGGCTTGAAGGCTGCCCTCACACCACAAGCAGGAGCCAATAGGCTTAAAGTTCACCCTCACCCCACAGGCAAAGAGCCAATAATGTTAAAGTTCATTCTGGTACACCCCCCACCAGTAATCCCTATATAAGCTCCTGTCCATTCGAAGTTTGAGAGGAGACAAGGAGGGGGAGACAGAGGAAGAGGAAGACGGAGACAGAGGAAAACAGAGAGAGATACACACAACAGCTCGTCCCTGCCGAGAGAAAGCAGCCACTGCACCAGCCTTAGACCCACCGTCTCCAGCCTGATGGCAGCTGCCCCAGCCGAGCTCCAGAGACCACAGCCGGAGCGACCAGACTCCCACCTTCGGTTCAGAGCTTGCACTCTCTTCCACCAGAGCTTGCACACTTCCCTCTCCCTGACTCCTTTCTCCCACCAGAGCTTGCACACTTCCCTCTTCCTGCTTCCTCTCTCCCCATTCCTTTTCTACCCTTAACCAGCCATAAAGGCTGGTGAATAAATCCCTTGGCTACACAGCCATCCCGGTGTGATTTTTGCCCTTCACTTTACTACTGATCTATATTCCCAGACTTTTTAATTTTTTAAAAAATTTTCGGAGCTGGGGTGGTGGCTCAGCGGCAGAGCGCTCGCCTCGCACGTGCGCAGCCCGGGTTCGATCCTCAGCACCACGTAAACATAATGCATTCCATTGTGTACAACTAAAGTAAATAAATAAATATTTTTTAAAAAATTTTCCTTTTCTTTCTGAGACACTGTGTCACCAAGTTTTCCAGATTGAATTTACCATGTCTCTATCTCCCAAGTAGTTAGGACTAGGGGTGGGCCACCATGCCTGGCTATTATTAATTATTTTGATCAGGATAATTTATTTTGCACAGGAGGCATGGGGGTCCAGGCCCATTCTGAGAGAGTTTATTTTCATTAATGGAGGGCACAAGAATGACCTTTGTTGCAAAGTAGAAGAGAAAACCCAACTCTCCTAACACCTGGTCCCAAACCCTTTCCTCTGTGATGTCTACCCTCCTTCCAGGACTTCCCAGGCGGGCCAGCTCCAGCAAACTCTCACTCTGTTCATCCCCTACCCCCTCCCCCCCCCCCAAAAAAAAAGACTTTTACTGCTTTAATAATTACATACAAGGTTGGTTCCAGGCATTGAGATGACTTCAAGTAAAGAAAAAGCTTCAGAGGAGACCCTGCAGGTTTGGGGCTCCTGGTGTGGGCCAAGAACTAGGCCTGGCTGCCCCTCCCCCTCCAAGACTCCCGGGTTCTTCCGTGCAAAGCGCTTTTTCCCTGCCCCCCACCCACCCATTCTTATTCAGCCCCATAAACTCCTGTTTCTCCTCAACTCCCGTCTCTGGACCCTCAGACTCACTGGAAAGAGGTGCCTTTCTCGCGCAGACCTCGGGGGGCGCCACTTCTGAACGCGAAAAGAAACGAGCGACCCAAAGAGGTCGCTTGTATAACATAGGGCGGGATCTCGCGCCGCCTCTTTGGCGCGGTTTCAAGTCCGTGGGGCCAAGCTTTACTGGGAAGGCCGAAGATCACCTGGTGCTCCCACTCTGGCCTTTAGAAAATAAAAAGTGCTGATTGGAATAAAAATAGAATGAAGGTGCTTATAGGCGCGGGAGGAAGGCGAGCAGCGTGTGGGTTTCGGTTCTCAGCTGGGCAGTTCACCTGCGGGCGGCGGGAAGGCAGAGACCGCGGGGCGGACACTCCCGGGATCTGAAGCGGGTTCTGGAATCCAACACGCTTCAGCCAGCGTCCGTGCGGATTCTGAGGCCGGTATGTAAGGATATGCTTCATCCAGCCTGTCCTCCACTGGCCTTCCCTTGGGTTCTAGGATCAGAAAACACTCCTGCTGCTTGTTGTCATGCCAGGACCGGACTGGCTGGACCGGCAACAACCAGATCCAAGATAAACACTCAGAGGGTTCCGCCCATTCAGTAATGATCCTAATTATGATCCTTAGTGTGATCTCCACGGAAGAATGGAGTCACTTTTACTGAAACCATACAGGAACAACAGGATCGCACAGAGGCGCCCTGCCTCGTGTCCCCCGTTTACCCAACCTGTCCAAGCTGATTCAAATCACCGTGTTACCATGCTTCCATACACCGGAGATGAAAGAGCAGGGAGAAAAGGGTATGGAGGCGGATGAATGAGTACATTGTTGAAAAAAGGAGGAAATAAAAAGAGAAAAAGTCAAAGGGAAAGTGAGAAAAAGAATAAAAGAAGCAAGGAAGGAGTAGGAAAGGGCAAGAGATGCAGATCTGAGGAGTCCACAGACCCTTCCTTCTCCCAGAACTGGGCTCTGTTATTGTCATCAAACCCCTTAAGACTCTAAGGCAGGATTCAGACCCTTAGAAGTCCCATAATCAGCCGGGCGTGGTGGCGCACGCCTGTAATCCCAGCACTTGGGAGGCTGAGGCAGGAGGATCGCAAGTTCAAAGCCAGCCTCAGCAATGGTGAGGCACTTAGCAACTCCGTGAGACCCTGTCTCTAATAAAATTCAAAATAGGGCTGGGGATGTGGCCCAGTGGTCGAGTGCCCCTGAGTACAATCCCTGGTACCAAAATCATCATCATCATCCCATAACTCTTTCTGCACAGAGAGCTGCAGCTTTCATCTATTTATAATATTTATAAAATTATATTAATCTGAGCATGGTGGTACAGTCCTGTAACCCCAGTAGCTCAGAAGGCTGAGGCAAGAGGATTCCAAGTTTGATATGAGTTTGGGCAATTTAGGGAGATCCTGACTCAAAATAAAATAAAAATGACTGAGGATATAGCTCAACGGTAGGGTATCCCTGGGACTCTATTAAAAGCATAAAAAATATGTAAGGAAGTGAAGCAAAGTGCTATATTTCCCATGATGACAACTCCAAACGGTTTTGTTGTTGTTGTTGTGTTGTTTTGTTTTTGTTGTTTGTCTTTTCTTCTTATTTTGGGGGGTGGATTCTAGGGGGGCTCTACCACTGAGATACATCCCAGCCCTTTTAATTTTGAGACAGTCTTACTAAGTTGCCCAGGCTGGCCTTGAACTTGTGATCCTCCTGCCTCCTCCAAAATTGCTGAAATCACAGGTGTCTTCTACCAGGTTTGGCTTTCTATGACTTTTTGAAAAATAGATTGAGCCAGGAGAGACCCTATCTCAAAATTAAACATAAAAAGGGCTGGGAATGTGGCTTAGTGGTTAAGTGCCCCCTAAGTTCAATCCCTGTACCAAAAATTAAAAATATATTTAGCTTGGTGAAGTAGTGCATGCCAGTAATTCCAACTACTCCAGAGGCTGAGGCAGGAGGATAGCAAGTTTGAGGCCACCCTAGGCAGCTTAGCTAGACCCTGTGTCAAAAATAAAAACTAGCCAGGCATGGTGGCGCACGCCTGTAATCCGAGCACTTTGGGAGGCTGAGGCAGGAGGATCACGAGTTCAAAGCCAGCCTCAGCAATGGCGAGGCACTTAGCAACTCAGTGAGACCCTGTCTCTAATAAAATACAAAAAAGGGCTGGGGATGTGGCCCAGTGGTCGAGTGCCCCTGAGTTCAATCCCCAGTACCACAAAAAAAAAAAAAAAAAAAAAAAAAAAAAAAAACTAGGGGCTGGGGATATAGCTCAGTTGGTAGAGTGCTTACCTCACATGCACAAGGACCTGGGTTCAATCTCCAGTACAAAAAAAAAAAAAAAAAACTAACAAATTGTAGCATTGTGAACATTTTAAACCATGTAGAAATACAAGTTATAAAGTAACAGTAATTTTCTTAAAGCTTTAAAATGTTTCATTTGGTGGCCTAATAAAATGTATACAAAGAAACTACATTTTTGTATACAAAAAAAAAGGAAATTTGTATACATTTTGTATACATAGAAGAAATTTTGTTACTTAAACATAAATATTGCCAGGCGAGGTGGCACACGCCTGTAATCCCAGCACTTTGGGAGGCTGAGGCAGGAGGATCACGAGTTCAAAGCCAGCCTCAGCATGGCGAGGTACTTAGCAACTCAGTGAGACCCTGTCTCTAATAAAAACACAAAAAAGGGCTGGGGATGTAGCCCAGTGGTCGAGTGCCCCTGAGTTCAATCCTGAGTACCACAAAAAAAAAAAAAAAAAAAGAAAGAAAAAAAGAAAGAAAAAGAAAAATATTAAGATTAATTGGTGGCCTTTTAAAGCTAAAAAATAATTAAAAGAAATAAGGGGGGAATATCCCCAGGGTTCTCTCTCTCTCTCTCTCTCTCTCTCTCTCTCTCTCTCTCTCACTCACACACACACACACACATAAAATACTGCAGCTTCTATTTCAGTAGATGTGAATAGGACCTGAAAACTGTATTTCTAACAAGTTCTGATGGGGTGTGTGTGTGTGTGTGTGTGTGTTTCTGTGTGTGTGTTGCTAGCAGATGGAACCCAGCACTTCATGCAAACTAGGTAAACACTTAGCCACTGAGCTACATCTCCAGCCCCTGCTGATGCATTTCCAATAATTCCTGGGATCACACAATGAGAGCCACCGCCCTAAACCCATCTGACTTGGTTTTGAATGTCAGAAGAGGACTGGAAGAAGTGTGGTGGTGCATACCTGTAATCCTGACCACTCAGGAATCTGAAGCAGGAAGATCTCCAGTTGAGGCCAGCCTGGGCAACTTAGTGGGACCCTATCTCAAAATTTTAAAAAAATAAAATGGCTGAAGATGTATCTCAGTAGTAGAGTGCTTGACCAGTGTAGGGAAGTCCAAACTATTGGTTCCCAGAACCACAAAAAGGGCTAGGAGAAGGCTTATGAGGCAAAGGAATAGGACAGCTATGTCACACCTGGCACATCCTAAAGAATGCTGCAAGGGGGGCTGGGATTGTGGCTCAGCGGCAGAGCACTCGCCTTGCACGTGCGCAGCCCAGGTTCGATCCTCAGCACCACGTAAACATAAATGCATATTGCATTGTATATAACTAAAGCAAATAAATAAATATTTTAAAAAAAAAAAAAAAAGAATGCTGCAAGGATAAAATGTTAACTTTCTGGGGATCCAGGAATGGCAGAGTACCCAGAGAGGGAGCACCCTCAGAGGGTGACCCAGAGACAGGGCTTTTCATGCAGCCCCTGGAGCTCCTGCAGCTCCACAGACAGGATGCTCTATCCTCAGGTCCTTCCCACCTTTTGTGACATTGACTCTCAGGCCTTGCTCTATTGTCCTTCTACTGTCTGGGGGTGCTGTGATGTTACCAGAGGAGCTTTGAGAGTTTCTGTTTGTTTGTTTGTTTTGTGGTATGCTCTACCACTGAGCTACATCCCCAACCCCTTTTGATTTTTTGCTTTGATACAAGGTCTAAGTTGCCCAAGTTGGCCCTGAACTTGCCATCCTCCTGCCTCAGACTCTTGAATCATTAGGATTACAAGTATGCACCACCACACCCAGTTTGAGAGTCCTTTGAAACAAAGATGGAGTGCCAATCTGATGAGTATGAGCAAACTTATAGGAATAACATCATGGGCTCATGGCAGGTGGCTTCAATCATTTGTTCTAGCTGGGTGTGGGGGTGCACATCTGTAATCCCAGCTACTCAGGAGGCTGAAGCAGGAGGATAGCAAGTTCAAGGTCAGTCTCAGAAACTCGGCGAGGCCCTAAACAACTTAGTGAGACCCTGTCTCAAAATAAAAAGGGGCCGGGCGCGGTGGCGCACGCCTGTAATCCCAGCACTTTGGGAGGCTGAGGCAGGAGAATCGCGAGTTCAAAGCCAGCCTCAGCAATGGCGAGGCACTTAGCAACTCAGTGAGACCCTGTCTCTAATAAAAACACAAAAAAGGGCTGGGGATGTAGCCCAGTGGTCGAGTGCCCCTGAGTTCAATCCCCAGTACCACAAAAAATAAATAAATAAATAAAAATAAAAAAATAAAAAGGGATGAGGATGTGGCTCAGTGGTAAGCACCTCTGAATTCAATCCCCAGAACCAGGAAGGTAACAACCAGGTGTCCTATTTCACCAGGGCACTAGAGGGCGCCCTAGGCTTGTTGAAGTCACAAGCTCTGTGTGAAGGCATCCAGAGTCCCTTGCAGACCACAATTTTAAGGTTTGCTCAAAATTTCCTTCTCTAAACAAACTGCATTCATTTAATAAATTAAAAATATTTATTCTTATTTTCATGAATAAAATATTTGTAGAGAAAGCAAATTCAATTAAAAAGAAAGCAAGCTAAGTAAAATTTTAGTAAATATCTTTGTTTAAGGAATGCTGATTCTTAAACAAATTTCTTTTATCATAGTGAAGTTAAAAGAATAATTTCTATCCAAGTTTTGTTTTGTTTTGTTTTGGTGCTGAGAATTGATCCCAGTGCTCAACAACTGACTACACCCCCAGTTTTAAAAGATTTTAATTTGGGGTTTTTGGTTTTGTCTCCCTTGCAATTAATTATGTTTTGTGTTTTCACTTTGTTCAAAATTCAAAAGATTAAAAAAGAAAGTCTAGGGCTGGGGTTGTGGCTCAGCGGCAGAGCACTCGCCTTGCACATGTGCGACCCGGGTTCGATCCTCAGCACCACGTAAACATAAATGCATTGCATTGTATACAACTAAAGTAAATAAATAAATATATTAAAAAAAAAATTTATAAAAAAGAAAGTCTCAGCCGGGCACGGTGGCTCACGCCTGTAATCCCAGCACTTTGGGAGGCTGAGGCAGGAGGATTGTGAGTTCAAAGCCAGCCTCAGCAATGGTGAGGCACTTAGCAACTCAGTGAGACCCTGTCTCCAATAAATACAAAAAAGGGCTGGGGATGTGGTACCACAAAAAAAAAAGAAAGTCTCTCTCACTCTTGTGTCCCATCCTGACAAGCAGCCACCAATACCAATTTATTCTTGAGTCTTTCAAAGGCACTTTATGCAACTTGCTATTTTATATGTGTGTGTGTATATAATATATAAATATCTATTAATATATATTAATATAAAATATATGCAAGCTGCATATGTATTCATGTACCTTGATTTTATCCCCTAACAGGGTAACCATCCAAGGAAGGAATTTTTTTTTTTTTTTTTTTTTTTTTTTTGCAGTGCTGGGACTAACACAGGGCCTTGTGCATGTGAGGCAAGCACTCTACCAATTGAGCTATATCCCCATCCCCCCAGGAGGGAGTATTAAGAGCTGCCTATTTCCTTTTTTTTTTTTTTTTTTTTTTTCCCACCTGTTACTTCATTGTATATATACAAAATGCTCCTAGCCTCTGGGATTACAGGCATGTGCCACCTCACCTGGCCCATCCTGCTTTTTCAATGAAAAAAATGAAACCAAAAGCTTCACACATGGGCTGGGATTGTGGCTCAGCGGTGAGCGCTCAGTAGCACGTGCATGGCCCAGTTCAATCCTCAGCACCACATAAACATAAATGTGTTGCATTGTGTACAACTAAAAATAAATAAAATTAAAAAAAAAAAAAAAAAAAGCTTCACACATGCTAGACAAATACCCTACCATGGAGATACCCCCCCACCCCAACTTTTTTTTCCCCCAGTGACTCAGGAGGCTGAGGTAGGAGTTCAAAGCCAGCCTCAGCAACCTAGCAAGGATCTAATCAACTCAGAGAGACCCTGTCTCTAAATAAAATACAAAAAGGACTGGGGATTTGGCTCAGTGATTGAGTGCCCCTGGATTCAATCTCCAGTACAAAATAAGATAAAATAAAGTACCTGTATAAGTAGAGTTGTTTGGTTTTTTTTTTTTTTTTTTTTTTTTAATTATAAAAAGAGCAGGGCGCGGTGGTGTACACCTCTAATCCCAGCACTTGGGAGGCTGAGGCAGGAGGATTGCGAGTTTAAAGCCAGCCTCAGCAATGGCGAGGCACTTAGCAACTCAGTGAGACACTGTCTCTAATAAAATACAAAAAAGGGCTGGGGATGTGGCCCAGTGGTCGAGTGCCCCTGAGTTCAATCCCTGATACCAAAATAAAATAAAATACAAAAAAGGGCTGGGGATGAGGCCCAGTGGTCAAATGCCCCTGAGTTCAATCCCTGGAACCAAAAAAAAAAAAAAAAAATTTTTTTTTCAGTGAGGCCCTGTCTCAAAATAGGCTGAAGATGAAGATGTGTTTAGTGGTAGAACACCCTTGGGTTCAATCCCCACTATTGGGGAAATTAAAAAAAAAAAAAAAAAAAAAAACTTAGCGGGACTGGTGGTGGTGTAGTTCAGTGGTAGAGGACATTTTTAGCATATTTGAGGCCCTGGGTTTAATCCCCAGAACCAAAATAAAGCAAACAAATAAATGACAACCACACACATACACAGCTGAAAAAATACAAATAAAGGCATACATGAAGTTCAATACATACCCCCGGGCTGGGGATGTAACTTAGTAGTAGAGCACTTGCTTAGCATGCATGTGCGAGGCCATGGGTTCAATCCAATAAAAAAGACACATTTTGGGGCAGGGTTTGTGGCTCAGTGGTAGAGCGCTTGCCTCGAATGTGTAAGGCACTAGGTTTGATTCTCAGCACCACATATAAATAAAAAATAAAAGTCCATCAACAACTAAAATGAATAAATAAAAAAAATTTTTTAAAAGACATTTCCTATAGCCGGGCGTGGTGGCGCATGCCTGTAATCCCAGCACTTGGGAGGCTGAGGCAGGAGGATCGAGAATTCAAAGCCAGCCTCAGCAATGGCGAGGCACTAAGCAACTCAGTGAGACCCTGTCTCTAATAAAAAATAAAAAAACAGAGCTGGGGATGTGGCCCAGTGGTCGAGTGCCCCTGAGTTCAATCCCTGGTACCAAAAAAAAAAAAGACATTTCCTCAGGCACTTTTTTTTTGGGGGGGGGGGCATTTTAAAGGAGCACTTTACTACCAAGCCACACCCCCACCTCTTTCTATTTCTTTTTAAATCTTGAGACAGGGTCTTCCTAAGCTGCTGAAGGTAGCCTGGAACTTGCAATCCTCTGTCTCAACCTCCCAAGTCAATAGTCTTACAGGCTTGTGCCACTGCACTGGGCTCCACAGGCAATACTTTCTTGGCTCAGTACAGTATTACTTGAAACACACATATATTGGAACTGTGCAAAATGAAGGCTGTCTGCATATATTTCTATTATTTGCTATATATAATGCATATGTTCATTACTTTTAAACAATGCTATGAATTGATAAATGTGGGTGGTGGCTTCAAAAGCTTTCGTATAATTCTCTATTCTTTTCTTCCAGATAGAACTTCTTCCTAATAAAATTTTTTAACAAATTCTAGGAATACAGCAAATTATATAGAGCATGGGGAAAGATGCTAAGAGGTTTAAAAAAAAAAAATGAAGAGTTGACAATTCTCAGAATTGTCACGTGAGTGACCTTTTTTTTTTTTTTTTTTTTTTTTGTGTGGTACTGGGGATTGAACTCAGGGGCACTTGACCACTGGGCCACATCCCCAGCCCTTTTTTGTGTTTTTATTAGAGGCAGGGTCTCACTGAGTTGCTAAGTGCCTCGCCATTGCTGAGGCTGGCTTTGAACTCGCGATCCTCCTGCCTCAGCCTCCCAAAGTGCTGGGATTACAGGCGTGCGCCACCGCGCCCAGCTACGTGAGTGACCTTGATCAGATTTCTGGGAGGAATGTGAGCTGGAGCCAGAACCAAAACAAAGTAGATATAGAACCTTGAGAGAGGATATAGAAGTGGGGGCTTCAGGGGGCAAAGAGGCCTAAGGTGACAAACTTCAAGGGTGGGGGTGGGGTAGGGGAGGTAGGGCTGGATTCTGAGCATTCTTCTTTAGCTCCAGTACTTAGAGAATTCCTGAATTCCTGAATTCCTGTTTATTTAGTTCTTTCCACAATCCTCAGAGAGAAACCATCTGAAATAAGTGTTACAAACTGAAAAAACAATTTCTCCCAAGAGTTCTGGGTGCTTCAGAGGAATTACTTTGGTCTAGTTTCTTACACAAAAACAATCCTATGAAATTCCTAGGGACTAGCCCTCACAATTTAGACCACCATTTTTGTTTTGTTTTGGTACCAGGGATTGAACTCAGGGGCACTCGACCACTGGGCCACATCCCCAGCCCTTTTTTGTATTTTATTAGAGACAGGGTCTCACTGAGTTGCTAAGTGCCTCGCCATTGCTGAGGCTGGCTTTGAACTCAACTCACGATCCTCCTGCCTCAGCCTCCCAAGTGCTAGGATTACAGGCGTGCGCCACCATGCCCGGCGTTATTTTGTTTGTTTTTTTTTAAATATTTTTTTAGTTGTTGATGGACATTTATTTTATTTATTTATAGGTGGTGCTGAGAATTGAACCCAGTGCCTCACACATGCTAGGCAAGTGCTCTGCCACTGAGCCACAACCTCAGCCCTAGACCACTATTTGGGATAATGTGTGGAAAAAAATCAGTAGATTTTTACCTTGTAAAACTTTTTTTTTTTCCTTTGAGTTCTGGAGATCAAACCTAGGGCCTCACTCATGAAACTGAGTCACATTTCCGGCTCCAAAGGGGGATTTTTTTTTTTTTTTAAACAAAAAGTTCTTGTAAAAAACATTGGTAATAAAGGCTGGGGATGTAGCTCAGTGGTAGAGTGGTAGAGCCCTTGGCTAGCATGCAAAAAAGCCCTGGCCTGTAATCCCAGCCACTCGGGAGGCTGAAGCAGGAGGATCAGGAGTTCAAAGCCAGTCTCAGCAAAAGGGAGGTACTAAGCAACTCGGTGAGACCCTGTCTCTAAATAAAACAAAAAATAGGGCTCGGGGTGTGGATCAGTGGTGGAGTGCCCCTGAGTTCAATCCCTGGCACCCTACCACCACCACCACCACCAAAAAAAAAAAATAGGTGCATTCTGGTCACTGCAGGGAAAGCAGGGGTAATTCAGGGAAGGAGAACAGATAGAGCTGGTGCATAGGGTATGGCAGGTCCCAGACCTCCCTTTATTTGAATTCAAGTCTAAACACAGTAAGCAATGTCCTTTTGACAAAATTCTTTTCAATCTTCCTGAGGGGTGGGCAAACTAATTTCAGAACAAAGAAAAACAACTGGGGTGAATAAGACTAGTCCCCAGGAGTACTGGCCTGGGATACAAGTTCAACTAGTTACCATTGTGCGCCCAGACTTCCCCCAGGCCAAAGCCTCTTACAGCCTCTCCTAGCCCTTGCCTGATTTCCTGTGATCCTGGCTGTAGATGGCAGGTCTGCAGGCAGCCTTAGAGCCAGACTGTTGACAAGTAAAGCAACACTTGATGAATTACCTCCCAGAGGTCCAGATAAACTTGGCACTTCAGCCTCATACTATAAATCCAAATGGACTACAAATCCTATAAGGTCAATTAATTAGTCTTAATACCTAGGACTGATAAGAAAAGGGCATTCTGCTGGTGAGGAGGTGAGAAAAGAAAACTGTGGAGACTGGAAACTGCTTCCGTTGTTTGTAAAGGTAATCTGATAATTTTAAATGAAAATACTTATCACCCCATGGCAATCCACAGTAGGATGTAGCTCCAGAAACAAAGACAGCTGAGGCTCCAGAAATAAGACAGTTTACATATAAGACCGCTTATTGTAGTTTTATTTGTATTTTTCTGGTGCTGGGGATCGAACCCAGAACCCAGGGGCTTAGTGCATACTAGGCAAGTGCTCTATCAATGAGTTACATCTCTAGCCCTATTGTTTTGATTGGAAAACAAAATGTACATCAAGAGTGCAAAGACTGAATAAATTGTGATACATCTGCTCTGTAGAATATTATATAGTTATTAAAAAGTAGAACCAGGAACATTGGCACATGCCTGTAATCCCAGTGGCTCTGGAGGCTGACGCAGGAGGACTGCTAATTTGAAGCCAGCCTCAGCAATTTAGTGAGGCCCTAAGCAACTCAGTGAGACCCTACTAAAATAAAATATTAAAAAGGACTGGGGCCGGGCGCGGTGGCGCACGCCTGTAATCCCAGCACTTTGGGAGGCTGAGGCAGGAGGATCGCGAGTTCAAAGCCAGCCTCAGCAATGGCAAGGCACTTAGCAACTCAGTAAGACCCTGTCTCTAAATAAAATACAAAAAAGGTCTGGGGATGTGACCCAGTGGTCGAGTGCCCCTGAGTTCAATCCCCGGTACCACAAAAAAAAAAAAAAAAAAAAAAAAAGGACTGGGGGTGTGGGTCAGTGGTTAAGGCCCCTGGGTTCAATCCCTCCTACCCCCCCCCCCAAAAAAAAAAAGTATAGGGCTGGGGATGTAGCTCGTGGTAGAGTGCTCGAGTTCTATGTGCAAGGCTTTGGGACTGATCCACAGAATTGAGAAACAAAACAGAGAGAGAGAGAGAGAGAGAAAGGAGAGAAGAGAGAGGAGTTTAGAAGTTTTCAGCCAGCTGTGGCAACACTTACCTGTGGTCCCAACTACTTGGGAGGCTGAGGTAGTACCCCTTGAGCCCAAGACCTTCTGGCCAGCCTGAGCAATATAGCAAGATTCTGTCTCACAAATAAAACAAAAAACAAATTCAATTAAATTCTGAAAATCAAATAAACAGACTGCTGATGCATCTTCAAATAATTATGTGACTGGAATTGGAAGCTGGGGCTACTTAGAATATAGGAAATCAGGGGAGGGTGCATAGGGGCAGGGGTGGAATGAGATGGACAGATACATGTAAGATTGCACGCAGGGTGTGGCTACATTGTGTACAGCCAGAGAATGAAAAGTTGTGCTGCAATTGTGTACATCAAAATGCATTTTGTTGTCACCATAAGTAAATAAATAAATAAATGAAAATAGAAAATAGGTATAAAACATGTAAGGGATTGGGGGGCTTTACCACTGCAGGAGACAGAGTCTCCCCAGTTGTCCAAGCTGGCCTAACTTGCAATTCTCCTGTCTCAGTAGGGTTTCAGCCACCTTGACAAGCAAAAGCAGGTGAAAAAATAAAAGCAGCCAGGTGCGGTGGCTGCAATTGTGTACAATCAGTTGAGGTTGTAGCTCAGTTGGTAGAGTGTTTGCCTTGCATGTGTGAAGCACTGGGTTCAATCCTCAGCACCTCATAAAAAATGAATAATTCAAATAAAGGTATTGTGTCTATCTACAACTAAAAAAAAAATTTAAATAAGAAAAAGCAAGGCTGGGCTCGGTGGCACACACCTGTCATCCCAGCTACTCTACTTAGGAGGCTGAGGCAGGAAGATATCAAGTGAGACTCCGCCTCTAAGTAAAATTAGAAAAAACAGCTGGGGATGTGGCTCAGTGGTTGAGTGCCCCTGAGTTCAATCCCCGGTTTAAAAAAAAAAAAAAAAAAAAAAAAAATGTAGCTGGGGGAATAACTCAGCCCTGGGTTCCATCGCCAGCACCAAAGGGGTGGGGGGGACCATTTACTTATTAATTGTTGGGAAAGGGTCCACTCCCAGCACAGAAGGGGGGAAAAACATAACATTTAATTGTTTAATTGCTGGGGAGGGGTCTGCACATAAAACAAACTCACCATTCCACAGTGATGGGGGAAAACTAAACCCAAAGCTGTGGAGTACCAAGGATGAAAGCATTTATATCTGTCTGCAGAGGACAGAATACTGTCTCTGACCAAATTTAGCCAGATGCCATTCCAGGAAAAGGGAAAGTCCCGCATCTCAAGCAGCTGTGGCCCGCCTGGTGGGAGCCTTCCCAGAGGCACTGCTCTGGGGCGGAGTCCAGCGGCGCAGTTGGGAAGCTGCGCTGGTAGCGGCGTCAGGCAGCGAGGCAGGGGGCTAGGCCCTGGCCAGGTGCACGCACAGGTGCCTGCCCTCCCTCGCGTTCGCCCTAGTCGTGCTGCTGGGCTTGTTAGGGGCGGCTCTTTGCGGAAGTCAGGCCAGTGAGTGCAAAATGTCAAGTATGCAGGGTGGGGGAAAGGGGCGGGGAGGGGGTGCTACACCTTCCAGACCCTCTGAATGCCTCAGCCCTGCCAACGCCCTACCTCCATCCTCACCGGAGAGGCCAGGTGACACTCTTACCTCCTCCATGGAAGGCCTAACAATTCATACTGACGCTGAGTTGCGGGGGTGGGGTGTGCTCAATTGTGTAGAATCCTTCCCTGGAACAGTATCCTTCCCCAAGCTCTAATCTTTATGGGGTGTTTTGGAGACAGAGAAGACAGAGGAAATAGAGGTTGAATCTGAGAGAAGATAAGGTAGGGTTTCCTCTGAGTCTGGTTGCCTCTTGTAAGTAGATTGCCCTGAATCCTCTTCCCCATCCATACTTGAACCTTAAACTTAACTCTATCTTCAATTAGTTCAGTATGGCAGAAAATAAACAGAGAAAAAGTGAGTTTTATATTAAATTGATTGTTTTGACATCCACTTACTGATCAACTACTTTCTCCTTGGCACCAGGGATGCAAAGATGGTTAAGGTCTGATCTTAAAAGATGTCCATTCTGGTAAAAGAGAACTATTAACCATATCTATAAAATGGGTGGAGTGGTACATGCCTATGAATCCTAACTGCTTCAGAAGCTGAGGCAGGAGGATCCCAAGTTTTTTTTTTTTTTTTTTGGTACCGGGGGTTGAACTCAGCGGCACTCGACCACTGGGTCACATCCCTAGCCCTTTTTTGTATTTTATTAGAGACAGGGTCTCACTGAGTTGCTAAGTGCCTCGCCATTGCTGAGGCTGGCTTTGAACTCGCGATCCTCCTGCCTCAGCCTCCCAAAGTGCTGGGATTACAGGCGTGCGCCACCGTGCCAGGCTGAGGATCCCAAGTTTTAAGTCAGCCTGGCAACTTAGACCCTGTCTCAAAATAAAAATTTAAAGGGGCTGGGGAGATAACTCAGTGGTAGAGCACTTGCCTAGGATGTGTAAGGCCCTGAATTCCATCCCTACTACCACACATACACACAAAGTTATAGCTGCTATTGCATCCCAAAGGAAGGGATGAATTCCACCTGAGGAGGTGCAGAAAAACTAAGACAGATGGCTGATATTCACTGTTGAAAGATTAGCAAACCAGAGTTGGGAGGGCTATTCAGGCAACTGGAATAGCCAGTGAGTGGGGTTCTGGAAACCACAGGGATTAAGGGTGGAAGGGGCATGGCTGATTAAGAATGTGTTTATTGTTAGAGTACTCACGTGTGTTGTTGTTTTCTAGTTATTTACTACCAAGCTATTGAATCAGCAACATCCACCCAAGGAGTTTTAATTTTCCTGGATTACAGATGAGAAAAGGAGGCTTAGACGTTTGTAATTGCCCTAAATTCACACTACTGATATGTTACAGAGTGAGGGGTGTCAATCTAGGTCTTTCTGATAACAAATCCTAGGCCAGTGCCATTTCCCACATGAACCAGGCAAAGGAATTTATAGTTTGGGCAGGCATAGGGTAGGGTCTCATTGAAGAATCCCTGCCTGACCAGTAAAGTGATTGGACTTGTCTTTGTGAAAGATCACTTGAGCAGCTGTGTGAAGGAGATATGGTGGGAGCTACAAAGAAAAGAAGAGAGCATTGAAGGAGTCCAGAGTTGTGTAGGCTTCTCCAGGTGATACTTTTTTTTTTTTTTTTTTATATACCAGCGATTGAACCCAGGGTTACTTAACCACTGAGCAATATCCCCAGTCCTTTTTTTTTTTTTTTTTTTTTTTTTTTTTTTTTTTTTTTTGAGAGGGGTCTCACTAAGTTGCTGAGGCTGGCTTTGAGCTTGTGAACCTCCTGCCTCAGCCTGTTAAACTGCTGCAATTACAATACTTTTAAAAAAATATTTTATTTGGTACTGGGGATTGAACCCAGGGGCTCATTAACTACTAGCTACATGCCCCGTTCTTTTTTTTTTTTTTTTTTTTTTTTTTTTTTATTTTGAGACTGGGTCTCACTAAATTGCTCAAGCTGATCTTGAACTTGTGATACTCCTGCCTTAGCCTCTCAAGTCCCTAGGATTACAGGTGAGTGCCAGTGTGCCCAGCTCAGGCAACACTTGCAGAGTAAGCAGAGGAAGGACTTCGGAAATCCCACATAGTCGCTGTTCATGCACTGGAACCAGTCAAGGAGGCCAAGGAGAGCAGTCAATTTCCAAGCAGGAGAGTAACAAAAGGAAAAGAAATCTGGGCCACAGGTGCTTCAAACCACATCACAAAGGCTGAAAAGAGTTAGCAGTGGCTTTGGCAATTAGGAAATAGCTGTGGACCTCAGCCAGATGAGCATGTTGAAGTGGGGGCAAAAGAAAGATTAGATGAAGCCGGGCGCGGTGGCGCACGCCTGTAATCCCACCACTTGGGAGGCTGAGGCAGGAGGATCGTGAGTTCTAAAGCCAGCCTCAGCCGTGGCAAGGCACTTAGCAACTCAGTGAGACCCTGTCTCTAATAAAATACAAAAAAGGGCTGGGGATGTGGCCCAGCGGTCGAGTGCCCCTGAGTTCAATCCCCGGTACCAAAAAAAAAAAAAAAAAGATTAGATGAGACATAAATTTACTAAGCAGAAAAAAACTTACACAACAATAAATTTTCATGTTTGTTTAAAGCAAGTCATTATATTTATGAAAATGATCTGAAAGAATATTCGCCCAGCTGCTCTTGGAAGGAGGTCAGTGTTGGATTCCTTTACAATAATATTCTGAGATAGTTCATGGTTTTTTTTGTTTTGTTTTGTTTTGTTTTGTTTTTTGATACCAGGAATTAAACTCAGGGGCACTTGACCACTGAGCCACATCTCTAGCCCTATTTTGTATTTTATTTAGATACAGGGTCCCACTGAGTTGCTTAGCATCTCGCTTTTGCTAAGGCTGGCTTTGAACTTGAGATCCTACTGCCTCAGCCTCTAGAGCTACTGGGATTACAGGTGTGCACCACCATACCTGGCTCTTATTACTTTTTTCTGAAAAGAATCAATCAAACTGGGTGCAGTAGCCCACAACTATAATCCCAGAGGCTCAGGAGGCTGAGACAGAACTTGTGGCAATTAACTGAGGCCCTAAGCAACTTAGTGAGACCCTCTCTCAAAATAAAAAACAAAAAAGGGCTGGGGATGTAGCTCTGTGATAAAGCACCCCTGAGTTAAATCTCCAGTACCAAAACAAACAAAAGGAAACACAAGTTCTTGGGCTGACCCCAACCCTCCAGAGTCAGGCTCTCAAGAGGCAGACCTGGTAAACAACAGTGCAGGTGACTCTTGGGATCCGGCAAGTTCAGGGAACAGGGAGCAGAGTGAGCAGAGCTGTAGCCTCCTACCTCTCACAAGAGCTGTCATTTAGGAGAGGACTTCCCTGCTGGGCAGAGGGGAACAACCCAGGGATCAAGGGACTCTAGAGGAATTTTGAACAGTAAAAGGGATGAAGAGTACAATCATGGCGGGGGAGGGAGGGAAGGCATATGTGTGTTGGGGGTAAGCCCACCATTCTCTGAATAAGTCAGAGGTCATCTCTGAAATAGAGGGGTGCAGCAGAACTATAGATGGTTCGATGACAGGATAAGGGTTTAATGAAAGGATTTATCTAGTATATGCAGAAGAAGAGAAGAATGGACCTTATTCCCTCAAGAATAGACAGTCTCCAGGAGGCTGAGTCAGGAGGATCACAAGTTTGAGGCCTGACTCAGCAATTTAGCGAGACCCTGTCTCAAAAGGAAAAACAAAAGGCCAGGCGCGTGGCGCACGCCTGTAATCCCAGCACTTTGGGAGGCTGAGGCAGGAGGATCGCGAGTTCAAAGCCAGCCTCAGCAATGGCGAGGCACTTAGCAACTCAGTGAGACCCTGTCTCTAAATAAAAATACAAAAAAGGGCTGGGGATGTGGCCCAGTGGTCGAGTGCCCCTGAGTTCAATCCCCAGTACCACAAAAAAAAAAAAAAAAAAAAGGAAAAACAAAAAGGATTGGAGATGTAGCTTAGTTGTAAAGTGCCCCAGTTCAAGAAGGCCTGGGATGTGGAATAACACAAGTAATTCAGAGATGAGTAAACTTTCCATTCTTCAAGGGCCATGGGAGGTAAGGGTATAGATGGCAGACTTTGAGGGATCTTTGGCCTGCTAAGTCAGCTATCCAGAGGTTGGCTTGGTGTGGGGGAAAGAAATGTCTAGATTCGAGAAATAAGAAGTAAAAATGAGCAGGGGGGCTGGGGTTGTGGCTCAGCGGCGGAGCGCTCGCCTTGCACGTGCGTGGCCCGGGTTCGATCCTCAGCACCACGTAAACATACATGCATTGCATTGTGTACAACTAAAGCAAATAAATAAATATTTTTTTAAAAAAATGAGCAGGGCTTGGTGATTGTTTGAAACTGGGGGATATTGAGGGAGGCCATATTCCAGGGTAAACATCCCTGTAAATCACACTTGCTGGCTATTTGGTGTTATCCAAACAAATGGGACAAATAGAATACAAAAGAAATTTTGAACATAGACAACTTAGATAAGTAGAATGTTTATGTAAAAAGAGAAATGGACAGAAAAACCAAGAAGCTACTAAATATTCCAGATACCTTATGAGGTATACAGCATTCATGACATCTCAATTTGACAGGACAGACGGACATTGTATAACCCAGAATTCAGTTCTGTGATCCTTCCACACATCTTGTACCCTATCCTAAATGTGTCAACCCACCCCAGCACTTACAGTATTTCAATATTTTCAATTTACTTAATAAATTTACTTAATAAATTGTGTTTGCAGCTCCGGAGATCAAACCTAGGGCCTCATGCATGCTAACCATGCATTCTATCACTGAGCTACATCCCCAGCCCCTAAACCATGTTTTTTTTTTTTTTTTTTTAATTTTTTAAAATTTTTTTAGTTGTCAATGGATCTTTATTTTATTTATTTACATGTGGTGCTGAGAATCAAACCCAGTGCCTCATACAGGAGAGGCAAGCACTGTACCACAGAGCCACAATCCGGCCCCTGAAACCATGTTTTTTATTTTTTTTTGGGGGGGGCAGGTACTGAGGATTGAACTCAAAAGCACTTGACCACTGAGCCACATCCCCAGCCCTATTTTATATTTAGAGACAGGATCTCATTGAGTTGCTTAGTGTCTCACCTTTGCTGAGGCTGGCTTTGAACTTTCTATCCTGAGCCTCTGGGATTACAGGCATGTGCCAATGCACCCGGCCCTAAACCATGTTTTTTTTTTTTTTTTTTTGGTACTGGGGATTGAACTCAGGGGCATCCCCATCCCTTTTTTGTATCTTATTAGAGACAGGGTCTCACTGTGTTGCTAAGTGCCTCACCATTGCTGAGGCTGGCTTTGAACTCGCGATCCTCCTGCCTCAGCCTCCCAAGTGCTGGGATTACAGGCATGTGCCACCACGCCCGGCCCTAAACCATGTTTTTTGAGCATATAAATTTGATCTGTGGACATTTACTCACCTGTCCCCCTATACTGGGGACTGACTGGGATTATAAGCATGTGCTACTGTGACCAGCAGTCATTACTATTTAAAACAATAAGCCTGCCTATAATCCCAGACTAAGGCTGAGGCAGGATTGCAAGCTGGATTCCAGTCTGAGCAATTTAGTAAGGCCCTGTCTCAAAATTAAAAGTAAAAAAGACTGGGAGTGTAGCTCAATGACAAATCGTGCCCCTGGGTTCAATCCCTAATATTCCCCCCACCCCACCAAAAATAAATAAATAAGTAAAAGAAGAAGAAGAAGGAGGAGGAGGAGGAGGAGGAGGAGGAGGAGGAGGAGGAGAAGACAAAGAAGAAATACTTAAAAACTAAAGATAAACAATGAGCCTATATGACATCCCACAGGGAAACAAGATTTTTTCCTTCCCATAATCCTTTTACCTGTGTTTTACCTTGTTCCTTTTACCCATTCCTTTGGTGTCCTAAGAAATAGTCATATAGCCTCCTTTACTCACAGAAACCTTATGCCTTTCCAGGCAAGAACTCTTGTTATTGATAACCTATATATATTCCCACCATTTCTTTTTCCTTCAGTAGCTCCTGCTCTTAGGTTATACCTTCATTGCTCTTTCCCAGGCCAGCCTCTTATGAAGCCTTAGGCCACTTGGATGACCACCCTTTCTTTTTATTTTATTTTCTTTTTAGTTGTAGTTGAATATAATATCTTTATTTTGTTTATTTATTTATTTTTAAAAATGTGATGCTGAGGATCAAACTGAGTGCCTCACATGTTGGAGGCAAGCGCTTGGCCACTGAGCCACAACCCCAGCCCTACCCTTTCTTATGGTGCAGCAAAGAGAGCAGTGGGAGAATCCTGGGTGTCCTGGGTCAGGGACCCAAGGGCTTGAGAGTGGCTGGTTTTCAGATTTAAAGTCAGAGCCTAGCACCTTGTCATCATCCTAAAGAGCATCATGGTACAGAGCAGTCAGAACCAAGGTGATGGGGGATGGGAGTTTAGGAGAAGGCAGGGAAGGCAGAAGGAGGGGGAACTCAATAGAGGGTTAAAGATGTGCAGCTGCATTCATTGTTGTTCAAATAAGATTTACTGCACTCTGTGGGTTGGGGATATGGCTCAGAAGTAGAGCACTTGCCTAGCATGTACAAGGCTCTGGACTCAATCACCAGCACTGGGGAAAAAAAAGAAAAAAGAAAAAGAAAAAAATTTGTGTCAGGTACTGTACGAGACACTCTGGGTGCCACACTCTTCACTGAGATTCTAATATTATTTTCTCCCTCTCTCTGGGGCAATTCACCCCTCACTCAAACCCTGTTATCTAACAATGGTGCCAAATGCTCTGGATATTGATGCTGGAAATAATGGGACATAAGTATAAGACCCCCCCTTTCCCCACTCAGGAAATAAGTTTCTAAGCTATTATCAATTGTCTCTAAGCTCCCAAGCCTTCCCTTCTGATGAAAAAAAAATTTTTTTATCCAAAATTTTCAGATTTAGAAACTGGGAAATAACTGGTCTTTCTCTGACATATTCACCTCCCCACCTCCACCCCCACTAGAGATCTGGTCAAGGTCTTAAGCAAAGGATATGCCAACATACATTTTTTTCATATACCTTCTGATAGCAGCTATTAGTTCCTTTTTGTTTGTTTTTGCAGGCTGGGGATCAAACCCTGGGCCTCACACATATAGGCAAGTGATATCCCATTGAGCACACTCCCAACCCCTAGTAGCTAATAATTCTTTTTTTGTATTTTATTAGAGACAGGGTCTCACTGAGTTGCTAAGTGCCTCACCATTGCTGAGGCTGGCTTTGAACTCGCCATCCTCCTGCCTCAGCCTCCCAAGTACTGGAATTCTTAAATTTATTTAGCTGTACTGGAGATAGAGCCCAAGGCCTCTACAATACTAGGCAAGTGCTCTATGACTTAGCTAGGTTCCCAGTCCATCTTGTATTCCTTTTTTTTTTTTTTTTTTGCTATACTGGGGATTGAACCCAGGCCTCCTTCATGGTAGGCAAGTGCTCTGCCACATAGCTACATTCCCCAGCCCCCATGTCAAGTTCTTTTTTTTTTTTTTTTTTTTTTTTTGGTACCGGGGATCGAACTCAGGGGCACTTGGCCACTGGGCCACATCCCCAGCCCTCTTTTGTATTTTATTAGAGACAGGGTCTCACTGAGTTACTCAGTGCCTCGCCATTGCTGAGGCTGGCTTTAAACTCATGATCCTCCTGCCTCAGCATTCCAAGTGCTGGGATTATAGGTGTACACCACTGCGCCTGACTCTTAGTCTTTACTTGTTTGGTTCTTTGTTTATTGGTTGGTGTGGTACTTGAACCCAGAGGTATTCTACCACTGTGCTACATCATCATTTCTTTCTTTCTTTCTTTCTAATATTTATTTATTTGCTTTAGTTTTACACAATGCGTTTATTTTTACATGGTGCTGAGAATCGAACCCCAGGCCGAGCACATGCTAGGCGAGTGCTCTACCGCTAAGCCACAACCCCAGCCCCACCATTTCTTTTTTTTTTTTTTTTTTTTTTTTTGTGGTACCGGGGATTGAACTCAGGGGCACTCGACCACTGGGCCACATCCCCAGCCCTTTTTTTATATTTTATTTAGAGACAGGGTCTCACTGAGTTGCTAAGTGCCTCGCCATTGCCGAGGCTGGCTTTGAACTCGCGATCCTCCTGCCTCAGCCTCCCAAAGTGCTGGGATTACAGGCGTGCGCCACCGCACCCGGCTTTTTTTTTTTTTTTTTTTTTTTTTAAATATTTATTTATTTGCTTTTAGTTGTACACAATGCGTTTATTTGTACGTGGTGCTGAGGATCGAACCTGGGCAGCGCACGTTCTAGGCGAGCACTCTACCGCTGAGCCACAATCCCAGCCCCCCCACCATTTCTTTTTATTATGAAATAGTGTCTCCCTAAATTGATCAGGCTGGTCTGGAACTTGCCTCAGTCTCCTGGCTTTTCTTTACTTGGGAGGTAAGGATTATTATCTTTTTCAATTCCCAGATGAGGAAAGTGAGCCTAGAGAGGTTCAGTTACATTCACCATGGGTTTATAGTCAGTATGTAGTATTTAAATCTGGGATTTTTTTTTTTTTTTTTTTTTTAAACCAGGGATTGAACCCAGAGGCACTAAACAACTATGCCACATCCCCAGCCCTTTTTATTCTTATTATTTTGAGATGGAGTCTTGCTAAGTTGCTTAGGGCCTTTCTTAGTTGCAGATGCTGGCTTTGACCTCACAATCCTCCTGCCTCTGTCTCCTGAGCTACTGGGGTTATAGGCATATTCCACCATGCCTAGCCTAGATCTGAGAGTTAAATGTGATCCTGTGCCAGGCACAGGGCATGATCCCCGCCTTCGAGAAGGCTCATGTGGTGGGGTGTATAACTAATAAGGAGACAATGTGGGCAGGAGCAGCAACATGGCATGAGTGCTGCCTGCTGGGGACACAAGAGGGAGACACTTGTTGCAGGGGCTAGAGAGAAGGGTACAGTATGACTTTGCTAGGGACTTTCATGACAGAGAAGCTATATCTTGGGAAATGAGTGCAGGTTTACCAGGAGAAGGGAATTCCAAGCATTTGGGGAGGTGGTGGGAGTAGAGATGGAGAGGGTCACTGTTGTGCTCATTTTTAACTTTGGAGTTCTGGGACTTTGGCTTTTCAGAGTCATCTAAACTTCCAGCTCATAGTAGTCTGTGAGTGGCTGGGAAACCTGAGCCCGAGGGTATACTGGCAATACAACTATGATGGCCAGGACCTTCTTCTCAGCACATTTCAGGCTTTCAACTTCAGCAAAACAAATCAGAAAAGGCAGAACTACAGTGGAAGGGTCGGGGGAGCAAGCCAAAGCTGAATTCACTCTCTCTGGAAACACATGGCAGCTGGGCTGGGGCCATGATCAATAATAATACATGTGACAGGTGGGGACTGATTGACCAGTGGAAGAGAAGGTGGAGAAGCTGATGACCTTGTGAAGGAGGGCTAGGGAGTAGCGAGTCTCAGAAACTCCAGTTGATTGCCAATGTGAGCACAGTTCCCTGAGCAACCGATCCATTCTGCTCTGCTTCTCTCATACACACCTGGTCAGCTTTTTCTCCACTGGATATTCAAGGTCTGACTCAGGGCAGAGCACTCAACAGTACTCAGGGCAGGGTATCACCTACAGTGACCTTAGAATGCAGTAGAAATAGTGCCTAGGTGGCACCCTGCAGCCAGTTTCTCTTGGTCTAGAAGGTCTTTTTTTTTTTTTTCTAATATTTATTTTTTAGTTTTAGGTGGACACAATATCTTTATTTTATTTTTATGTGGTGCTGAGGATTGCACCCAGTGCCTCACGCGTGCTAGGCAAGCACTCTACCACTTGAGCTACGACCCCAGCCTGGGTCTAGAAGATCTTAAGGTCTCTTTTGCCATCATTCCTCCCTCTCCCACTAGCACCTAGCCTAGCCCCTAGCCCCATCAGCACCTGGGACATGCAAGTGGCTTCTTTTTTTTGGTACCGGGGATTGAACTCAGGGGCCCTCGACCACTGGGCCACATCCCCAGCCCTTTTTTGTATTTTATTTAGAGACAGGGTCTCACTTAGTTGCTAAGTGCCTCGCCATTGCTGAGGCTGGCTTTGAACTCGCGATCCTCCTGCCTCAGCCTCCCAAGTGCTGGGATGACAGGCATACGGCTCGCAAATGACTTCTTTTAAAGCCCCTGAAAGAGTTCCCATTCCAACATGTGGGCCACTGGCTTCCATCCTCCAACCTAATTAAGTCATGGACTGCCTTGACCCCAGAGTTCCTGGGCTCTCAAGCCTCCAGTCTCCACGGGGAATGACTCTGCTCAGCGATAACTGTCCACTGGGATTCTCACCCCTCTTTTTTTTTTTTTTTTTTTTTTTTTTTTGTGGTGCTAGGCATAGAATTAGGGCCTTGTCCATGCTACATAAGTGCTCTACCACTAAGTGGCACCTACAGGCCCTAAGATACCCCTGGACATGAGCAGAGACTCTCCTGTCTAGTGGAGAATGACCAGTGTCTTCAGGAAAAGGTGGAGGAGCCCTTCTGGTCTGTGGGTCAACCAGGTGCTTCCTTTTTTTTTTTTTTTTCGGTGGGGGGTTACCAGGATTGAACTCAGGGGCACTGAACCACTGAGCCACATCCCCAGCCCTTTTTTTTTTTTTTTTTTCAGTTGTTGATGGACCTTTCATTTATTTATTTATATGCGGTGCTGAGAATCAAACCCAGTGCCTCACACATGGTAGGCAAGCATTTTATTACTGAGCTACAACTCCAGCCTCCCTAGCCCTATTTTATATTTAATTTAGAGACAGGGTCTCACTAAGTTGCTTAGCACCTTGCCCTTGTAGAGGCTGGCTTTGAACTTGCGATCCACCTGTCTCAGCCTCCTGAGCCGCTGGGATTACAGATGTGCATCACCATGCCTGGCTGGAATGTGTTTCTTATTGGCACCTGAGCACTGAAAACCAAATCCAAACTGGATTCACAAACTCTTTATGAAGTTTAATCAACCTTGAGGGGAAAACCTGCCAGATTTTTCAAGAAGACTGCTTGGAAGTAGTAGGTAGGGTGTGGGGAAGGCCTGTACCGGCTGGCTCCCCTTCACTCACTCTCCAAGACAATTTCTCCTTACACAGAGAGAAATCTATATTCATGAGTCAAGTGAGTGAGAAGGGAAGATAGGAGGGTATATAGGAGTGGAGCAGCATTTTTTGAGTTGGAAGGAAATTTAGAGTTCATTTATTCCAAGTCCTCTAAATTCAGCAAGGAAACTGAGGCACAGAAAAGGAGGTGCCATTAGTTGGGAAGCCAGAGCCAGGGCCTAGAACCCTGGTTCATGGCCCATTAGTGTACTCCTAACTATTCTTGCCAGCTTCCCCACCTCCTCACTCCCTGCAGACTAAAAACAAGAGAGCTGACTCCTCCATTCAGGTCACAGTATCTGGATTTGTGAAAAGAAGACCTTAGTTTGCAGGTCTCAGGGGGAGTCAGTTGCTGAGAAGCAGTGCCTTGGTCTGCAGTGAGCAGCGGAAGCTGGAAGCTATGTAAATAGAGATTAAGGGAGATCATCTCCAAGTTAGGCCAGGCTGAACCTTCTCTCCTCAACTTCCATGTCTTCCTTTTTTTTTTTTTGCCTTCAGATTAACAGAACCCAGAAGTCAAAATTAGCAGTTTCCTAGCTCTGGTTCAGTTAACCCCATCTGAGTCATTTCAACTGATTTTCCAGACAAACCACACCCAAGGAGGAGTGGCTGGTTTCTCAGCAACAAAGCCACCCATCATACTCTCATACATTTATAGCCAAACCAGTGTGCCGCATGATGGGTGGTGGAACTCACCTACTGTCTCTGGGTCTCCAGCCAAAGGGCCTTGACAGTGTGCTGTAGTAAAGATGTATGTGAAGAGTTTGTCAGCCCAGTTCCCAAATTAATTTTAGGGTTTGAGGTGTTTTGGTGACTCTCTTAAGACCCAGGAAAATTCAAGAAACCAGGTCTGATGACCAGACTTCCAGTCTTCTTCAGGCCCAACTGTGGCCCCACAATGCTAGGGCAGGACTGGGGAGACCTGGCCCAGGCCAAAGTGAGACCACCCGCCCTTCAGGCTAATAGGAGGGAATGGGGGAAGGGAGCGAGTCTCAGTCTCCCAGCAGCCAGCCCTTAGCAGCTCCAGCAGGGCAAGCTAGGATTCTAGACCAATTTACTTGATATTTGGGTTCCAGGTCAGACTCTAGCAAGCATGGGCTCACCTGCTTCACATATCCAGTCACAAGGCAGCGAGGGACCCAGGGACCCAGGTCCCTCTCTGGAATGGGCCTCTTGCCCAAGCCAGAAACACTCCCTAGAACAACTACAAATTATAATCCAAAAAACAAGTGTGGTATTAAATGGGGAAATTGGGGCAGAGGGCACCGGGAAAGCAGAGGCGCAGGTTGGGGGTTTCTAGGAGTTAGAGAATGGTGTAGGGATTTCAGCTGCCCCTCCCCCTCCTCCAGGAGGCTGTCTTCTTGGCAGACAGCAGATAAATGCATGACAAAGGTGCCCTGATGGCTCTGTCCTAGGGGTTGAGGAGATGGCTGGGGAGGGGCTCCTCCTGTTCCAAAACTCATCTCTTCACCCCCGGCAGGTCCCTTAATCAACCTGCCTTTGGGGAAGTTAATGGCTGAGATGAGAACACGGCTCCAGCTCCTGTACATCTTCAAACTGCCCTATGGGAAGTACTGATATTCATGCCTAGGGTTAGTTACCCAAAAAGTATACACGGATGGGAGATATAGGCACACAAGCAGGGGCAACATAACAGACTCAGAAGGGGAAAATACAAAACAAGTTCAAAAGACCCATAGATACCTCCAAGATGAAGATAGCTGGCTATAGTCAGGGGGACTCCCAAGGACAGTCCCCCAGAAGGCAGACAGAGCCACTGACCCTAACATATAAAACCAAATTGGACTGGGCCTGGAATCAGTAGAGGTCCCAGACTCAAAAATTCTTGCCTTTCCAGCTTTGGGGGAGCTCTGGCCCAGAGTCTTTCTGGAGCTCCCTGATTTATTCTGGGGCCTTCCTTAATTTAGGGCAAGTTTTAGGAGCAGACAGACAAATATCATCCCGTGCAGACAGGCACTCCAAGGGCTATTCTCTTGCAAACAGAATGGAGCACTAGGCCAGCAGCATAAGCCCTCAAGATGCTCAGATCAGGCCCAGAAATATAGGCTGAGGACAGCTTAGAGAAGGCTTCCTGCACCCCTCCTCCAAATCACTATCTGCTCAGTGTCTTTCCGCCGGCCAGTCCCCCTAAACAAAGCACATCCCGTGACCTGGGGGGCTGGGGGATGGGTGGGTGCTGAGGCTGGATACCTAGTCTCCAAAGGAAGAGGGTGCAGAATCCTGGGTCCTGGCAGGAGGCTCCTGGTGCCTGTCTGAGGCTCATTCTTTGAGGGGATGGGTTGGGGGTGGGTTGCTGGAGTGCTCTGAGGGGGACTGTGTGTGAGGGATTGGAGCTGGGGGGGGTGGGGAGCAGGAAGTTGTCCCCAGGGGAGCTATCCTGGTCCATTCAAGGGTTGAGCACTTGTTTAGGGTTAGAGCTGCCCCCTCTGGGGACTGGGATTGTACAGCCAAGGCCATTGTCCTGCCCCTTCCCCCAGTGCCTCCAAGGCCTCTTTGAACCTGAAGTCAGATATTTTTTTCTCCACATACCCTCCACCCCCCTTGGTTTTCTCCACCCAGGAACTAGGATAGGAGGCCTGGGATGGGGAAGTGGGGGAGGGAGAATTGGGCCTGCTGCAGTATTAAATGTCCGAGTCTCTGACCGGGAGGGGGCCTGTGATGGGGTTGCCAGTTCCCTCGGTCTAGACGTGGGTTAGAAAACTTACGCTCAGTCAATCCACAGCCAGCTCCCTATAGGGGAAGTGTGTGTTTTGGGAGAGAAAATAATCAGTGAACCTGTTGGGTGAAGAGACTCTGGAGCCACAGGACCGGGGTATGGAATTGAGGCTTTGTCTGGCAATCTACCCCTGAAGATACGTGGCAGGCTGTAGATTGGTGGCGGGCACCTGAGGCTGCAGGATAACTGCCAGTATCTGCAGAGGAAGGACTGGGTTTCTGGATGGGGGTCGGGGAGCTAGGGGAGGGCAGCTGGCCAGTGTGTTTGTGGTTGTGGTTGTTTGTGGTTGTGGAATCAAGGGTGACCCCTAAAGTACTCGGCACATTCATGTTCAATAAGTACTTGAAGAGCTGAGAGTGTGGCTGGGTGAAGCCCAATGAGGGGACAGTGCCAAGGGTCTATGGAGAGGAGGTCAAGCACCTGACTCGTGAAGAGCGTGGAAGAGGGGATCCCAGACATCTCCGAGATGAACAGGGCCTGAGAAAGGGCTGCTTGGGAGTTGAAGGGGAAGCCCCCAGGGGGTCTTGGAGGGGTGCTCAGTTGGGTGTCCCCGATTTCCCCTTCCACAGACAGCACCGCCACCCACAGGCAAACATTCTTCCCCCTCAGTTTCTCCCACCCCCACCACCCTCTCCTCCACCCATCCAGGGGGCGGGGCCAGAGGTCAAGGCTAGTGGGTGGGATTGGGGAGGGAGAGAGGTGTTGAGTAGTTCCTTGGTGAGCCCTTATTTCTTCAGGCCCCCGGCTTGGGGTGCCCTTCTAACCCATGGCCGGATACCTGGCTTCGGACTTTGCCTTCTCGCCCCCTCCGGGCGGTGGGGGTGATGGGCCAGGAGGGCCCGAGCCGGGCTGGATTGACCCTCGGACCTGGCTAAGCTTCCCAGGCCCTCCTGGTGGTCCAGGAATCGGGCCGGGGGTTGGGCCAGGTTCAGAGGTGTGGGGGATTCCCTCATGCCCCCCACCCTATGAGTTCTATGGAGGGGTGGCATACTGTGGACCTCAGGTTGGGGTGGGCCTGATCCCCCACAGTGGCCTTGAGAGCGAGGCAGGAGCTGGGATGGAAATCAACTCTGAGGGGGCCTCCCCCGAGCCCTACATTGCTTACCCTGCTGTGGTGAAAGTGGAGAAGGAGAAGGTGGAGCAAAACCCTGAGGAGGTGAGTGAGATGCCATGGGGAACTGGCTGGGCTAGCAGGGGCAGAGATGAGGGGGACGCGGGTCACCTGCAGCTGCCCAGGCCTGGAACCTGAGGTGTGCGAGCAGGGTTGCCTGCCCTAGGCATAGAGGGGGGCGTGTGGTGATTGCAGGCCCTCCTAGGAGGCAAGATGAGAACCAGAAGTTGAAATTACCGGGAAGAATCGGCAGCCGACCAAGACTGGTCCTTTCTTCAGCTTTGGCCCTATCTGCCCAGGGTCAGGTCACTCAATACCAGCCCAGCACTGGCTTGGGCCTGGAGTAGGTTTGAACTCTCCCATCCTTAGCCCTTTTGGAAAACTAGATCCTTATCAAATCTAGGATCTTGGCCTTAGGGTTGAGCGCGGCCTGAAGGCAAAAACAGTGCTTATCCCAGGGTTATTGTTCTTGAAAGACTAGGGCGTGACTAGTTTCTGATAGGAGGTCCTGTTTGGGCTGTGTATAGACTGATGGAGGAGTAGGGTTTACATCCAGTCAAGTTTAAGGCTTGTCTGTCTTTGACCTCTGCCTCCTGCCCGTGAGTCACCATTATATTAAACACACACTTGGGCCCCCCCTTGTAGGGAGCTGAAAGTACTAATTTGATAAATTTCAGCCTTACTTCCTTAAGTTACAAAGAAAAAGAGATCGTGGGAGAAGTTCTCTCCAGGCCTTTCTGTAAAGTGCTCAGGGTTTGCTGAGGGAATGAAGGCCTCCAGTCCTCCTGGGGACTAGGTATCTTCCAGTCCTCCACAGCAGCAAGTGTAAGCTATTAGAGGTCAAGTACAAAGCCTTTGCCCTCAGAATAGGTATGAGTGGGTACAGGCATGAGAGAGTAGCCCCAACCTCTTTACAGGAGGTGATTGCTGAATAATAATGGCTGCCAAGTGGGGTCCACTTCCTAAGTACCTGGCTGTGTGCTCAGTTTATACATCATTATCTCATTAGCTGTCACAGAAATTCCAAGGGAGGCATTATTAGCTTATTTCACGGGTCCTAACTGTTAAATGAGGCAAGGATTTGAACTGTGGTTTACCCCATTCCAAAGCCCAAAAATAGGATTTGGAAAAGCTGGGAAGACACTGGCTGAGCAGAAGCTGGGAATGAAAATTTGTCTGTTTGAATCTGATAAGGTCACCATTGAAACACTTTCCTTAAACACTCCAGGACTACAAAGGCTGTGTATGTTCTTACTGGCTGCTTCTCCTCTGCTCCTACGCCGGAGTTCCCCGGGGCTCACTCCTTAAATTTCAACTTCTGTTCTATCTACCCTTCCTTCCTCTCACCCACCCTCAAGGCTCATTTAGGCATTAGATGACAACTGCATTTTCTGTCTTCTTCGTGGATGGCCCTAACCACTCCACCTCATCAGTTGCTTATGGTCAGAGCCAGCTGTTTTTGTTCCTTTCCCATCCTACACCTTAGGAAACAACGCTATCTTTGCCTTCCGAAGTCCATCCTGCATCAGTCCTGTCCTACTTCTCTGGTTCCAGCCACTAACGTCTGTACTGGGACCACAGAAATAGCCTTCCTTCCTAGTTAATACCCTTGCTTCCTCATAGTCTCCTGACAACACAGCAGTTTGAGTCAGTGTTTTCAAATACCCAGAGAAGAGTTGGATCATTTTAACTCAGTAAATCAAAGTTGCCATAGCATCTGCAGGATCTGTCCAGCTCTTCCTTCTCTCTCTGAACTCATCAAATATCACTTTCTTTTTTATTTTTTTGGTGTTGGAGATTGAACTCAGGTTCTTGTGCATGCAGGGCAAGCACTCTACCAACTGAGCTATATCCCCAGTCACTTTCTTTGAATTCTTTTTTTTTTTTTTTGGTACCAGGGATTGAACTCAGGGGCACTCGACCACTGGGCCACATCCCCAGCCCTTTTTTGTATTTTATTAAAGACAGGGACTCACTGAATTGCTAAAGTGCCTCACCATTGCTGAGGCTGGTTTTGAACTCGTCATCCTCCTGCCTCAGCCTCCCAAGTGCTGGGATTACAGGCATGCACCACCATGCCCGGCTACTTTTTTTTTTTTTTTTTTTGGTGGTGTTGGGGATTGAACCCAGGGCCTTGTGCACATGAGGCAAGCACTCTACCAACTGAGCTATATCCCCAGCCCGCGGCTACTTTCTTTGAATTCTTATTTTAAATTGCCATCCTCCAGGGCTGAGGTGTGTAGCTCAGTGGTAGAATACTTGCCCAGTATGCGGAAGGTTCTGAATTCAATATCCAGCACCACCAAAAAATAAAAATAGATAATCCTCTCTATTCCTGTACCCTACCCCTACTTGATTTATTTCCATGGCACTTCTACTATGCAGGATAGTAATTTGTTTTGCTACATTAGAATGTAAGATTATAAAGTCAGGGCTTCTTGTCTACTTTGTGTAACCACTGGTTTATAGAAGGTACTCAATAAATCTGTTGATTTACCTTTGAGAGTGCTTCTAAATTGCAAAAAGATAAAGTAAAAATTAAACATAATTAAGCTTTTAAAAAGATTGATCATCAAGTATATAGAAAATGTTATTCATACTTTTTTTTTTGTTTGCAGTACTGGGGAACTGGGGATTAAATGGGGGGGGCTCTCTACAGTTGAGTTACATCCCCAGATCTTTTTCTTTTTCTTAATGTACTTTTTATTGGTGCATTTTAGTTGTACATAATGATTCCTCAGGGCTTTTTATTTTTATAGCACTGGGTATTGAACCCAGGGCACTCTACTGAGCTGTATCCCTAGCCCTTTTTTATTTTGAGACAGGATCTTGCCAAGTTGCTCAGGCTAGCCTTGAATTTGGGGTCCTCCAGACTCCTGAGTTGCTGGCATTACAGGCATATTGCCACTGTGCCTGGCTAATTACTGTAGTTTTTGTAGTGTGTTTGTTTGTGTCGGCATGTCATGTCCTAGTTTGGGACCCTGGAAACAAGCTGGAAGGCTACATCGAACTTAGATTCAGACAGACATCATCCTCTATTTCTCTGTTCTCAAACTGGGGGTAATTTGTGAGTCAAGAGTCCATCCTAAGTACTGAGCGAGCAGGCAGGAGTGCTACATAACCTGTCAGGTGTCCTCATGGAGCCTAGGATCTGTCTTTCCATCCCTTGTGTGGTGCTTACTATCTATTAGATGTGCCAGTTTCTGGGGGAACAGCAGTAAATGGGTGAACTAGACATTTATAAATTAGCTATTTCTAGAGGTTATGTGGGTGTCTTGGGAGGCTGAGATACTTCCACAGACCATTCCTTGGGGCCTCAGTCAGATTCTTGAACCCTGAATAGATAAAGATTAACTGATATATGTGAGTGGTGTTTTTGTTTGTTTGTTTGGGGTGTGTCTTTGTTCTTACAAGTCCTCTGCCATTTTTTTATTCAGTCCCAAGATATCCAAGCTTTGCAGAAAGAACTCGAGGAATTTGCCAAACTGCTGAAGCAGAAGAGGATCACTCTGGGATATACCCAGGCCGATGTGGGGCTCACTCTGGGAGTTCTCTTTGGTGGGTCCCCCTCAGCATGTTGTGACCCACAGGGACCATGTCTCCCCTGAGTTTAGGCCTTTCCTGAATTTTAGGCCTTCTGCACCAAGGGAGTGTGGGGAGGGTGTCAGGGCAGGTCCTATCCCCATTCCCCTCCAGAGAGGAGGGGGAGGGAGGGAGAAGACACTTGGGACTTGAGCTGCCTCTGGGAAGAAGCTGGGCTCTGGTTTGGGAGCTTGTGAGGACTACCTGGGTCTTGAGGTTACCAGGGACCCTGTCTCATGTGCATCTTTTTCAATTGGCCTCTCCCAGGGAAGGTATTTAGCCAAACGACCATCTGCCGCTTTGAGGCTCTGCAGCTCAGTTTCAAGAACATGTGCAAGCTGCGGCCCCTGCTGCAGAAGTGGGTGGAGGAAGCAGACAACAATGAGAACCTTCAGGAGGTAAGGGTGCCAAGGGTGCACTAGGACCTGCTGAGTTGGCCCAGTCTCCATTGCTTCCCTCCCGGGCTTACAGCTCTTGCTGTACTACATGGGAGCTGCAGTTCTCTCTCTCCCTCTCTTTCTGTGCTAGGGATTGAATCCAGAGCCTGGCTCATGCAGTCTACCATTGAGCTACAACTCCTTCCCCAGCCCAAGGCAGCATTTCTCAATGGGATGGAATATGAACCCTCAGTTCTGTTGGGGAGTCTAAACCTTCCCTTCCAGGTTTTTCCTTTTTCATACCCTCTGGCTCTGGAAACAAATCCAGTCACTGTCTCCTTAGTAATGTGCTCTCAAGTCACTGACCCCTCAATATGGTGCTGGTGCCCAGCAGGTCCAAAGCCTGACCTTGTCACCCCTTCCCTACCTGCCTAGATATGCAAAGCGGAGACCCTCCTGCAGGCCCGGAAGAGAAAGCGAACGAGTATCGAGAACCGAGTGAGAGGTAACCTGGAGAACATGTTCCTGCGGTGCCCAAAACCCACACTGCAGCAGATCAACCACATTGCCCAACAGCTGGGGCTCGAGAAGGACGTGAGTGCACCTGTCCCTGTCCACACCATCTCTCTGCCTCCCCCAGTTGCCACTTCCTTTTCCCTAGCTCTAGCTCCTGTCCTCCTGCCACTTGGGCTTTGGGTGAAATGATCAAGCAAAGCCAGACCCACCTCCAGAAGCTTATGATTTAATGTCATTCTCCCATGTCATCCACTCCCAGGTGGTCCGAGTGTGGTTCTGTAACCGGCGCCAGAAGGGCAAACGATCAAGCATTGACTATTCCCAACGAGAGGATTTTGAGGCTGCAGCATCTCCTTTCTCAGGGGGACCTGTACCCTTTCCTCTGGCCCCAGGGCCCCATTTTGGTACCCCAGGTTACGGAGGCCCTCACTTCACCACAATCTACTCCCCAGTCCCTTTTCCTGAGGAGGAAGTCTTTCCCTCTGTCACCACTCTGGGCTCTCCCATGCATTCAAACTGAGGTGCCTGCCCTTGCCAGGTATGGTGGCAGAGGAAAGGGGAGCTAGGGAGAGAACCTGAGTCAGGATCAGGGCTTTTGGGATTAAGTTCTTCATTCACTAAGGAAAGAATTGGAAGCACAAAGGGTGGGGGCGGGGAGTTGCGGTTGGAGGGAAGGTGAAGTTCAATGATGCTCTTGATTTTAATCCCCACATCACTCATACTTTGTTCTTAAATAAAGAAGCCTGGGACACAGTAGATAGATAACTTTGTCTTTGGTTTATCCTCTTTTAGTTACAGAAGGGCATTAGAGAAATCCAGTGTTAGACACTAACTGCCCTCATACCTGTGACCCTGAAACTGAGGTGCCATTTCAACTGCTAAAGTTCTCTCCAGAGGAGAGGGAGGCTGAGGCAGGAGGATCACAAGTTGAGGGTAGTCTAAGCAATTTAGCAAGATCCTGTCTCAAAATAAAAAATAAAAATGGACTGGCTCAATGGTGAAATGCCCCTGGGTTCAATCTCTGGAATTAACTAAGTTCACACAATGCCTAAGAGAGTTGAGATTGGGACCCCTGTTTTTTTCGTAGAAGGTCCTTAGAAGCTTAAGCTAGTCCTTGGGGTCCTGCAATATTGAAGTTGAATGCCCATAGATGCGGTTACCATATACCCTGTTACCTATTAGGGACTGGTTTTCCCTGTGCTACTCTGGAAATCCTCAGTGGCTGTATACTAAGAAATCCAAGTCTCCAGATACTACTTCTACTGCATGTCACCACAACCAAAAACTTCCCTTGTATTCTCTTTTTCTTTTGGGGGGTAATAAGGATTGAACTCAGGGGCACTCAACCACTGAGCCATATCCCCAGCCCTATTTTGTATTTTATTTAGAGACAGGGTCTCACTGAGTTGCTTAGCGCCTTGCCGTTGCTGAGGCTGGCTTTGAACTCAAGATCCTCCTGTCTCAGCCTTTGGAGCCGCTGGGATTATAGGTGTATGCCACCGCAACCAGTCCTCTTATATTTTCTTTTCTTTTTTTTTTTTTTTTTAAATATTTATTTATTTGCTTTAGTTGTACACAATGCATTGGTCTTTACGTGGTGCTGAGGATTGAACCCGGGTCGCGCACATGCTAGGCGAGCGCTCTACCGCTGAGCCACCACCCCAGCCCCTCTTATATTTTCTTGAAATACCATTTATTTATTTTAGTTGTACACAATGCAATGATTTATGTTTACGTGGTGCAGAGGATCGAACCCGGGCCGCGCACGTGAGAGGCGAGCACTCTGTGACTATTCTTATAATTCACTAGATACATTCCATTTGGGTTCTACTGTGTGTGTTACGTACTATTTTTAAAATAACTCACTAGATACATTTTGTGTGTGTGTGTTGTGGGTTGGGGATTGAACCCAGGATCTTGTGTATACAAGTACTCTAACAACTGAGCTGAGTGTGGTGGTGCACGCCTGTAATCCCAGCACTTGGGACACTGAGGGAGGAGGATCATGAGTTCAAAGTCAGCCTCAGCAATGGTGAGGCACTTAGCAACTCAGTGAGACCCTGTCTCTAATAAAATTCAAAAAAGGGCTGGGGATGTGGCCCAGAGGTCGAGTGCCCCTGAGTGAAATCCCCGGTACCAAAATAATAGTAATAATAATAAGTCCCCCAACTGAGCTACATCCCCAGCCCGCTAGATACCTTCTTATTCCTTGTTCTGCTACTAGTTAATTAGGGGGCTTTGCTTAATGGTTTCCTTAATGTGGGCAAAATGTGGGTTTGGTGAGTCTCAGACGGGAGGGGATGGACATGCAGGTTGCAACAGAATAGGTCAAAGTACAGCTTTCTTCATACAAACTATAGAAAGGATGCTATGCTCCAGCAATATCAGACCAGATTGGTTGTGTTCAGGGTGGCATGGCCATAGATTTCAGCAATATCTTGGCTTGGTGCAAGGCCCATCTTACACCATCACATGTATGATAAGTACATGGGTTAGGAGGTTGATCCACACTGGACCAGGTCAGCTTCTGCTATAACTGGTTTACCAGCTTTTCTTTTTCCTGGTGAAACCTGTAAAAATAGGCTTCATCCTTGTGAACCAAATCTCAACTATCTTATTTTTTTACTTTATTTTTTTGTAGTACCAGGGATTGAACTGGGGGGGGGGGGGAGCACTCTACCACGGGACCGCATCCCCAGCCCTTTTTTGTATTTTATTAGAGACAGGGTCTCACTGAGTTGCTAAGTGCCTTGCCATTGCTGAGGCTGGCTTTGAATTCGTGATCCTCCTGCCTCAGCCTCCCAAGTGCTGGGATTACAGGCGTGCGCCACCATGCCCGGCTTCAACTATTTTATTTTAATGGAAGTAGATGTTTTCCCTGTAACTTCCGTTCCTCTTTTTTTTTTTTTGGTACCGGGGATTGAACTCAGGGGCACTCGACCACTGAGCCACATCCCCAGCCCTTTTTTGTATTTTATTAGAGACAGGGTCTCACTGAGTTACTAAGTGCCTCGCCATTGCTGAGGCTGGCTTTGAACTCGCGATCCTCCTGTCTCAGCCTCCCAAAGTGCTGGGATTACAGGCGTGCGCCACCGCGCCCGGCCTTCCGTTCCTCTTTTTTCCCCCCTTTTCTTCCCTGTCTCCTATCTCTAGCTTATCCCGTATATTCATGCCTTTCCAATGAGCAGGTTTCTATGGTTTGTATTTATTTCTTCCCCCCTTCCCCTAAGAAACTGAATTAGTCTTCCCAAAGTTGGAAAACAAAGACTATCAGAGCCACAAGAAGAGCAAACAAGCCTGGTGTGGTGGTGCACGCCTGTAATCCCAGCACTTGGGAGGCAGGAGGATCACGAGTTCAAAGCCAGCCTCAGCAATGGCGAGGCACTTAGCAACTCAGTGAGACCCTGTCTCTAATAAAATACAAAAAAGGGCTGGGGATGTGGCCCAGTGGTTGAGTGCCAGAGTTCAATCCCCAGTACAAAAAAAAAAAAAAAAAAAAAAAGCAAACAACCAGGAGTGAATGAAGCTGCTTGTTCTTTATTTGGAAATAAAAGCAAAGCTCTGAAAAGCCAGGTCAAAGATTATGGTGAGCTAGAGGACTAAGCAGTATAGGGAAGTTGGGGGGGTGGGGTGGGATTGGACCGGTGCCCTTGGTTTTCCTGGAGTGTGTTAAATGATGCCACTCAAGGACATAAGCAAGTCCCTCTTATATCTTCCCAGACATAGCTTCTGCAGGTGATGTGTGCTGGACAATATATTCTGGTGTCCATGACAACAAGGCCTTATAACTTGTAACAGTGGGAATTTCCAGCTCACTGGCAACTTCTGGTAGAGGCAGCATTTTCTTTGGCAGGAAACCACCTTCTGTCACCTTGGCCATGAGGGCCTGCTTCAGGCCCTGAATCAGTGTCGGTAGCAATGGACCTCTCCTTGTAGTCAGTCATTCCCTCCTGTGGAGGGAAGGAAAGAAGGGAAGCATTTCTTAGGATCCATTTTCACACTACTGTGTTCAATCCTGGATTGGAAGTGCCAGTTCTGTCCTCTAGTGCCTTGGTGTTGTGTGTTAGGTTTAGATCCCAATGTAACACCCTGGACATGGGAAATCTGCCTCTCTGGCAGCCTGGGTGCTGCAGCCAACACAAGCCACATGGTACCAGATGTCACAACCATCACACTAAACCCAGGCCAGTCTCTTCTTGGGGCAGCCTGCAACAAGGGGCTGCAAAGGGTTACCCAACCCAATTACAGGGTAAGTCATGGGGGTGCTCACTGGGTACTTCCAAGGATGACCATGGGGATTTCTAAAGGAAGAAACAAATACCAGGGTCATTGAAAACCTGCAGGAAAAACCTAGACCTTGGCCTTGGATAACCATAGGGTGGATCTAAAAAGACTCACTAGATAATGTGAGCCTTGGAAATTTAATCCCTGTCTTTTAAGCACGAGAAGAAAGGGGTGCAAGTCCTCAATGTAAAAAGGGACTTGTTAGCTGGGCACAGTGGTGCACGCCTGTAATCCCAGCACTTTGGGAGGCTGGGGCAGGAGGATCGCAAGTTCAAAGCCAGCCTCAGCAATGGCGAGGCACTTAGCAACTCACTGAGACCCTGTCTCTAAATAAAATACAAAAAAAGGGCTGGGGATGTGACCCAGTGGTCGAGTGCCCTGAGTTCAATTCTCCGGTACCAAAAAAAAAAAAAAAGGGGACTTGCTGGATATGGTTACTCAGGAGGTAGAGGCAGGAGGATCCAGGCCAGCCTGGGCAACTTAGTGAAACCCTGTATCAAAATAAAGAGGGCTGGAGATGTGCCTTGGTAGTAAGAGTGCCTCTTGGTTCAATCCCAGCACCAAAAGTAAATAAAAAATATTTAGCATTGGGGTATAGATTACTAGTAGAGCGCTTGCCTAGCATGCCTGAGGCCCCAAGTACAATCCCAAACAAAAGGATGTCAGTAGACAAAAGAGTTCCTAAGTGTGGCTGGGGTTGTGGCTCACATGCCAGGTAAGAATAAAGTCATTATGTACAACTAAAACAAATATTTATTTTTATTTTATTTTATTTTTGGTACCGGGAATTGAACTCAGGGGAACTGGACCACTGGGCCACATCCCCAGCCCCCCCTTTTTTTAAATTTTAAATATTTATTTATTTGCTTTAGTTGTACACAATGTCTTTATTTGTATGTGGTGCTGAGGATCGAACCGGGCCGCGCAGGTGCTAGGCCAGCGCTCTATCGCTGAGCCACAACCCCAGCTCCCCCAGCCCTTTTTTGTAATTTATTAGAGACAGGGTCTCACTGAGTTGCTAAGTGCCTCGCCATTGCTGAGGCTGGCTTTGAACTCTTGATCCTCCTGCCTCAGCCTCCCAAGTGCTTGGATTACAGGCCCGGCACAAAAAAAAAAAAAAAAAAAAAGTAAGTATTTACTGTGCTGGGGTTAGAGCCCAGGACCTCCTACATACCAGGAAAGCACTAACACTGAGACTGGCTCTTAGATTGCCCCAGCTGGCCTGAAACTTGATCCTCATGTCTCAGCTTCACAGGTAACTGGGATTACAGGTGTGCACTACCACCCTTGGCCAAGTTGTATTTATTTATTTTTCCTGCACTCCTGTTTTAACCAATGCCCCAATACCAACTTGCTTCCTCCTGTGTGTGTGTGTGTGTGTGTGTAATCTGTCAGAGCTAACCCAGCTCCTGCCATTCCGTTCACCTCCCAAGCAGAGGGACTTCCACAGCCTGAGGCTCTAAAAATGAATCAAAAGGCAGTGAAAATACTGAGGGTAGGCTGACAGTGAGGATGTCACTTACCCACTGGGTGTCAGTGGGGTTTTCTCCACACGGAGTTTCTTCCTGGGCTCTGTGAAGACTGGTTGGGGGCTCTCAGGAACCTCACTCTCATCGTCCAATTCTGCCAACACTCGGTGAGCTGATTTTCTCCGATTTCTCTGGGGCGGGGCAGGTGTGGTACCCACTTGCCCAGCTGGAGTGGGAACAGGCAGGCTCTGTGGCCTACCTCTACTCCGGGAGAAGGTGAGGGGCTGGGGCTGGATCTTGCTGAGGCTGCCGATGGAGTTGAGGATCAGTGTGGCCTTAGGGGTAGGGGAGAGGGTGCTGAGGGGCCGTTGTGGGGCCCCCTGGGAGGGCAGCATGGGCAGGAAACCAGCCCTGGCTTCTCCCCTAGACCGTGGGATTGTAATGGCAGCAAAGTCCTGAGGTTTGACCCGGACTTGTTGGAACATGAAGTAGAACTCCGAGGGGCTGGTTCCAGGGGGCCCTTCAGGGCCAAAGGTCAGGAGGTCACCATCACTCAACTCCAGCCTGTGGCCCCTTGGGAGTCGGACATTATTGACCAAAGTCCCTGTTGATGGTGGGGCATGAAACAATAACAAGAACAGAAATGACCAATCAGGAGTAGAGAAAAATGGACCTGTTTGATTTTTTTTTAGGGAAAGAATCAAATTCTCCTTCACATTCATTCACCCCTTGGCAAATGGCACCACCTATACATCTCCTTAGCTGGAAACTCCTTCCAAAGTGCTTAGGTCTGATTCGCATATGCTTACTCAATATAGCCTCAGACTGGTTCAGATTCTGGCTCTGCCATTTATCAGCTGTTTATTAACCTTTGTGCCTCATTTTCCTTGGTTGTTAATCGAGGGTATTAGAGTTATCTACATTCAATGTGCTTTAGAAGATACCTAGCTAGTGACTGAATGTTGGGCTACTATAGTCTAATGTTTATAGCACTCCCAGCACTGACTTTACCAAACTTTATGTTATATAAAGGAAACTAAGACCTGGGGAAGTGAAGGGACAGGCCTGAGGTTTTACCAGGAGCCAGTAGCAGAACACAACTGAGCCCTGGCCTTCTTGTGGCTGCCTTTAGTAGGAAGGAAAGACACATGTTCAGATCATCATGAGTCACCTAACAGGAACAAGATAACCTCAGCAAAGATGAAAACTGAGTTAAGCCTGAGCTTGGCCCAAAAACATCCCAACTGCGACACTTCCCTGATGATGACCTGTACACTGGATCCACCAAGCCCTTTTGTAACCTAAACAGCAAGCAAGTTCTGCAGAGTTGACAGTGCATGCTTCTGATAGAAATTCAAGAACTAGACTGACTGTCCAAACAACTTGATAGGGATTTTGGGAGGCAGATGTCAGGCTCCCAGAAGATTCCTTATTCCAACCTGGAACTGCCCAGGGGAAATACTACCCTACTCAAGACTTACCTTGGCTGCTGTGGTCTTCCACACTGACCCTCCAGTCATCGCCACGGCGCTCAGCATGCAGCTCAGCGTGGATTCCAGAGATGAGGCCAGGTTCTTGCTGGGGCCGCAGGGCCACATCACATAGGTCGGCCCTGCAGCCCAAGCGATAAGTGCAGCCAGCCCCAGTGGGGGGATGGAAGGTGTAGAGATCACCGCCCCTGCCACCCCCTATGCGTAGCAGTTGGAAGCAGGGTAGCATGGGCGGTGCCCCCTCTACACCACCTTATTTTTTCAGGAGTCCATCACCTTTTCCATTCCTCAGCCATGCATCTCAGTCTTAAAAATAAGCCGTGATGTGTGTAATTTCAACCTTGAGTACACAGCTCGAGTAGTGAAAAATTCAGAGCTCAAAGTAGCCCGAATGCAATATAAAGTTGATTATGAAGCAGATTTGCAACTAAAGAATTCCGGGAGGGTGCTGGCCCAATGCAAAACCAAGAACACTTCCTGTGACCTCAGTTAAGCTGGATCCTTAGGCCACCAAACATCCGGGGAGCCTCCAATCTGTGCAAGGTAACGAATCATATGTTAGGCATCAAATGGGAAAATGCAAACTGGAGGTGTATGTGTGTGTGTGTGTTGTGTGGGAGGAAGCAGTCCTGTTACACAGACATGAACATGCTATACGAACGTATCACAGCGTAATCAGGAGAAGAGAAGCTTGCTGTCAGACTTGCTTCTTCAGATAAGAACACCCCTCCCATTCAACCGCGCCCCGCTCTTCTGGCCAATCCCTTACTCAGCTCCAACCCAAGTGAATTCACTGTCACCCCAAAGGACAGTGCAAACGGGCCCCTAAATGATGCAACAAAATGGATCTAACTCCTTACTTCCCGACTTCTCTGGGTGGGATAAAACGGGAAGAAGCTTCTCGAGATCCCACAAGGCAAAACGGCCCTTTACGTCCCGGCACCAGCCCAGTTTCAGATCTACCCGCGAAGTGTAGTCTCGAGTGGTCTCTGCTCCAGACAATATCCTTCGGGCTTCTCTGCCAAGGCCAGTGCTCCGGCTCCCGCAGCAGTTTGACAGCCAGGAAGCTGGGGCTTGGAGGGGCGCGGCCTCTGCGCGCGGGCCGCGGCGACCCCTCCTTCGGAATTCCCGGGTCGACTTCGCGCCGAGCGAGCCCGCCCCCCTGCCGTTCCTGATTGGCCCTCTTGTTCGCACTCTTCTTCTCTATTGGGCGGCGCTCTGGGTGGGTCCCCGATCTTCCGCCTTCCGCCTTTTTTGATTAGTTTAGAAGTTTTCCCGGGTTCCCGGAGTGGGGAGGAGCCGACAGGGCGCGGAGATGCCCCGAAGTGTTGATTGGGCGTAGCCTTAGGAGCCACTGCGCCTGCGTACACCTTTCTCCCGCCTCCTTCCAGGGCGAAATTGGACTGGGGACACCCGCTAAACCACCCGCCTTGCGCATGCACAGTGAGGGGAGGAGGCCGGGCCCGGAGCAAGATGTAGGGGGTGTGGCCAAAGGGCTGAGGGGGCTCTCGAGCTGGGTAAGGGGTGTTCGAGAAGAGTCGGTTGGGGGCGGGAAAGGGCTGAAGGGGTTCTGGGATGGGTTCAGGGGGTTCACAGGGGAAGAGGGTCACGGGGGCAGGGTAAAGCAAAAGATGAGGTGGTCAAAACAGCTTTAGAGGCCGACAGGATGAAGAGACCGGGGTATTTGGGAGAGAGTAAAGAGAACGAAGCAGGCTATTATCTGGGAGATGAGGGTGAAAGTGAGGGACCACAATAATCCCCTCAAGAAAAAAAGCAGATGGGATGTAAGAGGGGACCTGGGTAGGAATCCCAGTTTCGGATAAACAATTGATGAAATTGGGTGGGAGGGTCAGGGAAAGTCTTAAAAGAGTCCACTCTGTGCTGTGGCACTGTAGAGAGAAGGGCAACAGAATTGAAACTGAGGGATAGTAGAGAGAAACAGAGTAAGAGAGGTTTGGATTAGATATCAGGAAGCTGGATTTTCTGCCACCTGCTCTAGGCTGCCTGCATTCCCAGGGGTCCCAGAGAGGCAACTAACCCTGTATGTGCCACATTCTTCTGGGGCCAGGCTTTGGGGCAGCCCTTTAATAGGGAAGGACCCAGAAATCATGGCCTTGTGGTGCCTTGATGGTCTTCCCCAAGGCCTTGTTGAGCCATTGAGAGAACTCCGGAGAGTGAGCTCGGGGTCCCTGCACTATGTATCTCCTTTCTCATCTCCAGCCCAGAGGAGGAAGGTAAAGGCCCTGCCCAGAATCTTAAAAGTAGGAATAAAGCCCAAGAACCTCAAGTCGGCCTATTTCAGTAAATTCTCTCCACATCATGGTTATTGCCCAGTTCTATAGAGAGCCAGGTTGGGACCAGCCAATGGATTTGGGGTTGGATCTGGGGTATCCCCTACCTTTTTTGGGACTCAGGAAAAAGAAGCTGAGAGTTGCTGAACCTGGCTGTAATTTAAGGACTATATGACTTTGTTATTATAGGGGCTTTTTCTTTTGAAGGTGGCTTGAAAATTAAATTAGAGTGTCTTTGTTTCTCTTGTTGTCCAGGGGAAGAGAGATGGCTGGAGAAAGAATTTAGAGCTGTCAGCCAATGTGGAGATGTTGCCACCTTCAGGTCAGTGGGGCCAGGCAAGGGGCAAGGGGTCCATTGATTGCCTTTTCCTGGGAAACTAAAGACCATCTTTGCTCTTATGAATTCCTCAGGTTTCACTGGGCTGATTCCCCCCTCCCACTTTCAAGCCAGGCCCCTTCCAACTCTTTCAAGAATGGCTCCCACGTGGGTCTCAGACATTCCCCTGGTCCAACCCCCAGCCCATCAGGATGTCTCAGAGAGGCGACTAGACACCCAGAGGTCTCCAGTGACCACGTGGGAACAAGGTGTTTCTGGAAATGGGCAAGGGCCAGGGTGGAGAGGCAGGTAGGGATCCATTGTTGCTGTTTTCTTTCTTTTCTTTTTTTTTGGTACCAGGGATTGAACTCAGGGGCACTTGACCACTGGGCCACATCCCCAGCCCTTTTTTGTATTTTATTAGAGACAAGGTCTCACTGAGTTGCTAAGTGCCTCGCCATTGCTGAGGCTGGCTTTGAACTCATGATCCTCCTGCCTCAGCCTCCCAAGTGCTGAGATTACAAGTGTGCGCCACCACGCCCGGCTATTTGTTGCTGTTTTCTCTTTTGTGCTTGTGAGTGACCCATCCTCTCTGAAGTAGATGCTTTGCCCTGTTTGGCCCTTAGTTCAATAACTTGTGCATTTTGACATAGGCAATTATTAGTATCTACAATGCATAAATAATAAGGAGTCTTAGACTCTAAGAATGGTGATAAAAAAATAAATGAGAGCCTGACTTAAATTTTCAACTTATAAGGGATATAAATTTCTAAGGGAGGAGATAGGTCAATTGCAAATAATTGGATAGCACCAGATAAAACAAGATGAAGTGCAGACTAGATATGTAGACCCAGTGCCGTGGTGCATGGGTTCATTCTGATGAAATAATTAAAGAAAGCCTTTTGGAGAACACTCCATTGGATCTGGTCATGCTATCTGTGAATGTGCTATGAAAGTTCTTTTTCTTTTTGTGGTATTGGGGATTGAATGTGGAGCACTTTGTACTGAACTGTATACCCAGTCCATTTTATTTTTAATTGAGATAGTCTCACTAGGCTGCTGAGGGTCTTGCTAAATTGCCAAGGCTGGACTCCAACTTGCAATCCTTGTTTCTGGGATTACAAGCATGCTCCACTGTGTATTCTTGTTTAGTTTTTATTTTGAGACAGGGTCTCTTTTAGTTGCCCAGGCTGGCCTCAAACTTATAATCCTCCTGCCTCACCTTCCTGAATTGCTGGGGTTATAGGCATGTGCTAATGTGCCCAGAAAAAATTCTTATTCTGCTGTTTCATATATCTTTTCCCAAATGTACTGTCAATCCACAGTGGGGATTACATCAAGGAAAAAGGTGCATGATGAAGGTGGAGTACTAGACTGGTGTCAGGAGACAGAGATTCTATTTCTAGTTTGGCTGCCAGGTAGGGGACTTTTGGCAAGTCACTTATTTTCCCTAGCCTAAGGATTTACTTAAAAAAAAAAAAAAAAAAAAAAAAAAAAAGTATGGTTCTCAATGAGGTGAGGGAGTTGTCTCAGCCATGTTATGAGCTGGTTTAAATTTTTTTTTTTTTTTTTTTTAACTTGGGGACACTCGACCACTGGGCCACATCCCCAGCCCTTTTATTGTATTTTATTTAGAGACAGGGTCTCACTGAGTTGCCAAGTACCTCGCCATTGCTGAGGCTGGCTTTGAACTCAAAATCCTTCTGCTTCAGCCTCTCAAGTGCTGGGATTAAAGGTGTGTGCCACCGCGCCCAGCTGAGCTGGTTTAAATCTAAATGACACTAGTAAACTGTTCTCCGAAGGTTGGGAGTGTGTCATTTATTTGCCCTCTTAGACTCCTCATACTGTAGGCCAAACACTCTGTAAAAGCATCTGGACTTGCCATATTCATACTGAAAGCTCAGGAAGTACCCCTACACCCATGCTTCCCTCATTTTACTAGTCTTAAACCAGAATTCAGAAGTCTTACATGTTTTTCTAACCTCTTCACTCAGAACTTGTGGCCTCATGATGTGTACATTTGATGTTTGATACATCTGCCTGTGTGTAGGTCTCCAGAAAAATCATGTTCCATGATCTCATTAGCCAGTAGGTCCTATGAACGCAGATAGTAGACCTATTATGCTTAGTAGGGCCTCAATGAATGACAATGTTGATGTGAATACAGAGATCCCCATGCCCAGCTTCATCTCCCACCTCCCTCCTCTCAATTTATGCCCTTGGCCTCACTCTTCGCACCAGAAACACCCTTCTTGTCTGTGCCATCCTGTCTTTGAAGGTCCGTAGAGTTGCAGGGGTCTCAGGCTCTGAGCCAGCAGGCTGAGCTGATCTTTCAGCAGCTACGAGAGTTGCGACAGCTGGAGGAGGAAGTCCGGGTCCTGCGGGAGACCTCACTGCAACAAAAGATGAGGCTGGAGGCCCAGTCCATGGAGCTGGAGGCTTTGGCACGGGCAGAGAAGGCTGGCCGAGCTGAGGCTGAGGGCCTGCGTGCTGCCTTGACTGGGGCTGAGGTTGTCCGTAAGAAACTAGAAGAGGAGAGCAAGCGGGAGCTGGAGGAAGTTCAGAGGCTGCATCAAGAGCAGGTGAATGTAGGGCTAGGGTGGGTTCAGACTCAAAAGAGGGTAGCTGGACAGGAACTTCCTAGCAAAGATTAGTTATCAGAAGAGATCCCCAAGAGCAGTTGAGCCATGAGGTCTTTGGCAAAGGAGGCAGCCTGGAAAGACAGAGAATCTAGGTGTTTTGGTCTCGTTCAGATTGCTTGTTTCTCAGGGTTCACGTGGCCTCTCACCAGAAGGAAGTAGTTTTTCTCCCTACTTTATTCCAGGTACCTTGATTCCAGTATGGTGGGGGACTGTGAGGAAGGTTTGTGTGGCCCCTATAGAGGACTGGAAAAGGGAGGTAGTTCCGCCAGGAAACCTAGTACTTCTCTTTGCCATCCCTGAGGTAGAAGCTGGGGACTTGATAACCAAATTGCCTGAGTTTCTGTCCTCATGGATGGAACTGACAGCTTAGGTGATCTGTTGGGTCTTTCTTTGAGGTCATAAGACAGTGGGAGTGGAGAGACAAGGCCAAAACAGGAATAGTTTGGAAGACCCTGATATAAGGTTGAACTGAGCCCACTCTTCTCTCCACAGCTGTCCTCCTTGACACAGGCTCACCAGGAGGCTCTTTTTAGTTTGACCAACAAGGCTGAGGGCTTGGAGAAGTCTCTGAATAGTCTGGAAACCAGGAGGGCAGTGGAAGTTAAGGAGTTGACTATGGCCCAAAAGGAGGCTGAGCTGCTGCGGAAGGAACTCAGGTAAATTGACAGGGACAGCTGAGGGGGCCCCAGAGGTTGGTGATGTGGGATTCTTCAGGGTGCCCCTCTAATGGCTGCCTTGTTTCCACCCTAATCCTAGCAAGACACAAGAAGATTTGGAGGCTCAAGTGACCCTCGTTGAGAATCTGAGGAAATACGTAGGGGAACAAGGCCCTCTTGAGGCCCGTAGCCAGGCATGGGAAACAGAGCGACAGGAGCTTCTAGACACTGTGCAGGTGGGAGAATACAGGGTGTGGGTCTGGAGGGAGACACCAGGAATCAGGTTAGGGGATGTGATCACCCTTGGAGGAGAGCATAGTCCCTAAAAGGGTAGGTAGTAATGTTGCAGGGCCCTGGGACAGGCATGGAGCCCGAAGACACTCTATTCTTCCTCCTTGCAGAACTTGGAGGAGGACCGAGATGGCCTGCATGCTACTGTGGAGCTGATGCAGGTGCGTGTGCAGAGCCTCATGCACATGCTCACCTTGCAGGAGGAGGAGCTGGTCAGGAAGGTAGGGCCCTCCTGAGGCAGCCCATGGCCTCTGTTGCTCAGGCAGGACAGAGAAAAGGTAAATGGCACCTCCTTCCTCTGTTGCCCTAGGAGCCCACACTTTCTCCCATTTTCAGGTTCAACCTTCTGATTTACTGGAGCCTGAGTTCACTAAGAAGTGCCAGTGTCTACTGAACCGTTGGCGAGAGAAGGTGTTTGCCCTCATGGTGCAGCTTAAATCCCAGGAGCTGGAGCACAGAGACTGTGTGAAGCAGCTGAGGGGACAGGTCAGTGGCTCTGTTTCTCCCTGCATTCCTCCCAACTCCTTGCAAAGGAATGGCAGTTATTCAACAGATATTTATTGAGTGATTACCACATGCAACTTGAACAAAGCAGACAAGACAACTCTGCTCTCAAAGAGTTTATATTCTAGAATAGAGATTCTAATAAGTAAACAATCAGTTAATGTCAAGCAAGCACATGTGCTGAAAAGGAAAATTTTAAAGATGATGTAACAAAGAGGCCATAGTGGGTCTGCTTACATAGTTCGGTCAGGGATGGCCTCTCTGACAAGGTGACAGCATCTTAGAGTTGGTGTCATGGTCAAAGGTAGTGGGTGTTTGTGGATGGGGGGTGTTCCTCAAAAGTACAAGTACATGAAACATGCTTCTGGGAGGTCCAACTGGACTCAGACTCTACTCTCAGGAACCCTAGCCACTTGTTTCCCTACATGGCATTCTTTCAAAGACCTCTTCCCCTACCCCTTTGTTCCCAGTGGCCCCCATAGCTTTTGCCTCTAGACTGCCCTGCCCAGCTCCCTCTTCTCCCCCAGGTGGCTGAGCTCCAAGAACAAGTGACAGCCCAGAGCCAGGAGCAGGCCATCCTGCAGCGCGCCCTCCAGGACAAAACTGCAGAGGTGGAGGTGGAGCGGACGGGTGCCAAGGTTAGTGTGTGAGACAGGCGGAGACAAAGGGAGGGCAAGTGGCTTCAATCTGTTGGCTGGGCCCCAGGGAGAGACCTGTTCCTTCACTTCATCCTTCCTAGGCCTTGCAGTTGGAGCTGAGCCGTGGTCAGGAGGCCAGGCGGCGGTGGCAGCAGCAGACAGCCTCTGCTGAGGAGCAGCTGAAGCTTGCAGCTGGTGTTATCAGCAGGTATCTGGGATGGAGGGGCAGGTAGAGGAGCATTTCTGCTTCTTCAGCTGCTTCCCCAGCTTTTGGGGCACCTCTGAATTGAAAAGTATCAGGTGAGAGGGGCTGAAAAGCTGGCAGCTGGAGGATACAGGGCTGAAGGCCTTTAGCCCTCTGAAATCTTCTGTGTTGATTTCTCCTGGGGTGTTGCCACATTCCTGCATGTGGCAGCCACATCACACTGCTTTCTGCAGTTCAGTGTAGTACATGCTTGAGCAGCTGGGAGGATCTCCACCTTCATAATTCTTCAGGGATGGGGATAAGGACTTATGATCTACTTCTTCCTTTTCTTTTTGCAGTGTTGGAGATCAAACCCAGGGCCTCACATATGCCTGGCAAGCCCCATTTGGTTGGAATAATTTTTTTTTTTTTTTTTTGTGGTTACCGGGGATTGAACTCAGGGGCACTCGACCACTGGGTCACATCCCCAGCCCTTTTTTGTATTTTTATTTAGAGACAGGGTTTCACTGAGTTGCTAAGTGCCTCGCCATTGCTGAGGCTGGCTTTGAACTCGCGATCCTCCTGCCTCAGCCTCCCAAAGTGCTGGGATTACAGGCGTGTGCCACCGCGCCTGGCTAGAATAATTTTTATTAATATGTTAACTTGCAGTACTAGAAATTGAACTCAGGGGCATTCTATCACTGAGCTCTATCCCCAGCACTTTTTTTTTTTTTTTTTTTGGTACCGGGGATTGAACTCAGGGGCACTTAACCACTGGGCCACATCCCCAGCCCTTTTTTGTATTTTATCTAGAGACAGGGTCTCACTGAGTTGCTAAGTGCCTCGCCATTGCTGAGGCTGGCTTTGAACTCGCGATCCTCCTGTCTCAGCCTCCCAAAGTGCTGGGATTACAGGCGTGTGCCACCACGCCCGGCTGCACTTTTCTTTTTTTAATTTATTTATTTGCATGAGTTGTACACGATGCATTTATTTGCACATGGTGCTGAGGATAGAACCCGGGCCGCGCACGTGCTAGGCGAGTGCTCTACCGCTGAGCCACAACCCCAGCCCCCTAGCACTTTTCTTTTTTGAAACTTTGAGACAAGGTTTCACTAAGTTGCCCAGGCTGGCCTTGAACTTGCAATCCTCCCAAGTCACTGGGATTATAGGCATGTGCCATTGTGCTTATTAGCTGTTTAGAAAATATTTTGTTTAGGGGCTGGGGTTGTGGCTCAGCGGCAGAGCGCTCGCCTCACACGTGGGTGGCCCAGGTTCAATCCTCAGCACCACGTAAACATAAATGCATTGCATTGTGTACAACTAAAGTTTTTTTTGTTTGTTTGTTTTAATTCCTGGTAATTGTTACATAATCTTTAGTGAGACCTCCAAGGAATTGCTTTGCACTGGTAATAGCATCTCCTCAGTCATCATCTGTGCAATACCTGAAGTAGGTAGTCAATACACAGCTTTTAGCACAGGGGTGGCTTTCCTTAATGGATCAATTAACAATTTTTGGTTTCACAAACTTATGATGCAGTCTGGGTTCTTGCTCATTATTCCCCTCTTTTGGATTGGTACCTTGAGTACTTATTCAGCTTTAAAAGGTTATGAAAAATTTAAGTGTGGCTCAGTGGTAGAATGCTTTCCTACCATGTGTGAGGCCCTGGGTTCAATCCCCCGCTCCCACTAAAAAAACGATGCAAAGTTTTAAACTTGCACAGAAATAGACTAGTTCTGAGGAGCCACTGCCCAGATTCAGTCCATTGCATGAATCTTCTACTTATAGGAGAACAAAGATATGTCAAGGACAGATTTTTACTTTGGTCCCACAAGATCACAGAAATGTTTTTTGTTAATGATTCATTACTGAAGAGCCCTCCAGCCTTAAAGCAGTCCAGGTGGGTTGTTGCCAGGTTTGTTAACAACTCTTTAGATGACTTGGAAACTTTATCGGAAAATGGTTTTAGAGTCACTGTAGGTCTTGGAACCACCTTCTCAAATAGTTTTCAGGTGAGAGTGGTCTTTGCTCTGCTGGCAGCTTTGTCATGTCATCATTGTTTTTCTGTTAGGGGGAACTCATACTCTCTTAAGAAGGTTCTAGTCTTGGCCCCTCTTTGGGGCCCTCTTTCACTTTTCAGTTTTCCTGAGCCATGTCGGTTGTGCCTTGGTTTAGCCAGCTGATAAAGTACATGGACTTGTCCTTCATTGGTATCAGGGAATCTGCATTCTTGGGCTTGTGCCTGAGGGTAACTGGTCTCTGTTGCATAATAATAATAATCAAAAAACAGGTTCTGAGAAATAAACTTTGTAGTTACTTGAAAATCTATGTGGTCATTTGATGCCTTCTTGGGGCTATGGCCAAGAAAACTGGCCCATTAGAAAACTGATGGAAACTATGGGCCTTGTCCTTAGAAAAATGCACCCAAGTTCATATATTGTGAGTGTGATGCATACAGTACCTAATAAGCAAATCTCTGGAGCAGTGGCCTGTGAGTAAAAAAGTCTAGTTCAATTGGAGATTATCCAGCCTCATGGTACCAGCTGTGCTGTCCCCTATAGAATTGTTACTGAACACTTTCCTGAGTTATGGGCTGTAGGTCGAGAGGAGATAGGACCCTGTGAACGTTGTCATTTTTATTTTATTTTTTAACAGGGCGTTATTAAAAACACTGACCAAGCTGGGCGCAGCGGCACACGCATATAATCCGAACAATTGGGAGGTTGAGGCAGGAAGATCACAAGTTTGAGGCAGTCTAGGTAACTTAGATCTGTCTCAAAATAAAATTTTAAGAAAGTTGGTCTGGGTTTGTGGCTCAGTAGTAGAGCACTTGCCTAGCATGTGTGAGGAATTGGGTTCAATCCCCGATACTACATAAAAATAAACGGATAAAATGAAAGTATTGTGTCCATCTACATACAACTTTAAAAAATAAATAAGTAAATTTTTAAAAGTGCTGGGGAGTTGGATGCAGTGGCACCTTCCTATAATCCCAGCATCTCAGAAGGCTGAGGCAGAAGAATCACAGGTTCACCGCCAGCCTCAGCAATTTAGTGAGGGCCTAAGCAACTTGGCAAGACCTTGTCTGAAAACAAAAAAAGAAAAAGGTCTGGGAGGTAGCTTAGTGGTAAAGCACTCTTGGGTCCAGTCTCCAGTCCTAAAAAAAAAAAAAAAAAAAAAAAAAAGTGCTATAGGTGTAGCTTATTGGTAGTGTTTGCTACCAGGAATGACTTGGTTTGTATGTGTGTTTTATCAGCAGTTAGATCATTTTTATCTGACAGTTGCTAAAGGCCATAAGCTTTCAGTTTCTCTGCTTGTGTCGGCTAGGGAATTTAGATATGATTTACAGGGCAGTTCCAGTATGGGGCACAGTGGCTGGGCCTTCAGCTTCAGCTTCTCTTTTCCTCTCTTATATCTCCCTTCCCTGCTTTCCTCACTTGTATAACAGACAGTGTTGTCTATACAAGACCCTGCAGGTCTTTTGGGGATGAGGTGAGAGTGGAGGGTCAGTGACCTGTACCTTCTCCAGTTCTCAGATCTGCTTCCAGAGCACTATGACTAAGGTGGAACAGGCTATAGCCCGGCTTCCCAGCCTCAGCACCCGACTTAGCTATGCTGCCCGCAAGGTCCACACCATTCAGGGTGGGTAGAGCAACTGTGAGTACGTCCTTCCTGCCCCTATCTGCTTTGTCCATCATCTTCCTGGCCCAGCTCTCTCTGATCCCACATCCATCCTCCTTGACCCTGCTTGCCAGTCCCAGCATTTCTTTCTCCCTTACTCCCCTATCTCCCCTTTTTTCCTCTGTGTACTCATCTCTTTTTGCCTGTTCCCAGGCCTGATGGCTCGAAAACTGACTCTGGCTCAGCTGCGCCTGGAGAGGTGAAGTCTGGGCACTTTGAGGTGGAGGGGGTGTAATGGGGGGTGGGGCTTTAGAGTATTGGCTGTTGGAATCCCAAACAATGAGGACTGAGGAGGGATAGGGGCTCAGAGGTTAGGCAGCTGACTCTGTTTCTCTTCTGTCTTAGCTGCCCTCCACCTCCACCCCCTCCCCCACCTCCACCCCCACCCAACATAGATATAAGCCTTGAGTTGGAGCAGCTGCGGGAAGAACGGAATCGCCTGGATGCAGAACTGCAGCTGAGTGCCCACCTTATCCAGCAGGAAGTGGGCCGGGCCCGGGACCAAGGTACATGTAGATGGATGGAGAATGGATGGATGAATAGATGGAGGGGGGCTGTTGATGAAAAGGAGAAGGGAAGACTTGACATTTAGAGCACATGCACAAGGAGAGGTCTGAGTGAGCACATTCTTTTAAGGGGAAGCAGAGCGGCAACAGCTGGGCAAGGTGGCCCAGCAGCTGGAGCAGGAGCTACAGCAAACCCAGGAGTCCCTGGCCAGCTTAGGACTGCAGTTGGAAGCAGCTCGCCAGGGCCAGCAGGAGAGCACTGAAGAGGCTGCCAGTCTCCGACAGGAGCTGACTCAGCAGCAGGAGATCTATGGGCAAGGTGTGAGGAAGGGGAAGTGTGCACCCCTTTGTGGTGTGGGGTGGTTCTTCCTGATACTCATTGCACCTTCATCCTAGCTCTGCAAGAGAAGGTGGCTGAGGTGGAGACTCGACTGCGGGAACAGCTCTCAGACACAGAGAGGAGACTGAACGAGGCTCGGAGGGAGCAGGCCAAGGCTGGTGAGATGTGCCAGGGAGATGTGGGCCTTCTAGAAAGAAGGAATTGTTGAGACAGAAAGTTACTATTTCCCCCTAAGACTTGTTATTGAAGCATGCCTCAAATGAAGTGATAGGAATGGCACAAATGAATTCTTACCCAGTGGGTATACTATGAAGCTTAGTACCATGTTAAGAAATAGCACATGCCGAGTGTGGTGTTGCATCCTATAATCTCAGCAAGTCAGGAGACCCTGTCTCAAAATAAAAAAGTGCTTGGGTAGCTGGCATAGTGGCACACATCTGTAATCCCAGTGACTTGAGAGGCTGAGGCAGAAGGATTGCAAATTCCAGGCCAGCCTCAGCAGCTTACTAAGACCCTTTCTCAAAATAAGGGCTAGCGTGTGTATCTCAGTGGTAGAGGGCCTTTGGGTTCAGTCTTCTGTACTAAACACCACACACAGACACACACACACACAAAGCTGGAGATGTAGCTTAGTGGTAGAGTGCTCCTGAGTTCAATCCTTAGTACCCCCCAAAAAAGTCCTTTATTGAATGTATATTCTTTTTTTTTTTTTTTTGGGTACTGGGGATTGAACTCAGGGGCACTCGACCACTGGGTCACATCCCCAGCCCTTTTTTGTATTTTATTTAGAGACAGGGTCTCGCTGAGTTACTAAGTGCCTCGCCATTGCTGATGGCTGGCTTTGAACTCGCGATCCTCCTGCCTCAGCCTCCCAAAGTGCTGGGATTACAGGCGTGCGCCACCGCGCCCGGCTAAATGTATATTCTTAACTAGAGTTGGCAGTTAACATTTGCCACATTTGCTCTAGTGTGTGCATGTACACATGTATATATACTTTTTTTTTTTTTTTTTTTTTTTTGGTACTGGGGATTGAACTCAGGGGCTCTCAACCACTGGGTCACATCCCCAGCCCTTTTTTGTATTTTATTAGAGACAGTGCCTCGCCATTGCTGAGGCTGGCTTTGAACTCTCGATCCTCCTGCCTCAGCCTCCCAAGTGCTGGGATTACAGGCATGCGCCACCGCGCCCCGGCTATATATACATTTTTTAATCATTTAAAGTAGGTTGCAAACATGATTGTTCAGCCAGATCTCCCACAAATAGGAAATTCTTCTGTGTAACTGCAATACCATGATCATACTTTAAGAACATGAGCACTAATTGCCCATGTTCAGTTCTCCCCTAAGGAACTCTGGATGGATTGGGGAAGGGAGAGGTACTTGGGTTCACAGATACACAAGCATCATCCCACATCCCCAGCTGCATGGAAGAGACACTAGGATCCACAGAGCAGAGTAATTTCCCATCTGGGGCCCTGTTCTGGCATTCCAGTTTTGTTTTCATGGTGCCTGCCCGCTTCTAGGCTGACCCACACCCTCCCTCTCCATACCCTGGCTTCTCCACAGAGGTCTCTCTACGCCAGATTCAACGCAAAGCCACCAGAGAAAAGGAGCGGAACCAGGAACTCAGGCGTCTGCAGGATGAGGCCCGGAAGGAGGAGGGGCAGCGGCTGACCCGGCGAGTGCAGGAGCTGGAGAGGGACAAGAACCTCATGCTGGTAGGAGACTGAAGAGACCAGGGCCCCTGGTTTACTGGTTGGTAGGTAAAGGTGTGGGAAAAGGAGGGAAGGCTTTGCCCGGGCTAGGTGGCGTTTAACCCCTCTCCTTCCCAGGCCACCTTGCAGCAGGCGGGTCTCCTCTCCCATTACAAGCAGCAGCGACTGTTGGCAGTTCTTCCCTCCCTACTGGATAAGGAGAAATCTGAGGAGTCCAGCCCCAGGCCTCCCGGATCCTCAGTACCACCTGCAGCGGCTCTGTCCACCAGGGGGCCCACAAAAGGTAATGGACTAAGCATAAAGCAACAAATCGGGGCACTTCTGGCATCTACTCCAGTCCCTTTTGTGTGTGTATGCCTTAGCCTCTTCCATCCACAGCCACCTTGGACCCAAGAAACTTCTCCCTCATACTATCATACCCAGTACCAGCCCTGCCCCGTGTAACCCAGGATCTTTTCTTGCTGGTGCCTATCCTTGGATGTCTTTTTTCCCAGGGTCCCTCTCTGTCCTGCTTGATAACCTACAGGGCCTGAGTGAGGCCATTTCCAAGGAGGAAGTTATTTGTCAAGGAGACAACCAGAAATCCGCTCCAGTCCATAGCTGAGCAGCTGCAGCTGAGAGCTGGAGGTGAAGCATGCCTGAGGGCTGAATCCCAAGAGGGATCCTGGAGAATGGGTGGGGGCCAGCCCAGTCCACTTCCCCATCCAGCCTCACAGACACCAGCTTCCTCCAAGTCTGAATTCTCCTGCACTAAATAAAGATGACTCTACTTGAACCACTGTCTGGAATTGTTACCTGGGGAATTCTTCCTGGGGCTGTGAGAAGTGGTACTACACCAAACCCCTTTCCTATCCTGTTTTGGAAGCATTTGAGAAGCTTCTGTTATCTTTTATTCTCACCTTTTATTTTAAAACTCTTTTCCTCTGGAAGATGATAAATGCCAGGAGAGAGAAAGATAAACATTCATTCATTCAACAAGAATCTTAGATCCAGGAAAGGCCTTTGCACCCAGGTTCTAATTTTTTTTGCACCAACTTCTAATGAGAGAGACACATAGACAAGGACCTCAGGATAAATGAGTGCTTTAAACAAGAGCTAGGAAGAGAAAGTAAGATACAGATACATGATGGAAGGAGACTCTGGGTGGGGCAGCTTTAGATGAGGGGCCAGAATAGGCCTCTGAGGAAGGAACTTTGTGCTAAGGCCAGGAGGAGTTAGTGGGACCCAGAGAGGATGTTGGGGAAGAGGCCAATACTGGCAAGGAATTTAAAATTTATTCCAAGTCAACAGAAAGTTCTAAGGCCTTTAGTTTCAATTTACTTTTTCTTTTTCTTTCTTTTTTTTTTTTTTTTGTAGTACTGGGGATTGAATCCCCAGAGAAAACTCTAATACTGAGCCCCATCCCCAGCCCTTTTTTATTTTTTTATGTATTTAAAAAAATTGTTTTGTAGTTGGACAGGATGCCTTTGTTTATTTTTATGTGGTGCTAAGGATCGAACCCAGTGCCTCACACATGCTAGGCAAGTGCTGCGCCACTGAACTACAGCTTCAGCCAGGGTTTCTCCAAGTTGCTGAAGTTGGCCTCAAACTTGCAATTCTCCTGCCTCAGCCTTTAGCGTAGTTGGAAGTACAGGCATGTGCCCCCATGCCCAGCTCAGTTGGCACATTGTAAAGAGAGACTTTTTTGAGCTGAGACCTGAAAGAATGGGGTGTTGAGAGGGGACTATTTTGTAAGCTAGAGCAAAGAGGGTTCCTGAGGAAGGAAGAAGAGGCCAGGGTTACAGGAAGGGCAGCTTCTTCCTGAGCCTCTGGCTGGGGACTAACGCCACCAGCTCTGGGTGGGGAGAGGGAAGCAGGATATCCTCCTGTGTCTTTCCTCTTCACTGTCAGGTCACCTCAGGTGCCTCCCACATGGAATTCTTTGGCTGTCACTGGGAGGTCCCATCTAAGCAGGCAGCCAGAAAGCAGCATGCCTGGTCCAGAGGAAGAAGTGTCAGAAAGCAGCATGCCTGGTCCAGAGGAAGAAGTGTCAGGGGAAGAGGGAACCCTGTCTCTAATAAAATACAAAAAAGGGCTGGGGATGTGGCCCAGTGGTCGAGTGCCCCTAAAAATGAAGGGCAAGGGGGCTGAGGCAGGTGTGTCAGTGGACACTGCATCAGCTGCATCCCAGGTTTCAAAGGCTGCCCCCCCCCCTCAGCTCAAGCGTCCTGCTTCTCAGCCTTATAATTATGGTGCTTCCCCAAGCAGGGTTTGCTCCCATTCTTTGGCTTCTGATAGCTACCAGGGATGAAAGGTGGAGGTCCCTGTGATTATGAAGATGATGGTGGATATTGATTTCTGCAGGGTGTGGATGGAGCAGGTGTGAAAACAAGGGTGGGGTGACCATCTGGGTCACTGATAGAGCCAGTGATTAGGTCTTGGGCTAGGGAACTAAAATGAGAGACGCCACAGTCAGGCTGCAAGTTAGCCAGGGCTTTCCAAACATGTTTGACCAGTTTGGTTCTGATGGGATTCCTTGTGTCACTGGGCCGGCCCTTCCCTGTAGACGGGCCTCCTCCTCTCCATCCTCCCATATAAAGCCTCTTGGGGTTCCCAGACACAGACTCAGAGCACCCCATTTTTGGGGGCCAGTAGGCAGCCATGATGCTCAACTGGAAGCTACTGGGGATCCTGGGCCTTTGCCTGTTTGCTGGAGGTGAGCTGGGAGCAGGCCAGAATATCAGGGGTGATGGCGATGGAAAAGATGACCAACCCTTAGTGAAGATGACCACTAAAAAGGAAAGGGGTGAACCAGATAGGCGCACAGAGGTGGAGGGGATTCTGAAAATTTATATGAAGGGAATAGTTCAGAGCATTTTGGCTCAGAATCAATGTTTTGCTCTTTTGGGTGGGACCATGTACCAATTTCAGAGCTCAGGTATGTAGGCTGAGTATTCATTGGACCTGCAGTCTCTGTTAGGAATGGTGGGATCATTGTAGAGATGGGATGTGGATACCACATGTGGCCAAAGTGTAGATCACTTTGAGATACAGACCAGTCTGGGGCCCATGCTAGCCAGGTGGGGGTGGTGTCAGGCCCTTAACATTGGGTAAAGGAATGGCTCAAAATCAATTTTCATGTCATTTTAAGACTGATAAAATGTATGGAGAGTGCTTTGAGAGTTACTTTGAGGTTTATCCGGTCAGCTCAGACTGTCCATGCCAGAGAGGTTCTGTTTCCTGGTCTATAGCTGGGGTGGAGGGGAGGACTGGCCCTCTTCACCCCTTACCTTTCTCCTTCTACTTCTACAGGAATCTCAGGCAGCAAGGACCAACCTTCTACCCCACCCACAGAGGGCAGAGAGGAGGAGAGCTCCCCAGCATTGCCTCAGGGCCCTCCAATACCTGGTGACCCCTGGCCAGGAGCACCCCCTCTCTTTGAGGACCCTACACCTCCAAGCCCTAACCGTCCCTGGAGAGACCTGCCTGAAACTAGTGTCTGGCCCCCTAAGCCGCCCAGCACTGATCCTCCTCAACCTCCCCGGCCTGATGACCCCTGGCCAGCAGGACCCCAGCCCCCAGAAAACCCATGGCCACCTGCCCCTGAAGTAGACCATGGCCCTCAGGATGAGCCAGACCTTGACCCTCCCCGGGAAGAGTACAGATAACCTTGACCCTCCCCGGGAAGAGTACAGATAACAGGGATTCCCAGGTGACTTGGACCTCCAGGCAGATTACTCCCAAGCCCATCTCTACCCTTCTGTTTCCCCTTAAAATTTCCCCAATTTTGCCTAACT